>VFFE01007492.1:291220-313553 GCA_008921705.1 Burhinus oedicnemus
GCCCGGCCCCTCCGCTGCCCCCTCCCCCCCCCCCCCCAACCCCCGGCGAAGCCCCCCGGCGCGCAGGCGGGGGGGGGGGAACCTGGAGAGGGGCATCCTCCGCCGGTGGGCGCCCGGGCGGGACCCTCCTTGCCGGGCTGCCGCGTCCCGCTGCGCTGCCGGCCCCCGCGGAGACCAAGCCGGAGAGGCGGGTGGAAACCCGCCCCTTGCCCGCGCACCAGGTCTCGCCCCACGGAACGCGGTGTCCTCTCCTTTTCCCTCAAACCAGCCGCGGCTGGCGGTAACGGGGAAGTCTGGGTTACCCATGTGGACGTCCAGCGTTTGAGTTCCGTACTCGCGGCCGTACGGCCTCCTCCGCGTGACAGTTTAATTGCAAGTTGCAGGAAAAACAACTGCAAGTTGCATGGGAAAGTATTTCCTTTTTGCTGCAATTTCACACGTTAATATCACCACCTTCCCTCTGGGAATTTTACGATGATGCAGGGAGCACAGGGGCTGGCAGCCACTGCCATGCTTTATCACAGATCCCAAGGACAGCTTTTTTTTTTTCCTGCCTTTTTTTTTTTTTTTTTCCCCTCCCTTTCTTTCTGGGAGCTTTCCCAGGCCCTCTTCCCATCGCTCTCTGGACCTCTCCTGTCTAACAACGTCCAGCTCCTCTTGAACTGGCCCGTGTGAGCAAATGGGATTTGCTGAAGCTGCGGGCAGCACCCCTCCTACCTGCCGTGGGGCTGCCAGAAAACATCTGCCAGGTCAGGCTTTCCTCACAGGCTCGCCACTTGACTTTTCCACCCCCAAAGTGACATTTGTCATTCAGTGCAACCATCGGAAGTGTTCAATCTTCACAGCTCCTTTATTTGGACACAGTTTCTAGAGTCACCAACGTTTTCATGCTTGCTGCAACTACCCAAAATCTCTCTTAGCTCCAGGCAAGCCGGAGGAGAAAATTTAATTGTAGCAAAGCTAAAAAAAAAATTATTACAAATTTGAAAATTACAAAAGTAACAAAAAAAGCAACAAAATAAAATGCAACGATGTTAAAATGTACCAGCATCGATCCCTGCTTCATTGACCCCCGAGGTTTTCCTGAAGCATCCCTCCACTGTGAAAGCAAACAGGACAAACCCAATCAGTAGAATCCTAGTTTCTAAATGGGACATCACCCCTTCCTTCTGGCTCACTCTGGGGATTTTCTAACCACTACAGATGAAAAGTGGAGCTTTCAAAATGTCTCTCAGAAAAACCCCCTCGTTTCTCGCCTCACCGTGCTGCTGCCTTGGCTCAGGGGGGGGATGCCTGTAGCAGCGCCAAGGGAAAAAAACCTCTGGCTGTAGGGCACCAGCCCCCGCCAGAGGTGGAGGGACCCCCACACTGCAACTTCTCTGTAGGTTTTCCTGTTTTATAGGAAGTTAACTAAATGGCCTCCAAAAGCCGACAGGGTTGTGGTTTTCAAATCACACTAAAAAGTTGTTTTTATCATGGTTCGAGGGTCTTTTTCTCTCCAGCTCCTCACCCATCTCAGGGCAGCGTAAGCAAAGAGCGCCCATGCGGGGCCTGTGCGGCCTCTCGCTCTGTCCCAGCCCTCCCACGTGCGTCACGCCAGGAGCTTCTGCCCCCTCCGGTAAGATGGGGCACAAGGCAGTCCCCCCTTTTCACAGTCCTCATTCTCTCGGTGCCCTCCCACCACACTTGCCATTCTAATTTTTTTTAATTATTATTTTCTGGCCACAGAGGAGGAGCGAGCAGAAGCGCTCATCAAGATAGCTGTGATTATCTCCTGGTCTCGTATTTGACCCATCAGCGTAGGCTGTATCAGTTTATATCTGTAGAGGGGTATGATATCATCTCCTGTGTTTTATAGCAAAACACCAAATTTCATTTCTCATTGTCGCTTCCATCATTTCGGCTCCAGTTTCTCTGAAGCTCTTCAAAGTCCTCTTTGGACCAGAGTCAACCTAAATAACACGTAAATAATTAATCATTTAAATAAATAACATGCCATCTGCAAATAGCGAGTCACTCTGTACGCGGGTTAATAAATATGTTAAATAACCCAGAACGGAGTACAAAACCTTGAGCCATCTACTGCCAACCTTTTTGGGGAAGAAAAGCGGCTACCAGTATTTATAGGACCAACAGCGTTATAGCTCCGTCGACTCTCAATCCTGCTGCTGCACAAACACGGGAGGGAAAGATGGTCCCCGAGCCCTGTGAGCTTTTTATTTAAAACAGAAGAAATAAAACATAGAGCAACAGAAAAGAGAAAGCTGTACTGGTCAGCGGGATAGGCAGCAAACACTGCATGGAGCAAAACACTTTGGAGCCTGGGCTTCGCCTTCTCTCAGCCCGTCTCCATCCTCCGCCCAGGCTCAGGCGGCCTCAAGGCACTGCTGGACACAGCCCCATAAACTGCTGGATTCTGGGGGGCCAGGGGCATTATTTGCCCTAAAGATTTGGGAACAGCCCAATAAAAAAAAATCGCAGTTACGGGACTGCAACAGGAAAATCAACTGCAAAGTATCAAATGACGAGAGAAAACCAAGCGGGATGATCCAAGGCACCAAATGTCTTCTGCAGAGGCCCTGAGCCAGGAGAGACACCGAGGAGGTGGGTGTGATAGATCTCTGAAACTGCACCAAAAACAGGGCAAAAGTACACAAACAGCGATTTTCTGGAAAAAAAAACAACCTGCAGACATCAAATTAACCTGGTGGCAGCAGGAGGCTGCAGGGACTGGAAGTTTAAGCGGCTTCTGAAAACAACTCGTTAAAATTCACGGGAAAGATGCCTCAAAGATTGTCCTGACCACCAAAGCGCAGGCTGTGGCTCAGGGGGACCCTCCAGGAGGAGCTGCCGGAGATCAGGGTGGGGGTGGCACTGCCTGCCTGCACCCCCTCCTCTGCCTGCACCCCCTCCCCTGCAGGGCCCCGCTGCACCCAGCTGCAGCCGGACCCAGTGCGGCTGCTCTCGCCCAAAATAACCCTTGGTTTAAAAATTAATAAGAGATCGGAGGAGGCCTGAGAGAGAAATGGTGCGTCCACAGGCCGCAGACATCGGTGAATAAGCCAGATCGTATCTTCACCTCCATTTCCACGAGCAGGCAGACCGGGGAGACGCCTGTTACAGAAGTTTTTTCTGTTAAAAAAACCAAACCAACACAACAACAAAAAAAACCCCCCAACACTTCCACCCAGAGCGGCGGAGCTCAGCAGTTGATACTCTGTCACAGGGTGATTTAAGGAAAGTCCCCCAACCCGCGGTGAGGGTCTCCGGCAGCCCAGAGGAAAACACCCCCCCACCCCACCCGGGGCTTAAACACGGTGCCTCCCTCAGCGGCTGCGGCCGCGCAGCGCCGCGCCCATCCCAACGCCGGGCCGCGCCGCAGCCGCGCAGCAACCGCGCAAGGGGCCGCGCTCACTTTTTCCAGCCGAAGAGGCGCGGCGGGGGCGGCGGGGGCGGCGCGGCCGGCCCAGCCCGCCCCGGCGGCGGCAGGAAGCGGGGGGGGGGCGGCGCCCACCCCATCCGCCGGGTTGGCAGCGGGGGCGGGCGGCGCCAGGCCGGGCTCAGCGCTGCGCTTCCGCGCGGGTAAGCGGCTGCGCGGGCGCGGGGGAGCCGCGGGGGGCCGGGCCGGGCGGGGAGGGCGCGCTCACCGCCTCTCCCCACCCCCACCCGTCGCCAATTTGCGGCTGAAACAATAGGAAATATCAGCATTTATTTGCAAAGGGGCCGCTGGCGAGGCCGGGCGGCGCGGGGTAAGGGCAGCTCGGCCCGGCACAATAGGGGCTTTGTTGGGCGGCACAGGGCTCCCTCTGTGAGCGGCAGCCGCTGGCTCGCCGCCCCCGCCAGCCCCGCTCCCCCTCCGCTCCCTGCGCCTCCGCTCGCGGCGGCTCCGGGGCCGGGGGAGCGGAGGGAGCGATGGCTGAGCGCAGTCAGGGGTGCAGCAGAAAGCACGATGCGAGGTCCGAGCGAAAACGCGGGCGATGTTTCAAGTTAGGGCCGGTGCGCCACGGAGCGTAGCTAATTTGCAGGAGAAACGGCTCTGCCTGTAGCTGGCGCGCCGGGAAGTCCCGGGTAGGTTTTGTGCTCACGGAACTGTGGGTTTGTTTGGGCACCGGCGGCGGTAGCTGTAGGAGGAATTATTAAATTGGGGAGCGGGGACCGTCTGGAGGAGGGAAGAGGCTCTGCGAGGCCGTGCTCTGTGCCGGGCGCCCGTCTCGTTTCAGTGGTGAGAAACCCACTTCTGAGCCTTCGGGAGCTCCGTGATTTCTTCATGTGATGAACATCTTGTTCTCTTGCTCTCAGGCACGCCATGGATACGACCGGCCACAGCGTCCTCCTCCTCCAGCAGCTGAACATGCAGCGGGAGTTTGGCTTTCTGTGTGACTGCACAGTTGCCATTGGAGATGTTTACTTCAAAGCCCACAGAGCGGTGCTCGCTGCTTTTTCAAACTATTTTAAGATGATATTTATTCATCAGACGAGGTAAGGACACGCAGCTCTCCTCCTACCTTTTAACTGCTGTGCTCAGCTTTCTCCTTTTTCCCCTTTCTAAAGGTATTAAAGTCTAAAAGAGCGTAAGTGGAGATGTTAGATGGTCTGAGATTATTTTCCTAACCCAGCGCAAGCCTTGGCTCTTTAAACATTCCCAGTCCAGAACGTGCTGTCCTTTAAAACCACCTTCTTAGTCAGCATACGCCAACATAAGGCCCCGCATTTTGGAGAGGAGACATTTGTGTGACCAGAGAAAATAAACATGTAAGTACCACAGTCCTCCTGCAGTGAGACCTCACGGATTGGCAGTCTAGGGATGTACAGGTACCTCCTGCTCATACGCAGCGCGTCCGTTGCTTTCCATTAGCTTGTAGGCAAGCTTGCTGGGTGGGACTGTCCCTTCTGGTAGGACCCATGGGCTTGAAGCAATCGAGGAGCCATAGCCTTATCGCAGTTCTGCGCTTCAGACTCTTGCAGATAAGGGCCAAGACTGAGATCATCAATTTATTTCAAGCTGCTGTTCAGATGCTTCACCCGGCTGGGTCAGGAGTGGTTCTGCAGGTATAACGACAGCGGTGCCAAGGTCTAATCTTGCCTCTGAGCTGGAGCTTGCTGCTTGTAATCGATTAAACCCTTCTCCATTCACCTTCCTATTTGAGGGTCATGGCCCCCAGCACCTTCGCGAGATAATTGTTAGCCATTGGCCATGCAGCCCTTTGGCTGGAAGTGAGAAATCAGTTAATTTCCTTTCCGATAGACATTGTTTACTGACACTTAAGTGCAAAGCTCATAAAGATTACAGCTGAATTTATTAGTTAAACACACAAATATTCTTTGCCTCGTATTACTGGAATGGCACACACCAGTGATGTGTAGCTTGCGTGGCATCGCTGCGGTACCACGCAGCGGCAATTGGCTGTGCGTGCGAGTGACGGGGTGACTGGGGGCTGGCCACTTTCACCGTCCCTGGCTGCGGTTGTGCGCACGGCCTTTATAATCACAGGGATAAATACACGCTCAGGCACTTTGCTGTGCAAACAGAGCACAGGCACTTCTGCAGGGAGCGCTGCTTGTTGTGACCGGGGAGGCGGGCAGCAGCGCACATGCTCTGACAGCAAACGGCAGAGCAAATGAACGGGCAGGTTATGAATCAGGACCTTAATGTGGAGCCCTGTATGTACTTAATCATCTGTCTTGTTTCAGCGAATGCATAAAGATTCAGCCTGCAGACATCCAGCCTGACATATTTAGTTACTTGTTGCATATCATGTACACTGGGAAAGGGCCAAAGCAGACTGTCAGCCAGAGCCGACTGGAGGAGGGCATCCGCTTTCTCCATGCAGACCACCTCTCCCATATCGCGATTGAGATGAACCAAGTGTTCTCCCCAGAGCCGGTCCAGTCTTCAAACTTGTACGGCATCCAGATCTCAACCGCACACAAACCGGCGAAGGAATGCCTGGGAGCGAAGGAGAGTCTGCCCAAGGCGGGCAGCAGGTCCACTGCCCAGGGCGATCACCCGCAGCTGCAGCTCTCTCTGGCCATCGGCCTGGATGACAGCTCCCTTGACCAGCAAGTCACTCGCCCCTCCGCTCAGCCTGCTGCTCTCGCCAAGCCGGCGGAAGAGCGTCCTAAGCTCTCGGTCTCCATAAAGCAGGAGAGGTGCGACTCAGAGCCCGTGGTGTCCCAGAGCTGCACCCCTCCTTCTCCAGAGGTAGCAAGCCCCATCTTTGCTAAGGCCAGCCTCAAGGTGCACCTGTGTCACTACTGCGGGGAGCGTTTTGACTCCCGGGGGGGGCTGCGGCAGCACTTGCACACCCATGTCTCAGGCTCACTGCCGTTTGGCGTGCCGGCCTCCATCCTGGAGAGCAGCGACCTGGGGGAGGTCCAGCCTCTGGCTGAAGACAGGGAGGCTGGGGATGGCCACCGGCTCGGGGCCTTCCTTCTCAAGGAGGATGAGCATCAGCTGGAGCATCCAAGCTGCAGCGACCTGGAGCCTCTGCAGATCGGCCAGCTCTCCCTCATCTCCAAGGACCACGAACCGGTGGAGTTGAACTGTAACTTTTCTTTCTCAAGAAAGAGAAAAATCAGTTGCACCATCTGTGGCCGTGCGTTTTTCCGGAAGAGCCAGCTGCTCGAGCACATGTACACGCACAGAGGGAAACAGCACAAATACAGCCGCTGCCAGCGGCTGGAGAGCCCCGTGACCCCCAGGTTTCATCCTTACTGTGACAGCGAGAGCGTAGGGAAAAGCTCCACTTTATCCCAAGACCACTTAGATGAATGTATACTGGAGTCGGATCTCATCCAAGAAAGCGTTGATACAATCCTGGTAGAGTAGTTCTCCCCCTGTGTAGCCTTTAGGTGCTGAAACTGGCTATTTTGGCATTTTCCACCTAGTGGGTGGCTGCTTGCCGCCCCCGATTGTCTTCAGCCACCATTCCCATCACCTCTGAGATAACTGTGAAGAACTGTGTATTTTGATTTGTGTACTTGCTTTTTTACTTCTCTAACTTTTAAACTTGAGCTAATTCCCATCTAAGTCCTTCTTGGAAGCCTCTGTGTAACTCAGTTACATTTTTTGTAAATGTAAACTTACTCCTGCTCTGCTTTACTAGAGTTAAGACTGTATTGCTGGGTGTGAGGTTTAGACATTGTCTAATACGCTGCGCGATGCCTAGGACTGTTTGTATCCTGTAGAATTGCTCTTCTGAAACTAGATGGAGGGAAATGTAGAGGGAAATATGTACTGCATTTCCCAAACAGTTTGGTTTTAATTAAAATAAATATCTCAAGGAGAGGAATCCTGAAGTTCGTGTTGTATAACTTCAGTTAATAAATCTCTGCATAAATACATGCGGGAGCCATAAGGCTGGCCTTTTCAAGGAAACCGGCGGCATTGCTGTAGGGGTGGCAACCTTCACTTTGACAAGCCCTGGAGTCCTCTTCAGTACAATCTTTTAAATTTACTTTTAGACTCAAGGGTTTTGGATGCATTTTTCCTCATTCCTACTCCTCCCTCATCAACTGCTGCTGCATGAGCAGAGACAAATTTTGATGCCTGTCTAGGACCACATCCCATTATTGGACTGTCTTCTCTGCAAGGAGGAAGGAAAGCTACAAAGAAATGTCCTTTCCTCTTGGAGAGGAGGCACGTTCTAACATAAGTCTTTACAGGATTAAATACCACACAAGGATTTTCTCAGTGAAAATTATTTCTGACTCCATGAACAGCTTGGAGCAAACACATTCTTAAATATTACAATCTGTATATTTGCTAAGAGCAAACGTGCAATGTGTTATTTCTTCTCTGCTTGTGGAGCCACCATAAAATGGTAAAACACAAGCTTTTTGCCTTTCATTTATCATTCCTCGGTATCTGAAGTGTAATAACTTACCCAAGAAGAGTTTAAAATTGTACGTGTTCCTCTTGGATTCATATTTTGTCACTGTGATTTTTCACCTGAGATACCCCAGGCTTCTTACCAGATGGGCTCCAACCCATCCCTCAAGAGGTGCTCTTAATCAGAAGGCCCCAAAGAGGCACATGAAGTTCTTACAACGCAGAGATTTCTTCTGCAGCGAAGAGCAAAAGCCTTGCGAGCTGCTCCCGTAATCTCATTACCCAGTTTTTGAGAAGCTGGAGGCTCCCTGCCAGTCCTGGTGGAGTTGAGTCATTGCCCTCGGAAAGGGGGAGCCTGAACAATGGTGAGAACGGTTTATTGTCAAAATGCCCGCTCCAAAGCTCTTTGTAGTCAGGACCCTTGAGCTGTCTTCTTTGAAACTGTCCTGGAGCAAGAGCTGCAATTAAATCGCTGCTGAATTAAAAGACCATCTGAGGTCTTTGTAAGGGCGGCTGCTGCTTCTCCTGGGCAGGGAGCTGCACACTCCAGGGGATGGATTGGCCGCTGAGGGCTGCCAAATTGTGTTTTAAGACAAAGGGAAAAAACAAACAGCCTCTGAGCCTGCCCGGATGATGTTACAAAATGCATGCTGTGGTTTGGTGTGTGCCTGCCTGTGAGACCGAGTGCTCCTCTCACTGTGTGTACCCATTAAAGCTGCACTGGTGTGAAAGCGTTTTAACTCTGCTTAAAAAGCCTTTCTTTAAAGCAAGCAAACAAACAAAACACTGCCAACATCCAGGCCTGCAAATGCTGCATCTGAGCACGGAGCGATTCTCATGGAGTATTTCCTAGAAGAGAGCCTTCTGGGTCTCTCCCAGGCTAAGAGCATCAGCTAAATCACATCCCGCACAGACCGCTTATAACTAGGGCAAATGCCCTCCAGCTTCCACTGACCTCTACTTCTACATGACAGTTAAAAAAAAATTAAAATGGTATTTTATAGTCATTCCCTATGTGTGTGCGACACTTTACCGAGTGGGCTGGCTTCTCTGGGTGCTGCTTGCTTCATTCTGGTTCCTACGTTTAATTTAAGAACAGAGAGGAGTATCTGCTGGGTTGGGTATAGCTGTAGAAAAGAGCTAAAAGTGAGTTTTCAGACTATTCAGTCCGTAGATGAGCATCTTGGAACTTTGACTAGCTGCCTAACTTGCCTGAACTAATTGATATTGAAAGTCAAACAGCCCTTGCTGTCTCTGTAAAGGTAACCGGGCAGTGGTAATAGAGCTCAGTATCGGGGACAGCAGGGGGGGACAGCAAGCAGCAGTGCCCGAAGGCATCTCTGGGACATGCTGCTCGATGTCAGATTTGTGCTCAGGATTGTTTTATTCACTTCTTGGCCATTAAAAGGGAGTTTTATTAAAAACTATGAACTCCGGTAGAATATCCAAATGACTATCAGCTATATGTGCATACGTGTTGTGGGAGTGACTTCGTTGTACCAACTCCAAATACATCAGTAAAGCTGAAATCATACCGAAATCAGCATGTATGTGTTCAGTATGTCTTTGAAAAGTTATAACTGTAAGCACTTTTTTTATCGTCACCCCCCTTTTTAGGGTGCATTTTGGTTAAGCTTTGTGGTATTGAACATCTGTGACATCAAACATCTGCGAAAGGCAGTTTTTGCATCATTTGCAATACAAGAAATGCATTTTCAGCAGTTTTTTACTGCAAACGTTAAAGCGCTGTTATAATTAAAGCAGTAGAAAAAGCTCAAGAGACAGAAGTCGTCAGCTCCGAGTTACGTTAACTTGGAAACATCATTCTCTCTAAATCTTATGAATAGAAAATAATTTTAGAAGACAGTTACTGTTTGCTAAGCAAGGGCAGCAGCTGCTCCTGGATACATCATAAGAAGTTTTATTACTGTCTGTAGAAGACACTTGAATTACTGAGCGCTTAACCTTTATGTCGGTGCATGCTTAAAAATCTGCCTGACTTGCACAGCTGGGCTTGTCAAATATTCCTTTCTTGTGCGGGTTTTTTTTCATGAAAACATAAAAGAATTTGTCACAGTGTGCAGAATAATGATACTGGTGATTCCTTCCAAATATCTGCGATTGGTTGATAGATGCACATGGGTTTAGGCAAAGAAAGCCCCAGGGTGGTGATACTTGAAGGCTGGAAGTCTAAAAGCTCCAGGGGATGCCCAGAGCTTTGCCCTGTGCTGGGAAGGGGTCCCAGAGTCAAGGGTGGAGAGCTGACGAACCACAGGCACTGAAGTGCCTTGTGTGAGCTCTGCAGCTCATGTTTTATGAAAATGTGGGAAGGCTGGGGCTCAGACCCCAAAGCCCTGTAGCATGACCAGACTCCTCGGCCAGCTCGTTACCCTCTGATATGCCAGTAAGTGCTGCAGCGGCTACCATCACTTTCACCTGTGAGGGTTGCTGGCCTGAACATGCCAC
Organism: Burhinus oedicnemus; assembly: GCA_008921705.1. Taxonomy (NCBI): domain Eukaryota; kingdom Metazoa; phylum Chordata; class Aves; order Charadriiformes; family Burhinidae; genus Burhinus; species Burhinus oedicnemus. The sequence continues at coordinate 301,518 of VFFE01007492.1, forward strand.
CTGTAGGTTAGCTGGCTCAACGACCAAAGCATGCTAAACAATTTCAAGACAGGTATTTTGAAATATTTTTAGTGCTCTGATGCTGAACAGGCCAGGTCCAACAGGGGCCATGTTTCTTGGGCTGCTTGGACTGCAGTAAAGGGTACGGAAAAAAGGGTATTTATCCCCCCCTTGCAGCATGCGCTCTAGTTATTTTACTGCGAAACTTGCTTTTCACCACCTGCAGTGCTGGCTGGAGATGGCATTTGGTAGCACTTGTGCAATGAAAAAGTTAAGCTATATTTCTCCAGCGTTACCAGTGCTGGAGGAGCGAGACCTCGATGCCTGTTACTTGCACAAGTCATCGTTAAAAGGTAACCCACCCCCTCTCAACGTTCACCTGCAAATGTTCAGATTTTACCTCTTCCACCTTGAATTATTGGGCGCTTGGGGGAGAGCGGTGCTGGCATTTGCCCACGGGCTGCCCAGGAGGTGATGCTGGTGGCCAGGCCGTGCTCGTCCCATCTCCACGCAGGGTAAAAAAACCTTCAGCTCATTTTGCCCTCGGCACAGACTGGGGTTACAACATGTATCTTCAGCCATTCGGGCAGGCTCTTCGCTCACATGTCGTCTGTCAAATCACGGCAAAATCAGGCGGCAGCAGCATGCAAGGGGGCACGGGAGGGCTGACAGCCCATCCGTGGGTGCAATGCCCCTCACCCAGAGGGGCCTGGGACATTTGTGCACACTAAGAAGGTTAAAAAGGGAAAAGAAATTTGCTGTCAGGATGTAAACCTGAAGCAGGGAGCATTGCAGTTAAAAAAATAAAACCATGAAATACCGCTGACACAAGCTTTCTGGAAAGAGTGTAATGCTGATACTGAATAGTTTTCTACTATTTTGGAGGCAGAAGGTACAAATCCCGTGTAAGCGAAGCCTTCAGAAGTGCGGTGAAAGGTGATTTCAGCATATGCAATTCAGCAGCATTGAACGGGACTGTGAGCGATCAGTGGCCAAGGCGGGAGGTTTCTTCCTGGCTTGTCAAAGCCCTCCCACGGCAACCTGCCAACAGCAGGTCATGCCGTACAGCTGCAATCATCTTCAGCTTCGCTGTTTAATAAACCCCAGCCTTTTCTTTCCCCTCTGGCCATGGTATGCCAAAAAGAACTGCAACTGAGTGGGCAACATATATTCTGAGCAATAAGAAATTGGGAGGAAAAAGGTAATGAGGATGGATCTGCCCTAAATTACATGCCAGTTAGGTATTTACAAGCGGAGCTGTGTCAGGACTGAATTCCCTGAGATGCAGTCGCAGCATTTACAGGATTTGCATGTTTCATTAAGAAAAAGTAATGACACAACTTCAAAAGCAGCCTAAGAGAAGAAACGTTTCCACTAACTATTCTAAACCAGACGCTGCACCCTCAGAACAAAGGCGCAGCAAAGCTCAAAACCTTGTCTGCTGAATTAGGCTGGTTTTCACCTGAGCTGAGATGCCCCTGGGAAGCTTTGCAGGGCTGGGGGCAGCACAGCAGCCCGAGCGTGGCTTTACCCTCCTGGGATGCATAGGACAATGCTGCTAAAGGCTTCCAGCAGAAGCTTCCAGCTTCCTTCCACTCAGGCAAATTTTAGTCCATGTTTACCCTCCTGTTGCTGGGACAAATGGCATAAGAAAACATTGTGTAAAGCGCTCTGTCCCTCCTGGCACTGGTTTTGCAACCCACTGGTTGCAGGATGTAAAGTCAGCTATAGGTCCCGGGGCAGGGAAACCAGGGCCATGAGACATCGGGGGTGATGCAGGAGAAGAAACCTCATGGTAGGCAGAAGCGTGGCGTCAACCATCAAGCCAGGTCTCGGTGCCAGCGCTGGGCGTGCAGCCCCACCAAGCTCCAGCCGAAAGCGTCACCATGTCGGGGGTGGAGGCTGATGCTCAGCGTCACCCTCTTTCCCTGCAGCCATGCCGGGAGGGACCCGCTCCGGCAGCGGTCGCCTGCACCACCCCGCAGCAATGCCGGACCCAGCAGAGCAGGCGCCAAAGCCTGTCATTAGGGGCCGAGCATCTCCTACCAGCCTGTTTATCCCGGCGGTGCGGTTGTGAGCTGCTTACTCATCGCCTTAATGAGCAGGGTGCAGGTGTGCATTCCTGTTGTGCCTGTTGCACATGCCTGCCGGCCCCACGCTGGCGAGCCAGCCGGTCCCCCAGCCCGCTGCGTCGTGCCCGCAGGCTCGCAGCTGCTCTACAAACTTCAGGGAGATTCGGGACGAGAGGCTCTCAGCGCCTCGGCCTTCCCTGCCTTGCTCCAGCTAGCAAACTAAATGCAAATTAATTTGCAAGGCTGTCTGGGCTGCGACGAAGCGCGGCACAGCGTCCGCCCGCGCTGCAACAACAACGCCCGACGCCTTGGTGCAGCAGCAGTCTGGGGGAGCTTTTGGCAGGCAGAAAGCAAGCGGCTGAGGCTGCTGGCAGGAGCAAGGGGATGCATCGCTCCTCCTCCCCGGTGGGGATGCTCCGAAGCACCGTAGGAGTCGGAGCACTTGCGCTTCCCACCCAGCTGCCATCTCACCAGTCTCACATCACACGGAGCTGTCACGGCACTGAGCCTTGACGCATCGGCACCCTCAGCCTCGTGTCTTCATTAAAATGGCAAACACTGAGAGCAAATGTGACGCGAATGACTGAGGGTGACATCCCTCTCAAGATTAAAATTTGCTCTTTGGGACAGCAGCAAAGTGACGCTCGGTGTGTCCATACACTCATAAGGACTTGTGGTGGGTTGACCCTGGCTGGATGCCAGGTGCCCACCGAAGCCGCTCTGTCACTCCCCTCCTCAGCTGGACAGGGGAGAGAAAATACAACGGGAGGCTTGCGAGTCAAGATAAGGACAGAGAGAGATCACTCAGCAATTACCGTCACAGGCAAAATAGACTTGACTCGGGGAAATTAATTTAATTTATTGCCAGTTAGAAGTCAGAGTAGGGTAATGAGAAATAAACCCCAAATCTTAAAACGCCTTCCCCCACCCCTCCCTTCTTCCCAGGCTCAGCTTCTCTCCCAATTTTCTCTATGTCCTCCCCAGCAGTGCAGGGGAATGGGGGTTGTGGTCAGCTCATCACGCGTTGTCTCTGCTGCTCCTTCCTCCTGAGGGGGAGGACTCCTCACACTCTGTCCCTGCTCCAGCGTGGGGTCTCTCCCACAGGAGACACTCCTCCACAACCTTCTCCAATGTGAGTCCTTCCCATGAGCTGCAGTTCTTCATAAACTGCTCCAGCGTGGGTCCTTTCCATGGGGAGCAGTCCTTCAGGAACAGACTGCTCCGGCGTGGGTCGCCCATGGGGTCACAAGTCCTGCCAGCAGACCTGCTCCAGCATGGGCTTCTCTCTCCACAGGGCCACAGGTCCTGCCAGGAGCCTGCTCCAGCATGGGCTCTCCATGGGGGCACAGCCTCTTTTGGGCATCTAGCTGCTCTGGCGTGGGGTCCTCCATGGGCTGAGGGTGAAACTCTGCTCCACCATTAACCTCCGTGAGCTGCAGAGGGACAGCCTGCCTCACCGTGGTCTTCACCACAGGCTGCAGGGGAATCTCTGCTCTGGCGCCTGGAGCACTTCCTCCCCCTCCTTCTTCATGGACCTTGGTGTCTGCAGAGTTGTTTTTCTCACTCCTCTCTCCTGGTTGCTGTTATTCCCCTTCTTAAATACATTATCCCAGAGGCGCTACCACTGTGGCTGATGGGCTTGCCTTGGCCAGCGGCAGGTCCGCCTTGGAGCTGGCTGGCATTGGCTCTATTGGCTGCTTCTAGCAGCTTCTCACAGAAGCCACCCCACTACCAAAACCTTGACATGCACACCTAATACAGGACTTGGTGCTGGAAAGGCACCACCACCGGTACCTGCAGAAGGGGCCCTGCTGGGGCACCCACTGTGGCAAAGGGGGAAGTGTCTCCTCTTCCAGATTAAAGAGGTTTGAAAGGATGTTCTCTGCTAAGTCTAACACAGACTGATGGGGTGACTGCCAGTCAGCTCTAGCTGCAGATGATACTTTCATCTTAGCAATTTGAATTGCAAAATGTGTTTTCATAACGTCTCTCCCTGCTTTTGTATCCCGCATCTTTGTCAGTTTTTATGTAACAAAACCTATTTTAAAATGCTGGGTTTGGGTATTTTAGCCGAAATGCACTTTCCAGCTAAATGGACTTTCACCCCATTGCAGGAAAATCCCATTATTTAGCACAGAAGACCTGCGCCCTTCACAATTCTCTGCAAGAAGGAAGAAATGTGAAAGTTGTGCTTCCTAAAAAATGTTAACCTATATTGTTGCTTAAATAACTGTATAAGAAATAACATCCTCTGATTAGTTTTTTTAAAAAAATCACATTTAATGTAAAGATTTTATCTAGTTGCAAATGAAAGTATTTCATTATTTTAATACCACCCAACAAGAGCTAACAAGAACCATTTCTCTGGGAAATAAAACTGCTGATGTAAAATAATATTAAAGCAAATTATTTAAATCAACCCGTTCTCTGATGGAGCACACCATCATTTTGAATTACTCATGTTGAAACTCTGTATCTATAAGACAAGCAGTATTAGGGCTTCGCTGCCCCTAACATGTGGGTCCATCAGCAGGGTCCGGCTCCCATCTATCTGTCCCTCCCAAGCACAGACCAGGATTCACAAGTGTTTCATGAGTTTACTCAATTTTTTACATGTATTTGTGCAAACAACTCTTTGATTTTCATTTTTATACATAAGCACACATATGAAAATGTCCATCATTCATGCAGGGTCAGCATTCAGACACCAGATTCCTGGCTGCTGTAGATTTGGTCCTTCGAAGCGTACGGCGCTGCAGTGACCTTCGGCAGCTGGAGATCTGGCCCTAAGCAGCCTGTGCATTTCTAATGCACTTTTGGTGTCCCAGGGCAGGAAAGAAAATGCAATATTTGTTTGTGCCATCATTGTCTTACCAGCAATTTCCACAAGGAACTTTTCAGCGGATACACTTGTTTTCGCTGGGCTCAGTGTTGACGTAACAGAAAAGCTTTTTATCCCTCTGGAAGCCTTCCTGGGCACGAGTTATACTATTTAAACACTCTTTTCTTTGCTGTTAATACAAAAAAGCTGAGGGAAATGAAAATATTCAAAATGACATGGCAAAGCAGGGATAGGGGACTTGTTGAATATAAAGCTGAGTTGTCCCCGCCGAGGAGAGCGCTGGAAACATCTGAGAGAAAAGCAGCAGCCCAGGCCGCGGGGTGAGCAGGAGAACCAAAAATAATTCATTAAGATGCTGCTGCAAAGCAACCACTTCCATAATTCAGAGGGGCAGCAAGCAACAAACTCCTGGATAAGGAGCCAGGTGGCTCAAAAGCAATCTGAATGGGGCTATAAGAAACCAAGGTTATGCATTATTCCGCTTTATTTCAGTTGTCGGTGAGGAAAGCGGCCCTAAAGCCAGGCCACCCTTCGGTGCTCTGGCACAACCAGGCAGTCACGTCCTCGCAGCTTTCCTGGCCCAGTACTCCTTCGCAAGAGTAAATTTATCATTCCTTCTCCAAAAGAATAAATGTTTATTGATGTTCAACTCTCTAATCATAATGAAGGAGTAGAGAGTCTTAATTAAGTCATTAGCTGCTGTTAGGAGTTCTGTAAACCTGAAAGAATAAATAGTATTAATACTATTAAAAATGTATAGCTTTTTTCTCTATCTTCTTTATGTTATAAAGTATCTCAAGAAATTACATGAAAGATGTTATGCAAAAAAAAAAATTAGGGTGCGGGGCCCATTTCAGCCGTACCGGAAAGTGCCAAAGCACCAAATGTGCAGCTCCCCTTCCCGAGGTGCCAGCCCCACCGTGGACCCCGTCAGCAGCAAATCACGCCTGGCAATAGCAACCCGGAGCCCTGGGAGCAGAAAGCATGAACCAGCAGCTCGCAGAGAAAACCAAACCAGCTGCGTGGGATCGGCAAGGGCCGTGCCATGCCACGCACAGCGGGGTTTGACCCTGGTCAGTCTGCAGAGCCTCAAACATTTTCCTCTGGTGGTACGGGGCATCCGACAGGGAATTTGACTGTCAGGCAGCAGGATAGCTTTTCTTAGCCGCGGGAGATTTGTGATCCTTCACAAATACCTTATAGGAGTCCCTGGGGAGCCAGGACTCTGCGAATGGAAATGACTGGCCAGCAACCGAAAGGAAACCTTATAAAAAGAGCACAGGAGGAACAGGCCTCCAAAGATTTCAGGTCTGCTACCAACTTTAAGACTTCTTTCTGCTCACTGTACAGCTCCCTGAAAAAGCTGGACACAACGGAGCACCACTGTGAGTTTATCCTTTTATGTATAAAATCTCTTCATAGCTGCCCCCTCAATCACAAGGCAAGAAAACAACGGGTACATTCAACTTTAATGAAATAATCATCAGTTATATATGTACAGCTATAACCAAGGGGAAAACCAGCTACAGAAAGGATGCAAACACAACCCTGGACGTGGAGCAACAGTCACAGGGGCCGGGCTGGACCAAAGCATTTCTGCCATTCTCCTCTTTTGAAGACATGTTTCGCCCAAAAGGCAACACTGAAGTACATGAGATCCTCCCGAAACTGCTCAGCGGGCTGCCAGGAGATGACAGCCTGGCCCCGTGGGGTCATTTTGTGTTTCTTTACTAGAACCCGGATATCCTCCTCCGCAGTCGATGCCAGTGGGGCCCCACTGAAATGCTGGGGCCCTTTGCTCAGCACCAACCTGCTGCAGTGCCCAGTGTAATCCCATGAGCAACCTCCAGCATCAGTACGGCTCTTCTCCGGGCACTGCAGCGGCTCCAAAGGTACACGTAAAAGTCCTTAAAAAGTCCCTTTCAAAACTATGGCAAAATACCTGGAAGGACCAGTATGAAGTACAAAGCCATCAAAATTGTACACACAGAATTATTGATATCTGATAACTTATTAAATAAATTCACAGAAAAAGAAGACACTTTTTTCTTTAACATCCTTTGATTTTTCCTAAGTTTTACTTGCACGGAAACAAGCTGTGGCACTCACTGCTCACAGTCCTCTCAAAACAACGGGAGATGCTTTATCGGAGTTTAAAATGTGGTTGCGCACCAGGTACTAGGAGGGTTTACAGCCCTTGTATTTTAACAGGAATCCAAATCCTACACTGGGAAGGGAAATCTCAGCGTACCGCCTATGGTCAGTGAGCAATTGCCAAGCGAGGCTGCTATTTCTGTATCGGCTGAGAAACACGCAACAGAATTTTCTCAGAAGAACAGGCTGACTTGCCCGCAGCTGTACATAAATCCCAGCCACGCAGATGCAATTCCAAATTATTAAAAGGCCCCTTTCTCTTGGAGAGCTGGTAGTTAGAGGTGATGCTCGCACACACACGCTTCGCTGGTGCAAACCCCCTCGGCACAGGGCAGTTTGTGGGTTTTGACAGCGATTGGCCTGTGCGGGCATTTTATGGCCGTGTCCCCAGGCTCTCAGGCTAGATTTTTTTCCCTGAGGACTTTGGTAAGATCACTCTGGCATTTCCCTGCATGTTTCAGAGCAGGCTACGTGGCGTGCCGGAGCCGGCCAGAGCCCGGCAGCAGCGAGCCGGGCGTAATGCACGTTTCCCAGGGGATGCCTGGGCTCGCTGAAGTCAGGCAGGCTTTGCAGCGAGGGGGGAGCGGTGCGGGACAGGCTGCCGCCAGCACCCAAGGATGCCGACAGCGCTCAGACCAAATCTCCTCCCCACTTAAAGCAATTCCAGCGCCAAGAGCACATCGTGGCTACCCAAACTATGTCGACACTGAGGCAATAGTTGACTGCTAACACGCATGCAGCTCACTGCTATTTATATCACATGCCATATATCAAAAATATGCTACATCCGAGGACAGCTTCACCATGACATCGTGACTGGGGCGAAGCAAGGTGAAGGAAGGAGAGGGGCTCCCCGCAGCAGGCACGCTCCTGCCCAGCCCGTGCTGCTGACGTTGCTGGGAATTTTGCCCGTTGAGCTTAATGGTGCGAGAACGGGCCCCCCGGCAAAAGAAGCGATGTCGTTTTCCTGGCACTCGGGCAGCCCGGGGTCAGCAAGGCGAGCGGCTGATGCTGTGCTTTAACATGTCTGGAAATGCACAGGCTGCTTGCGACAGGGGAAGAGGCCAAATGAACAATGCTGCTCGTTGCAACCATCCAGCTTTGCGCGACATGACAGCAGGGGTGACCACGGTTTCTGGCATCTGTACGTAGCGAGTACCTGTTCACAATACTAAACACCAGCCTGAGCCTGCCTGGCATTGACATCTTTGTGTTACATTGCAGTCACTTCACTCTCCCTTGTCTCTGCCGAACCTCAGAGCAAACCTCCAGCCACATCCAATGTGTCCCAAATCCATCCCAGCAGCATGTCGGGTGCTCCCCGCCTCTTGGGACCTTTTGCTAAACGCACAGTACATACAGATCTACAGCATGAACAGCAAGGAAACCTGGCATAGATGATGGCAGAACCATGGTCGTGACATAGAGGTGCCAGTAAATGAAAACACAGTCGCTGCAATGCCTTCATTTTTCTGCATCTGCGGTCAATGGCCCCAGCCCCAGAGGACACGCTCTACGTAGCAAGGTCTGCCCCAGGTCCCAGGATCCGTTTCACATAGACACACAACTGAACAGGCATGCAGAATTAACTACACCTCGGCCCCAGGAGCCCTTCAAGCTTTCCCTCCCCAGGCCAAACGGAACTTTAAATCACTCCCTGTACTCTTTATTTTGGGGGCATCGCTGCCATCACAGAAAATTGTTGTGTTTATTCTGTTCCAGAGCCATTTCGTTGACCAGCTGCTCTATGGAGGACTGAATGGCTGCCTTCACGAGAGAAGACGCGGTTTCTATGAGGAGCAATTCGTACTGCTCCCCAGTTCTGTGCCCCTGGTCACCTGGACCTTTCTCCTCTGCCTGGGGACCGCCACCAGTCTCAGGGGCCTCTTTTTTACCAAAATCAAAGCTCCCGCTTGATTTTTTATTCCCTTTTTGCTTATTTCGGTGCAAAACTGGGGATGGCTCATAGGCCTGGTCAGAGTCGGTGTTGTCAGAGTCCTCCGCTTCAGTGACGGTGATGACAATGCTGACACCGGCGCCTGCGTTTGCTTCTAATGTCACCTGATGGCTGGAGCAGCCCTGCACGCTCGCTGCACCATCTTTAAATGCCGACTGACTGAAATCCATTACCGTCTCTTCGGCTTTGCACTCCTCAGGAAGATTTATGCTCTTTTCTGATTCATCCCCTTCAGGCAGCTCTTTGCAGATATTAGGGATTTCCTGCAGCTCGGTGGTTTCAGGGGTGCTGTGGGCTTGATCCTTGGAAATGGGCGCTTCGGGAGCAACTTCCCCGCCTTCCACATGGACTGTGGTTTGGGCTAGGCTCCCCTCCCGCAGTTTTTCCTGGGCTGTTTCATTAACTGTCTCTGAATCGGTTATCTCCGACTGAGCGGTGCACTCGGTATGTTCATCTGCATCAGGTGTGGGCTCTGTCAAGGGCTCGCTCTTCCCAACAGAGTCGGCACTTTCCTTCGCCGCATCGTGGTCCTCCTCTGCAGAGACCGGGCTGAAGGATTCAGATTTGTCCGTCGGGGCCAAATCCTCCAGCTCTTCACTAGCTTTATTCAAAATGCCCACCACTTCATTTGCTTGAACACTGCCCTCTAACTCCTCCACCGCTTCAGAGAGGCTGGGTTTTTTCTTGCCTCTGGAGAACCGTACACAGGGCATCTTCACCCCAGAGCTCGCCCGTTTCTTTGAGAAGCCTTGTGCGCAGCCCTCCTCAGCGTCAGTCTCCAGCTGCACTTGGGAATCAGAGGGTACCTTCTGCCGTGTGGAGGATTTTTGCCTTCTCCGAGGTCTTGCAAGGTTTTTGATGGCTGCCCAGGCTCCTTTGGAGGATCGCGATTGATTAGAAACTTTCGCCTCCCCTTGGTCGGTGCTGACACATTGGCTTTTCTCCTCCGAGGCTCCTTCGCACACATCCTTCACAGTCAGCCCCTTCTTACAGGACTTCTTCCGCTTCTTAAAACAGAGCATGGAGGGTTTTTCTGCCTGTTCCTCCGGTGGGGAGCACGTCGCCCCTGTGCTGTGAGTCTCTACCTCTCTTGGGTTCTCCATTTGAATTTCCTTAGCTGCCTTTGCCATATTCACTCCTTTCCTTCGTTTGTGTTATATTATTGATTTTCTTGATTAATGCATCAGACAGGAACTGCAGAGATGCTCAAAGTGCATTTTTTCCTCAAATCGTTTTCAAAATAATGTTAGATGCTTTTTAACGAGCGGATGTGGCAGTGAAGTTCTGCTGAAGCTATCGCATCTGCTTTATAACTCCCACTTTGTCTTATTACTCACTTTATCACCTCTCCAAGGAATCCTGGGCAGACGTGAAGTTCAACAGGCTTCTTTCTCCTTGGCTTTGCTGGCCAGAGTCACTCTCACCTCCAGGACAACCCACTTCAAGTTGCGCTCAGTCTAACAGCACGACTGTTTAACTGCCAGTCTGACATGACTTTTTTTTCCCCCAAAGCATGACAAATCAAGCCAAGAGTTAAGAATTTTTATTCACCCCACGGACCTGGAAAGAACTTGCGCTTTCTGAGCTATCTGCAATTCCACATTGCTCAGGGAGCTTGATTGAAGCACCAGTACAACCAGCGGCAGCCAGTGGCTGTTTTCTGCCCCCCAGTGACAAGGTCAGATGCTGCTTTGTCTCGGCTTTGCTTTCTGCTTCAGTTCCCCTCACAGGTTATGTGAGGTTTGCTGCGAAGCGTGGCTGACACTTCCATCTTTTATCTGTAACACAACAAACAAACAATAAGACCTGTAGAGCATTTTTTTTTTAAGTATTACAAAGTATATTTTTTTAAAACAGAGTATTTCATTTGGGGAGGCAGACCTGGGCTGGAAAAGCAGTTCTACCTCTGGATGCGCCATAGCAGTTTTTTCCACTAATTAGCATCATATATCCAAAGGCAAAATAAGGCCACCAAGATGTCAACCCAGTGATGTTCCACCACGTAAAATACTATTTTGCCATTTTGTGTGGTAAAGGGGGATTTTTTTTTTTTAATTGCCTATATAATGGCAAATATATATTACACATGCACACGCATGTATTTTCTTCTCCTACGGTTAGCTAAATCTTTTCCCCACTGCTCCATACACACTCATAGTTCCAGCTAGGGAAATTACACCCTGAGACAGCAGATATTTTTATCTTTAATGCACCATATGACAATATGCAAAAACACAGAATACAAAAAGGAGGCTTGTGGAATACAAAAGCGAAATCACATGGCAAGAAGGGAGCTTATTTATACTACGTGCATGCCTTCCATGGCAACCTCAATTAACACCGCATGTATTCATCAAATATATTATATTGTAAGATACATGTCACCCTTTTGAAAAAAAAAAAAAAAGCAAAAAGCGCTGCCCCAATACATCATCAGAACATTTTTGGATATAAAGATGCAAAAACGTGTTACCGCAAACAGACCAACTTCTCTGGGACTGGCTCAGCGACTCCGGGCAATCCTTTACACACTATTTTGTACTCTGCTTTTAAGTAGTGAGATGATTTAAAACGGGGGCTCCGGCGGGCCGTGTTTCCCCGCGGAGCAGATCTGGGATTTTTTAAATTTTTTCTTTTTTTAAAAAAAAATTATTTTAATTTTTTAAGGGGGAAAACGAGCTGAGCTGACAGAGGCGCGTTGAGCGAGAGCAGCCCGCGGCCGCCGCTGCCCCGAGCGGAGCCCGCAGCCCGGCTCCGCCGCAGCCCGGCAAGTTTTGGGGGCGTTCGTGGGTGCCGCCGGCGGCAGCAGGAGCCGCCCGGCACCGCCGCCATCCCCCGAGTTCCGCCCCCGCCGCCCCGGGCAAGGCGGGGGGGTCCCTCGAAAGCCGAACTCCTCCGAGGGGATGGGGGGGGGGCGCGCTCCTCGGGCAGCGACCGCGGCTGCAGAGGTCCACCCAGGAATCCCACGCGTGTCGCCTCCCCCCCCGGCCCCCTCCGAGGCCGTGCCCGTG
>VFFE01007492.1:313573-351291 GCA_008921705.1 Burhinus oedicnemus
CCCCCGGAGAGCGCGGGGCTGGGGAGGGGGCTCCGGGAGCCCGGCCCAGCCCTGCGGTGCGGGGCAGCATCCCTCCTCCTCCAGGAAAGCATCTCTCCCCGTTTGCAGATCAGCATCCCTTTCTTTTTGCAAGGTAGCGTCCCTCCCTCTTAGGGGACAGCACCCCCTCTTCTTGCAGGGCAGCATCCCTCTTTGCAAAGCAGCACCTCTCCCTGCTTGCGGGGCAGCATCCCTCCCTTCTGGAAAGGCAGCATCCCTCCTTGTGGGGCAGCATCCCCCTCCCTCTTGCGGAGTAACCTTTCTTCCCCTCCCAGGTTGCGCACAGCAGCAGCAGACACGCAAACAGCAAACTGCACACACGGCAAAGGTTCTTCCTAGGGACTGCGCTGTGGTTTGCAACTTGGATCCCAACGCACACCCAGGAGGAAAGGACTGCTGGCATTTGCGGATCCGGGCTTTGCCTGGCTATGCGGGAAGGAAGGGGGTCTCACTCTTGGCAGCTGGGTTTTTTTGTCCCACTTGAAACCTTTGCAGCTGTAAGCACGCACTGTTTGGGTCGCTGCAGGAGCTACACCTTCAGAGGTGGTGCTGGTGGTGGTAAGGACAGCTAGTTCTTGGCTTTAAACTAATCCTTGCCCAAAATACCAGAGAAAGTGCCTCTTTCACATGAGCCTTTTTTCTCCAAGGCGGCTGAGATCTGATGTAAAACAAAATTGCATCTCCAGCTGTTATGATTGATGGGAGGGCCTCTGGAGAAAGGACTACCAAGTGCAGCTGATGAACTACATGAAACTATAGTTCGAGATGCTTGAATGTCCCCATTCATCTCCACGGGGAGCTGACTGACGCCCACAAACGTTTTAAGGACGTTAACTACTTCACAGCATGTTCGCAGATAAGAAACCAGGCGAAGCAGCACACTGAACCTGCAAGTGGCTTCCAGTGTAGGCCAGCCTGAGAAAAATACACACGGCCTCCCCCCTCCCTAGCTTCTTCATGGAAAAAAAGGCACAAAATGGGTTCGTTGGGCTGAAACCTCAGCCAGTAGGGCAGAAACGTGATCAAGAAACCACAAGGAATTGCCTTGGTAAAAGCTCCCCTATGAGATGTGTTTTCTTGCGTTCACTCAGGATAATAATCTTCATTTGGAAACGGCATCTCTCCCCAGGGTGGGCGGTGGGTTCTAATTACGATCGACTGCTGCTTTAAAGCCAAACAAGGCCCCTCAGCATGAGGAGATTTTCCCTCATTGCAGTCGGAGGCGGGAGGGAGGAAAGCAGGCAGCAGTAACGGGGATGGCTAACCTGAAGATGGCCAACACGTGTGTGCTGCCTTGGGGGTGGTGTGATTGAGGCAAGTTCTCATCAATCCCATTCAGAAAGACCTCGCACGGAATTCAATTATTCCTGCCGCTCCAGGGGAAGATGGTAGCACTAAAGGCTACAGTGCAAGGGAAATAAATAACGGGGTCCGCGGCAAGAAGAGGATCTGGTCGGAAGATGGGTAAGCTTGAAAGAAGATCCTGGCCCAGCTGTAGGTGCCCATTTTCTTCCTGGGCCCACACTGAAGCGCTGGTGATGTGCAGCAAGCCAGGCAACCAACAATTCCTTCTTTTTCTTCTGTCCCTATCTAGTCAACCCCCCCATCTGTGTTATTTGTTTCATGACATGATGCAGGACTCTCATTACAGCACAGCTGGGGGAACCGATGGCCACACCACCAGCTAAGGACTCTGGGCCCACATATAGCCCAACAAGAACAAATTTGCACGTAATTAGTTTTTTCTCTAGGCAACAGGAAGACAACCTTCCAATATTTAGTTAGAAGAAATTAAGTGTCCTTTGTGTCCTATTTGATAGGGCAAGAACTAGCCAGCATTCTTAATTGCTAAGGAGAGCGTTAAGAAAAAAGCACCTATTTATCAGTCCTGCAAGACCTAGAATCGGGATGCTGGAGCTCACATCCCAACAGATTGAAAGGGCAGGTTAGAAAAGCATTCCCCATTAACCTCTAGAGATGCTTGGGGCTATTTTTTGGCCCTTATGCTTTGTTGCCGCCAGGCCCACCGTGCGTAGCAAGCCCTTAAGCAGTTGCGTGCCTGAGGCACTGCTTTGCCTCACTGCAGGAGGTGGGCTAGCAACCTCTTGAACCATCTCTCTCAAGCACATGTCTATGATCTCATGCTACACTAAAAGGAGGCTAATCTTAGCATAAATTTGCACTTATCCCATCTTTCATAAGCATAAAATGAAGGTGGAACACAGAGCAGTCGCAGGAAAGCAGTGTAGCAGGGAAGATTAAATGTAGAAACTGACAGCAGACTTGGCAGCACGAGCTCTGGCAACCTGCTTCAAAGGAAGGCTTGGCCGAGGTGCCGCAGGCAAAGAGGCACTTTCAGCCAGGCACGGGGTCTGGGGCAGCAACTGGGGAACATCCCTCTGACCTCCTGCAAGTGGCCGGTGTGTGCTCTGGCAAACCTGGCTGCCAGAATGCCATCAGCTGAACGCCATCGAAAAGAAAATTTTAGGAGGCTGCGAATGCATCTCAAATGCTTTTATGACAATTTAAGCTATTCTGTCTTTGCTTCTGTGACAGCCAGGTAATTTTTGTATAATTATTCTTGCCTCCTGAATAACTTCAGAGATATAGATCTCTCTCTCTCCTCTCTCTCTCTCTCCATATACATCAGCATCTATGTACTACCGATGCGCTCGTAACATTGGTGCACACCTAGATCCTGATTCTCCCAGTTCTCACCAAAATCAGAATGTTTTTAGATTCAGTTCTGATGAAAGCAGATGGGCCTTGCAAGTCTTAATTCAGATCTTTTGCAGTCAGCTGCAAGTATCTCAAATCCATGGAACAATTCAGGTAGTTTATTTCCTATAGATGATGTACATCATCCAGGAAAGGAAAGAAGATTAAACACACACAAACAGTGGTGCATTGCAGGCAACTTATTACTGCAATAATCACTTCCAGTTGTCAATACTAGGATTGCTGCCGTGTATAGTTAATCACAGAAATAAGTTCTACTTCAGTAATCTCAGTGCATGCATTAAAACCCAAGAAGCACTTCAAATATTTACCAGTTTATTTCTATTAGTTAAAAAATTGGCAGGGACTATATTTTTATGTTACAAAATGATTTTTGGCCTGCTGACAAAAACTGCTACAAATTACTTGATCACTACTCGTGTCGTCTCTGATCACCAAAAAGGTACTTTAGGAAACAAGACTCATCAACGGTGTAACTGTACTTATTGTTGAACATAAAATGGTTCAAATGACACATTTGGTAAAAGCCACACATACAGGCCAGAGATCTGGTCTCTACGGATCTGATATCCAGAGGTTGGATTTCCATTAACAGTAGAATATGGTAGTCACAGCTGGGCTTTCTAAAAGGGAAATTTGATGTGGCTCAGGTGCCTGCAGGAATAATTCACAGCAGAAGCCAGGGTAAGCACTTCTGGAGAGAGATGAGAAGCGAAGGGGATTCCTCCTTGCTCCCTCTTTTAAATGACATTGGTGCAGTTTCAGACCACAGCGGTTTCTCCCACAGTGTGAGAACTGGAACATGGAATTCAGTATGGCAAATAGGAATATGCAGTGTACAAGACTTTCAAAGATAATATATGCTACAAAAACCCTATGGTTAAGACAATTAAGTCCCAAGACTGTTTCAAACAGCTCCAGCTTTAGGATTTTAAATTATTAAAATCATGTCAATGAATCAAAAGAGGTCACTAAACCCAAGCTTCTGTATTCTGCTTCAGCTACAATTATGAAGCAGGAGGTTTGTAGAGGAACTATGCTTTGTATGGTCAGCATCAACTAGCTTGGAACACAACAGTTTAAAAATTATTACAGATTGAAAGTAATTAAAAGTGGTTGATTCTTTAGCACTCCTCCTTTCAGTCACTTGTTGCACTACATTCTCAGTCATATCTTGTTTTGACTTAAAAATAATCAGGGCATAGTTCCGTTTACATGACTCATCAGGTGTTCTTCTGGGAGCTAAAAAGAAAAATAAATTTAATTACTATTATATAGTACTGCAGGCAACTTTCAGGCTGAATTATAAATCAAATGTCACTTGGAAACATATGGCATAATATGAGATTGGCTTAACTCCACTATCTCAAGATGAGAAACAAAGCCCAAATATTGAAAGCCTTCAATAAGGCACCTACCTTTGGTGAATGATCCCTTTCAAAAGAGTCCATTTACTTCTCCTGACACTGGGTCCAAATCTATATCATAGAAACAGGGTCTTGTAGGAAGCCCTGGCATAGTGCTCATCTGGACAACAAAAGATAACATGTTAAAACGGAAGCAGCATAGTTTCTTGCAGAAGATATAATGCTACATCGCTGCTGAAGACTACGACAGCAACAGCTGACGCAGCTCCTTGCACATGTACATGCTAGTTGGATGATGGTCATGTACCATTTTGAAGGATACTGCAAGAATCAGGAACTCCTGGCTCAGTAGATAAAACCCCTTTAATGAGTTTGGCTTCTGCCTCTGCCAGTGACTGACCGCAAGATTTGGCAAAGTACTTAAATATCCAGCTGACCAGTTAACTGTTAGGTGAGCATTCATGGACTTTGCTGTGGTGAGACAATTACTCGTGGCAGTTTCCTGGTTATTAAAATGAGTACACACGTTTTAATACAACTTTGCCAACTGTAAAGTCTCAGTTGATTACAATTCTTTAGAGTCTAGAACTGGAAGTGTTAAATAATTAGGAATAATTATTGTTGAGAAGAGAGTTTAAATAGTTTTTTTGTTTTTAACGGGAATAAAGCTTAAATAGAGATGGAGAGGTCAGTTCTTCTGACAGGAACATTTCCAAGACATTCAAGTCAGAAGGATTATGCAGTGGCACAACTGAAGCTAGCAAAACAGCTGCCAGCACCGCGCCTGCCTCAGGCCAGTCCTCTCCACTTGTCCCACTGCCAAGTACCCAGTTTCAGAGCCGCAGAACGCAAGGCTGGTGGGGACTACACTTGGCCTGATTCACTAATGCAGCTGACAGGATTTTCCTTTCCCTAACTCAGCATTTAGCCCAGCAGCAAAGGTAGGCTAACATGGATGCTCTACAAAGGTGGGCAACTTGTGGGCATGCTTGGTAGTTTGTGCCAGTGGTCATTAACCCCTTTAATAAAAAAATTCAAGCTCTCGTTCTCTATCTGCATCATCCAGCCTGATTTACACAATCAGTATTGTTATGCCTGTCTACATTAGATTAAAGATCTCTTTGGCAACCTGGTATTTTCTCCCTGAGCAAGTAGTTTGCACGCTAATCATATTACCTCCCAATCTTCCTTTTGATAATAAGCTAAGCAGCAAGGAGGCAAAACTCTATTGTTTAGGTATTTTCTGCAGTTCTCAAAACTGTTTGGAGAGCTTTTGGAGTCCCACCCCATTTTCCCAAGCCGTTTACAAGTGCTAACACCAGTCCCATATGTACTGTACCACTGCAGGTCTTGCATGTCTTACGTGGAGGTAAAAATGGCAAGTCTACTCTTTGCCATGAATTCTAGGACTGCCCTTTTGTCAGAGCCACCGCTTTCCCAGACAGAGAATAGGCGGGCTACAGAGAAGACCCCCATTCCTTGTCTTTGTGTTTAGTTGTATGAATATTTGCTCTCAAGAGCCAAGTGAGATCCAAAGTGCCTGGAGGGGTTTTCCTGTTCTCACCATAGTCACTGCCAGTCTCCAGTCATACAGAGCAAGAAACTTCCTACTTATTTACGTATCACTGAAGATCATTGCAGATCTCCACCTACAGATTCAGAGGGCCACAGCAGAAGCTCAGACAGCGACACTGAATAGAGCAGGAGGTGCCATATTGCTGAAGATGTGCCTGACTTTACTATTTCTTGCACTTTCTATTGTGAAAGGAACAGTCAATTTTCCTACTTTCCTATCCACAGGGCAGCCCACAGTGGCTACTCTGCTATCTATTACTTAAAGGCAGTCTGCTTAAACCCTGAATTTCTATGCAGTACAGGATAATTTCCATCCAGGCTACTAATTTTCCGTACAAGTGTCTACAATGCTTAATGCACTCAGTCATTTTCAGTGCTGAAGAAATGAACTTTTCCTCCATTATCCTCCCCTTCAATACCACGTCCTGAAAAAGAACACAGGGCAACTCACGCTACTTACTTACACGGAAAAATTAGACCACATGGGTATCATCAATCCCCTTGCAAGATTTAAAATAAAACTAATACCAACTAAGCATGTATTATTTACTGCAATTGTGGAACTTTCAAAAAACCACATCATTTAGGAAGTAAAAAAGGAGCCAAATAAATAATTTGTTTTTAATTCATCAGCAGTACCAGAAAGGAAACCCAAGCAATTTGAGTCCAACGATTTATTTCACTTTCATTATCTTCCATGCTCAAAGTTAAATATAGATAATATTTGAAACTATATTTCCTTTAAAACCTTGAAGTATTTCATTTAAGTACAACAGCTTCAACTTTGAGCCAGAAAGGGAAAAACTCAGAAGCTGAGCGGAAAAAAAAAAGTGACATACCTTTGTGATTAACTTCAGATAGCAAGAACACGCATGCAGTGGTGATTACTTTCACCCCAAATTTCTCACAAAAGCTTCTGCACAGAGCTATGTATTTGCTGCATTTTCAGCTCACAGTTCAACAACTGCTGCCAAAAATTTATTCTGAGACTAACACATCCTCTGCTGAATGGGTTTAAAATCATGATCTGATTCAAAGTGCCCTGGATTGCTTCTCAAAAGGACAACCCTTCCCTGGCTTTGTGGACACCAGAGAAGAGCGATCCTCATGTCCCTAACCAGAAGACTTACTGTTAATTCTGGCAGAATCAACACTATGATTTACTACATGTCCAAGAAAATATTAGGAATGTAGGAAGGGAGCAGAAAGGAAAGAGTCCAACTTCACAGAAACTGAAGACATAAAAAAAAAAAAAAAGCCAAAATGTTAGTTTTAATGTCTGAAAACATCTTTCTCTTGTGTAGCTCATTAATGCCGTGTACCCTTTCCTTCTCCAGTGCTTATAAAAAAATTAATAAAATAAATAATTGTTTGGATTAAATCTTGGCTTGCAAAAAAATGCCATTAATAACAGGAACAAGCATGCTATCTTTCATTCTATCCTAAAACACACGTTACTCTTTAAAAAGATGGATAAGCCAGACTTCAATCAGGATGTGGTTATTTTGTTTATGTTGGGTGATCTGGAAACTCTTACCTACCTTTTTTTTTTTTTTTTTTTTAACTAATTAAAAGAAAAAGATATCCAATATTTGGCTCTAGCCAAATTGAAGAAAGAAGGGATCCAAGTCTTAACAAATCTTAAATTAGCAAATTTCATCATCTGAGCCATGCATCCCTAATGCTTTTGAAAGCTTCTTAAACAAACATGTTGCCATGAAGACTTCAGAAAAAGGTTCAGGCCCAAAAAATAAGAAAGAGACAGAGCTGCTCGCTCCAACTGCTCCATCCCCTAAAATAATCTAACAAGTTACTTAACATCTGCACAGAAGAGATTCCCCAGATAAGATTTCCTGCGGATCCTTTCATCCTAATATTCTTCCTTTGGATGCAAACCTGAATGTTAGTTCATTTTGCAGGTAGCTCCTCTTTCCACCAGGCAATGCATATCAAAGCTGTTCCAGGATCCTGTTTCCATTGTAGCTACTCTCTCTCTCCTCAGCTGACATTATGCCAATCACATCAAAGAACAGAAACTAAGGACACAAGGGCATAGTGAAACAAATTGTTGGAACTGATGCAGGCTGAGCAGCAAACAGATGGTCAGCAAAACCATTAGAACCAAACAGGAGGGGAGACTGATAAATGATTAATAGCACAGGTCAGCTTCACTTTGGAGGTGTCTCATCAAAAGTTGTTTGCTTTGTAAGGTTCAGAGGAGTTGTCTTGTTCTACCCTGATCTGCAGGTGTACACAGACTTCATCTGCAATACTGCAAAGTGCTTTCAGCAGGAATGCAAAGTCACAAGAGCAATTAGGTGGGCCAAGGGTTTCTCCCATCTCATCTACCAGACTGCAGTTCCCAGAATTCATTAGCTACAGAGCTCACCCTTTCCTCAAAAATCCAGGAAGACAGAGATGCGGGACCTGAGGAGTACACCGAGGGGCTTGCTAAGTATTCAAATGGTCAGATGGTCTATTTTAGCTTGGCTTTTACCCCTGGAAAAAAACCCTATTAACAGTTCAGTGTATTAGATGCCCTTAAAACACCAACTGTAAATGACAAGGACTTTCCTAATTAAAGATACCTTTTGTAACTGCTTACTGGAACGCGCATGAAGATTTTTTTCCTTGCCCCACAGTTGAGGGTTTCACTCAATCACTTACCGTTCCTACTAGCGGATACAGGAATCCGGCACCAACGCTGGCCCGAATGTCTCGGATCGGCAGAATAAAACCCGTAGGTGCTCCTTTTTGTTCAGGGTCATGAGACAATGATAAATGAGTTTTAGCCATGCAGATTGGCAGGTTTCCAAATCCCTGGGGAAGGCAATGAAAAGAGAGAGAGAAAAAAAAGAGAGAAATAAGTGAAAAACCAGTAACTTTTCACGTACACAAATGTAATTGCTCTATTCTGCCATCCTCTGCAGATATCAGACATTTTATCAGGACATTTTACTCCTCACCAACTGCTTCATCCACAGCCTGTCAGATCCGTTGACCATTCTGCATCCCCATTCCTTCTCTCTCAAACTCTTTCCCTGCCCCCACTAAGTATTAAAGAATGAACTACCGTGGCCTCCAGCATATCCAACTGAGGAAAAAATTAATGGTATGGAAGTGTTAGACATACAACCTTGATAGCTAACTTACTGTCTACTCTCTTCCCAAAATGTTAATTTAAACAGCTCAGAACTAAAGTTCTTGTTCAGCTGAGGTCAATTAATTAGAAATGTTTGATCAATGTAATTGCAGGTCATGAGGAAGTAGCAATTACACGGCTATGGTATTTTGATAGACTTGTAAAGGAATATACAAGAAACATGAAAGTGAGAAACTACATATGCCAGTAGTAAATGGATTGTAAAAGCAAAATTATCCGAGCACACTGTAAACAAAGAATGGCTAGTTCTCACATTGCTCTTCTTGTCAAAGCCCTTTACAGACCTTCATTAACGCAGAAACAGGTAAATTCACAAGAACGTCATGATAGAGAAGAGTAAAAGCAACACAACAACCAGAATGCATCTAATTCAACAACCAGATGCCAGGTTCAAAACTTGTAAAAGTAGATGTTTTTTTCCACAAGTATCATCGTATCACCTGCGGAACTCTTTCCCCAATATAACTGCGACTGCCAAAAATCTATATGGGTTCAAAATCTGATTAGAAAACTCAGTGGAAAAAGATTAAAAAAACAAAGTCATCAGAGACTATTTAGCACCAGTCTGACCACTTGTAGTTCCCTAATTCCCAAATTGCTGAAGGATTAGAGAGTACAGAAGAGAAAGACCACTGAATCCTCCTGCTCTTCTCTCCTCATACACTATCATAGATATGCTACTGGGCCAGATGACTTGTCTTCTCCACTAGAAGTCAGGGTCAGTTTCTCCCTCCCCACACCACTGTTCAATATGAACATTTTAAATGAAAAGCACCCACTGGTATCGGGTGATGGGGAAAACTCACTTGCTTAGTGTACAAGGCGACCTTTTCCTGTGCTTCTGGAAGTAGCTCAATGTCACTTGCCCCGTAGATCTGCTGTGCAATAAGCCTAATCTTATCTATAACAGGGAGCTAGGGGAAAAAAAAAAAAAAAAAAAAAAAAAAAAAAAAAAAAAAGAAAAAGAAAAAAAGAGAGAGGCAAGACAGTGTGGCCAAACTACAAAGCACCATAACATCACAGCAGCTTCACAATCCTTCATACGTGTTACGCAATGCCCATCTGCAGATACAAGAACTATTCCCATTTGCTGTAGAACAAAGCTATAGAGTAACTTGAGGGTTTTCAGAACAGGTTATATTTATCTTGTTGCAGTTGTTTCTCTTGGTAAGAGGGCAAAACTAGTTTACTACAGTCAGAAACAAAAAGATACACAACAGTATTTCCCATAAGCTGTGCTTGCATGTTAATTACTCCTGCTGCAAAAGAGAACTTCATTCTTTCTCAAGTCGAAGCCAAAAAGCGGACAAAAATAATTTGAGGGAATACAAGTTAATGGTTAAATAAAAGCACAAATAAAACAGGTTAAGGAAGAAAAATTGAAAGCATCTGTTAGAGAGCTAAAAAAGATATAATTACATATCTCTGTACCTTATTAGGTTCTTGAATAGGTGCTTGCTATTAAAAGAGGATTCTGGCCATAACCGGGGTGACAGTGACTTCATTACCTCCAAGTCATCTGTCAAATTTGCTTAAGTACAAAGTCATTAGAAATACACACATACACACACACTTTTCTCTTCCAGCCCAACCTGTAGCGTGACTCCATAAGCCTTACTTGCAGAGAAAAAAAAAAAGTTAAAAATGGACAAATTCTGTTTCATAGTCTCTTGTATAGATTCCCATCCCAAACAACAAGTGCATGCAGAAGCTCTATGGTAAAGTAACAGGTTTGTTCAGGCTTGCTGCAGTCTATGCTCTGACAGGAATGCATGTGTCAAGTTCAAGAAGTAAACCTTCCCCTACCCTGGAACAGAGCTGCCACAGCAGAAACCTGTTTGTGATGTCTAGCAGAGTCACAGCAGCATCGTTCAGTGTCAAAAGTAAACAGTATTTCACTTGGAGAGTCAAAACAACAAGAACTGACCAACTAGGTCTTTGAGACTGGTGGAATAATGTCATGTTCTAAAAGCAAATTTCTTCTCAGATTCTCAGAGCAGCCTTTCAGACAGCCTTCAGTAACTTAAGCTAGTGAAACCAACTCATCTCCACCTAACAAATGAAGTACCTCTGTAATACTGCAAGTTCTTACCTCCACATTATAGAGGAACCTGAAGTTGCTGGGTGTCTGCGATGCTCTCTGAACAGCTTGGGCCAGTGCAACCGCTCCTTTACCTCCCTCCGCCCAGTGAGTGCACTCCACAGCATCAAACGCTCCCGCTTCCTTTGCCAGTTGTACTACAAGGGACAGTTCAGCCTTTGTATCTGTTCTGTAAGGAGAGAAGTTTGTGCATTTGTACCAGAATGCAAACACGGTAAATTAACTGTTTGTTCTAACCATTTTTCACTCTAGTTGACAACAACCAAAAGCTATTCAAAGAAACCAGAGACTCCAGCCATCAGGAAGCTGCTGACGTGCCATCCACCACAGCCTTCTCCACCTTGGTGAAGGAAGCTACTCCACAGAAGAACAGACAGCAACAGGTAGCTCTGGAACTACATGCAGAAACCCATGAGTACTCAGAGAGCAGTGTTTCAAACTTTCTGTTGTATTTGTCCTGTATCAGCAATACAACTCCTGTTTTCAGAAGCAAACACAAAAAGGCATTAGTATTGCTGATTTAAAGGTGCTATATCATGTGCACACAACAAGCTAAAAACTGTAATTTCTCTAAATCAGCCAATATGAGTTTACTTCAGATGAAGAATCCTTAGCTGGCTGCTCTGCTTCAGCTGGCATCAGCTTTAACACACCAGTTCAAAGCCCTTATGCTTGCATAAAAAGACCACACGCAGATTCTGTTTCCTGTGCAGCACAACGTGCAGAGCCCAAAATGCTTCTTAGCGGGACATAATTATTCCACACAGCAGACCACTGAACACAGTGTGGTCACCAGCACAGGCGCCTCACCACGTATTAAGAGCTTAGATTCCACATCATCACAGGCACCTTTTGTCCACAGTAATTTGGCCAGTCAGGGTGTAAGTGATGGCAGATAATAGTCTCTGATCATAAAATCCTAAGCTACTTTAAACTAAGGAATGCATTTGAAATTACTAAGCAGAACTCCCCTATTTATTCAGCATCTTCCAGCAATGCAAAATGCTGCAAACAATGCATCGACAGTACCGAAAACAAGAGTTTGTGTTCAACATAGCATACGAAGTGTCACAATTTTATTCCCATGCACACTTCCATGTCCCAGCTCACTTACTTGAAAGCATTGACAGCCACTACTACTGGGACACCAAACATCCGTGCATTTTGGATTTGCTTGTTGAGGTTACTACAGCCTTTTGCCAACAGTTGAAGATTCTGTAAAGAAGACAGCAAGCAGGAAGCACATTTTATCAGGGGCAGTGAAACTTTTGTTCCAAATCCACTACGTCCACAGCTAATGATAAAAATGTCAAAATGAGAATGAAACCACAAAGGCTGCTTTCTGAACAGTCCAGACCAGTGCATGGTCTTGGATGGAGTCCTGACTGCTTTCAGACCAGTGCATGGTCTTGGATGGAAGACAGGAAAAGGAATGACTACTTTGAGCAATCACTGGTTTCAGCTGCCAAGCCAAGGTAAGATAAATCACTTTTTACAGTTTTTTTGTTATTCTTAGTAAGTTAATACCCATGCTCATTAACTCCCCACAGTAAAGCCTCATTTTCCTCTCTGACACATTCCTCTTTATGTATTAAATATCATTAGCGGTGAATTTCATGACACTTGTTTGAAGTGCCATGGCAAGAGCTTTTAGTTTACATACATTTACATTTCGCAGCATCAGAGACTATTCATGGAAATCCAGACATTTCATCCCTTCCTATGCAAAGGATAATTCACAGAAGCTCCACAAGTGAAAAAGCTGCAGCAATGTGAAGAAAGCCAGACCAATTGTCCAAGTGTACACAACCATTCAAGGCACAAGGATAGAAGCCGAGACCTTAGTTCACTTCCCTCTCTGCTTGCAAAGGAAGGGGGGAAATAAAACCAGAAACTGCTGCTGCTAAGAAGAGAGTAATTAGAGAGGCACTCTGAATATTTGCA
Source organism: Burhinus oedicnemus (assembly GCA_008921705.1). Classification (NCBI taxonomy): domain Eukaryota; kingdom Metazoa; phylum Chordata; class Aves; order Charadriiformes; family Burhinidae; genus Burhinus; species Burhinus oedicnemus. The sequence continues at coordinate 326,502 of VFFE01007492.1, forward strand.
GAGACAATATTTCAGCCAAGAAATTACTCCACACTGAGAGGGTCCAGGGACAGAGAGTAGATATTACTATGAAAAATTGAGCACACAGACAATTGCATGAGCTCAGGAGAAACGAAAAGGCTCTGAACACTGGTTAGGTCAAGCGCAATAAATACTTGAAAGAGCAGAGCCAAAGTAACATCATTTAAAAGAAAAAAAAAAGTAAGAAGAACATTACAGCTTGTGTGAGGAAGCATTTCCCTGGCAGCTAAAGAAATGACACACACTAGCTATCCAGGCATGCACTGCATGACAATATCGTGCCATGACTGCAGTTAGTTGGTCAACTGTCACAACAGCTATAGAAGGTTACCTCTTCCATGTACTCCTTTGGTAAAGGTACCCCAGCAGTGACCTGGAAAAAAAAGGAAAAAAAAGAAAAAAAAGATGGAACCCTGTAAAATTTTTATCCATGACAGCAATTTGTGCTTGATTCTTATTAAATGATATCAAGATACAACATTCTATTCCAGGCTGATCCTTTTTCTAAGAAAAAAATAAAAGGAAAAATAAAAGACTGCAAGATGGCTCACAATACAACAAATGACTAACTGTGGTAATATCACAAATGCCCCAGCATACAAGCACTTCATTAGGACAATAAAACAAGTAGGTATGAACCTGTAGCATACTACAATGAAGCAGCTTACAAGCAACAGGGACATATGGACTTCTTTTACAAATGCAAATGTCAAAACAATTACAAGCAGATCAAACCCTCCAGTGCTTTAAGTGACTGGATTAGAATAACAGTAACAATCCCTCGGGCCTAAAGAAAACCTTGCTTAGTACTTACTGCAGGCCCTCCTCCATGCATTTTCAGAGCTCGGACAGTAGCAACCAACACCACCACATGAGGCCGGAGTCCAGAATAGCGGCACTTAATATTAAAGAATTTCTCCATGCCTATGTCTGCACCAAATCCTGCTTCTGTTACTGGAGTAGGAATTAAAAGAAAAGAAGCTTGTGAGGGGTTGCTGGGTGGAGAAATCATGCTCTGATTATATAAATCAGATGGTTCTTCCAATACAAAAAAACCCCAAAGACAGTTATGATTAAAAAAAAAAAAAGAGCAGATCCCTCCCTGCAAAAGAAACAAAAAAAACACCCCACACACTTACCAACAAAACCCTCTTTACCCACAAGCTTCAGTGCTATTTTGTCTGCCAACACTGAAGAATTCCCATGTGCAATATTGGCAAAAGGTCCAGCATGAACAAACACTGGTGTTCCCTAGAAAAGGTGGGGTGTGGGAGAGAAAGAGAATGAAAATCAGAGGGTACAATTTAGCAAATCTGCAGCATTTCAGGAGCTAAGTACTATGGTACCTGAAGGTAAAGAAAAATGCTTTTAGAAGACAGATCTTAAAGCCTTCTGATCAAACATTTGTTATCAGTAATAAGGGCTACAGGGCAAACAGGATTATAATAATCTGCACAAGTGGAGATATTAACCCGCTTAGGAAAAGGATGGCTAAATCCCAGCAACTCTTTGCCGTTCTCCTGCACCCGCACCATTTAGATTCCAAAAACAATTCCTACATTAAAGACAACAGAAGAGAGACCCAGCGAAGTTTAGTGCATTTCCTCAGGGTCATCCTGCATGCCAACGGCAGACCTAGAAAGAAGCTAGCCTTCTCCCCTAGCCCTGAACCTCAGGTAGGAAACCACAGTAAACCTCCAACTCCAGGCCAAGTAAGCCTGCGCTGACTGTGATGAACGAACTAGACTGGTTGCTTCTTGGCTCTGAGAACACACATATAGCAAATCATCTGTACTCACCTCTAGTGTCTGCATGAGGTTTGGTTTAACAGCATCTTTCATCAAGACAGCCAGAGCACCAGTCACTCCCTAAAAGAAAGAGACAGTTCCCATGGAGTGTCAAGGCTCTGCTTTTGTCCTGGTGAGCTTTCAGGACCAGAACCAGCAGTTACTCCAGACATAAACTAACCCTAGTGAGGCAGAATATGACCTTTACATCCTTGCAAGAGAATCTGAGATTTCTGCTGGGTGCAGCCTCTTGGTTGGGACCTTGCTTGGCCATCACTTTGTAGCGAAAGCATAAACAACGATTGCTGTTTCAATGCTGTAGGCAAGGTTAGTAAGCAATAGCAGTGAGAGAGTAACTCTCAGGTACATATGGTTTACTGCAGACCATTCAGTGGCACAAAGCAGGGAGTTTTTCAGGACAGTTGTTATACACGTTCAAATATGGGACCACACCCATCACCCTGATACCTCAACTGTAGCATTACTGTCTTTTGCAGTATCTAAACATATTAAGGAGTTTAAAGTTATGCATATGTCAATGTTCTTGGGTTTTGCAAGATTTGTCTTGGACTTTTTGCGTTCCTCATTTCAGCAACTAGGTTCTACATACTGGCCTTAAAAATGTCATGACAAGCTGCTACATCCTGGCCAAGTGCCTTGTGCAGAAATAACTTTTAAAGTGAACCTCTGTGCTCGTGAGCAAGAGCAGGCTGACATCATGAAAGGCAAATACTGGAGCCCACATTTCCTCTGAGGTGCAGCAATATACCCTGATACAATTCCGCTTCCTGCAAAGTGAAAGCTTGTGATTTTATCCACATCTGCTTTGGGAAGACCAAATGAGGGCTTGGTCATCCTTCTGACTGACACAGTCCAGTAGAAACCAAACTGGATGTTAGCCAGCACTTGCAAAAGTAACTAGAATTGCTATCATGGGTACTGAGCCAAATGTTCACAGCAGTTATGAAAACCTTGAACTATGATTTCTTTTTCTTCCCTTTCAAATTCAATTGGATTGCAGCACTCAATTATACGAAAGATTTTTTTTTTAAAGACATTTGCTGCTTTGTTTCATTAGTTTCAATCTTGCCACATGAAAGCTTATTTAACATTTAATGGATAAGCTTTAAATTTCAGTCATCTCCAGAATAATGAAAACTATAGAGAAAGATTTCCATGATGACATTTCAGGCCTGTGTCACTCAGTGGCACTTGAAAACATTCCATCTTTAAAAACCTGTAGTCAGTTTTTGATTCCATATTTCTTCCCAGTTTCTTTGTGCTTCCTGGTAGCACACTCATGACACTGGTTATATCGCAGTAGAAGGACCCAGACATCTTATTGTGCCAGTCTGATCTCTGCAATCACCATGTTTTTGCCTGCATGAGTACTATGTAACACAGTCCTAACCATGCAAGCCAATGGCCACCATCAGTGAAACATACAACATTGAAGAGATCCTGTTGGACAGGTCTGACACCATCCTCCATTCCACAGTTGCAATGGACAAAATTAAATATAACTAGATTTAAAAAAAAAATAAAAAGGGAAAAAAACCTTGAGATGAAAGACTATCACCTGGACTCTACATAAAACTCAAAGCAACTCCCTGCCAAGCACCATCTGCCTCCACTGCTGATGGGCAGCAGGAGAGACTCCCATTTTCCAGAATAGGGCTTAACTCAGGTACTTAAGGTTAAACTGGCTGCATGCTAGCAGTAGGACTTAAGATCTCAAAGCTGCCTACAGAACTTTGGCACATGACCTCCCTCATTCCCAACAGATGTCTCACATATTGACATTTACAGATAAATGGTTCCCAGCCTAGCCCTTTTCCTGCAAGGCCAGAGTCAGGCCACATTGTTAATCTACTGCTTCTTAGGCTTATCCTGGGTGGAAGTAAAACAAGCTAAAAACCCCCTAAATACACAAGAAAATAAAACAAAAAAAACCCCACAGCAAGACAACAAGAGCTGGGTAAGCCTTAGTGTTGTGTCCCACCTTGCTGGAAACATAGGTCAGGATACCCTCCCTGTGGATTCCTCTATCCCACTAGAAAAGTTCATTCAGAAAATGCAAGACAAACCTCATTAACACCACATCATGTGAATCTGTAATACTCTTGTCTTTTGCAAAGCAGGCTGTGAAAAATCTACTATACAGGACAGCAGCAAGCACCAATATCATATCTCTATTGACTAGTGCAACAGTCCTGAGCCTGTTCTCTGTCTTGAGGCCAAGTGGCAGGGCATAGTTCACATACAGGGCTCGATTCCCCTTTCCTTCTCCAAACAGGGTTGCCACCTTCAAAGCATTTATTGAAAAAAGTGTTCGGGGCACAGCCTATTCTCCTGAAACCACACTGAAGCATCATTTGGGAGAGTGCTATTTGACACACTCCACAAACAAGCCAAAAACTGTACCAATAACTATTGTATGGACAGCTGCAAGACAGTGCTGCAGCTTGCAACTGCTGCTTAGGACTGCTTTACATACCGTTAACAGACATCACCAGTGCTACTACATTCAGCATATTTTATGCAGTGGAAATAGAGGACTTGTGTCCCGCAAGGGCTGCCTTACGGAGACCTTGCACTTTTTGCAAAGGGTTTGACTTTTATGGCATTCATAGTCTCCCAGAATAAGATATTTCATCACCTGTAATTAAATTTGCACAGGGCTCTGTTCCTGCTCAGTATTTTCCTCACTCCAGGGAGCCGGAAAAACAGGATGGCCAGCAGGATGCATTTTGAGTTCTTCTGATTTGTAAATATGCTTTTTAACTAGAAGCCACCATGTATTTCCCCACTAATTCCTATGGTGCTTCAGCTTGACACATAGCACATCACACAGGACCATTGGTCCCTCCCCAGGTCATACGTACACACACATTCTCTGGGTAAGGTGCTTTCCACACTGAAGTAAAAAACCTTCATTAACTCCAGGGGCTAAGATTTCATCTTTAATCTTCTACATGCTAAGGTCTTTTCTGTACAGAACTGTCTCTATGCTTTTCAATCCAAGGACTTTCAGGAGTAATAGGAAAAAGTTAGCATGCAAGAACTGAATGACTGTCTTACAAGGTCATCTGCTGTAACTGGTTCTCCTCTCTTGCTGGAAGCTACCACCATTCTGCCCAGTCGCTTTTTCATATCATCCAACCCATCAGAGAGTGCTAGAACTGCCATGATTTCACTGCTCACCGTGATGTCAAACTGAGCCTGCAAGAGACGAATAAAGAACATGAAGTCATCAAGATTTGCTAGCAGCAATCCTTACCTCCGTTAAATTCTTGAAACAAGGCAAATCATCACCATCGTAACAAAAAAAATTAAAAAATACAGACATACAAATATAAAAGAAATCCAAAGCATTACTCTCAGAACATACTTCACTTAATTTAGCTGTTTTAAACTGGATTTTTTTTTCTGTAAAATTAAGTAAAAACTACTTATTCCATTGCGATTACATGACACTCTCCTGGCACATACATTAGTGATTCATGTAAGAATGCTTAACGCTAACTAAGTATATTTTTGAAGACTTAAGCTTACTAACTCATCTGACTAAACAGGACAGTAAACAACAACAACAAAATCAGGTTCTATGGGAAATGAAGGGTAGAATTCATCTGACATAACACAGACACCTCCATCGAAGCTAAGCACCCTAGGGACATTTCAAGCCAACAGAAAGAGGCTTTTCTGAGCACAATTCATTTGAAGTATTAATTTGACAGTTACTTGAGGGATGAGAGGAGTCACAGCCCAGATTGCCTGTTTTACTTATTGATTATATAATAAATATAGACAACAAGCTCAGATACTGTCTTTAGTTTTGACCAGATACATTCCAACCAAAGCATCTGCAGTGGTGAAGAACAGCCATTGCCATGCATCATATTTACAAAGGGCATTTGCGTACCACTGTTACTATGCCACAGTCATCCCAGTTTGGGTAGTCTAAATTCAGGAAAGAACAGGGAAGGAGGGAACAGACATAAAACTAAACACTGCACTGGTAGCAAATTTAACTGCTTAGTTGAACGGACTTTCTGCTTTCTCTTTAACAAGGTCCTAGTAGAAGATGGAAATATCTGGAGTTACAGAAACTTGCTTTAGGACTATATTTTTCAAAGTACTTTTTAAAACATGGAAGAAAAGGGACCAATTACCGTTCGTGAGAAGCCTTTTTCTGTTGGAGACTGTCCAATAGTGATTTTCCTAAGGAACCTGTCATTTGTATCCAGTACTGCGAGGAATGCAGAGAGAAAGATGAGAGAGAAGTCATGTTGCAAGTTATAAGTCACATCTATGCCCTATTACAAACACTCAGCTAGATCACCCATGAGGAGAAGATGGCAGTTTGAGGTACCATCCTCTCCTAAAGAATGGCAAGCCCTACTCAATGTGATTCTTCCCCAAAACTGAACTGCAACAAAGTTAAGATGCCCACAGTCACATGCAGACCTGCACTGCATCCAGAGGGAGCCTACCTCCTTCGGTGTGCATTAACCACAAGTCCAAAGCCTCTCTGAAAAGCAGAGCTGGTAGTATTATTCCAGTTGCTTTCTCACCATTATTAGTCAATGTGAAATCAGGAAATTATTACAGCCAAAAAGAAATAAAACTATCATTTTATAGGTTAAGTGATAAAATGGTCAGATTCTACCATTTAGTGAGAGTTGTTTCACACAGCCCCATTAACTCAAATTACCTTGGAAACACAAACTATCAAATATGGGCTTAAATTTCCTGTTTCTTACTGTCTGCTTGAAAAGTTCTAAGTATTTTATGAAATATTTCCAATGAGGCAGACTACTTTAGCCTCATTACAGGTTATGAAGCAAATTTTGGAGAATACATTCACAATGTATTTTAAAAAAAGAAGAAAAAGTAATACTCTTGGGGTCAAACAGAAGAAAACGTCTTAATTTGAAATTTCTTTTGCTAGTGAAATATTAAATCTGCCAGACCAGAGATTGATCTTACCATCAGGTATCTTTAAAAACCTTTTAAAAATCTGGCCTTTATTTGCTGTCAGTCCCCAACGGATCAAGTGGGCAGATTAAAACTCCGTTTAATCCCAGAGCAGAACATTCTCCTTGCTCACAGAGCTTTCTCAGCCAGGTAAAAAGGCAGTTGGCTACAGTTGCCAAATTCAACTCTCTCAGTGACTGACAAATCCAGAAACACAAACTTGCACCAATTAGTGAAGTCTTAATCTTTGTGAATTCAGAGCAGACTCAAGGCCCTGCATCAGACCTTTTAGAAATGGGATCCCAGCTGCATGCTGCACTAAACACTCAGGAGAGGCCAGCGCTGCCCTCTTTCCCATTTTCCCAGGAAACACAGTTCCTGCTGCACTTGTGAACCTCTCTTTTGACATGTTTGTTTCTTCATAATTCTGTCATTTAATGGCTCTTGTACCTCTTTGCCATGTTATGGTGCCTGGGTCAATGTCCAATCTCACAAATGAGTTTACTTCTTCCTTTGTCAAAGCCGCAGGATCAGTTTTGTTAATGCCCAATTTCTATGGGAGGAAAAGACAAATAAAAGAAAAAAGGTGTAATGAAAAGATTCACAGAAATGAACCTTTCACTAGAGCAATGAGCCTTCGGCAGCAACATCTGCATATTCAGAAATAAGAAGGGGTTGGTTTTTTGTTTCCCCTTCTCCTAGACCCCACAACAACGTAAGATGGCCCATTATAAGCGTGTACCTGTAAGCAGAGCTTGCTGCTGGCCAGCTAGTAAAGCGCAAGGCAGACAACAGAGCTCATTAGGGGAAGCTGTCACCAAGCTTTGTGCAAGGTATCTACAAAAAGAGTGAGAGAGAAAGCTCTGCAGTTTCTTACACGCCTTGTTCTAATCATTAGTCTCACATGCTTACATCCATTTCTCATTAGTTTGCCGAGGGTCACTGCACACAGCCATACGTATTTAAAGACACTGCTTTTAGCATGCTGGTTAAGCAGCACAAAGGAGGAATTAAACAATTCAGTCACAAGGCTGTCAGCATCCCAGAAAGCTGATCTTGAACATACTGAGAGGATGGGCAGTTTGCCAAGTTGCTTAATTGAGAGAAGAATTATCTCAAGAAGCCTGATACAAGCGCAAGCTTAGGAATGAGGAAAACGATTGAGTTGATTTATGAACGAGCAAGCTTTTTTTAATTAACTAGACAGCTAAGTCGTATTTTTCTCCAGAAGAAGAGCAGGGAAGAAGAAAGTCTGTTTTCTTCCTCTTCAAGCATATAATTTAGAAAAATAAATACATAAATAAAAAATAAAAATAAAGAAGATATTCTTTCTGGAATATCAGCATCCTGTTCACATCTTGACATTTAATAACCAGAAGGGTGATTAGGGTAGAGTTCCCTCAGAAGTCTGTCAGGAACACCAAGCAATATGACATAGCTTCTTTGCTCAGCAGTGGAAACAAACCACACACTCTCTACTGGTTGAGAAATTATAGACAACTAATAAATGAGAGTTTTAGCTTCCTAAGTAGTCTGACTATTGTTTCTGACCTCCAAATGGGCAACTGATCCAGCCTGAATATCGTACAGACAGCTTTGTACTTTGAATGAGCTTAGCAGGCCCCAGGCTGTCCTTCTAGCCAGAAGGTCCAAGCCCAGCGCAAAACTATTCCTCTGTTAATCCTCATTTCTGCAGATGCCAGGGACACATGCTAGTTCACATTAATTTCTGAAGATCAGAGGTGTAGTCTGCTCAGGGACTCCCACTGAATAACAGGGTTACTCATTTAACTGGAAATTCTTTTTTGGGGAGAGGAAGAGTGGGCAATGTAGGGGACAGGTATTTTTTTTTCCATTTTTCCCTGTTTGCTCAATCTGGATAAGAAGAAAAAATTCTCTATGTTCTCTTTTTGCTGACTTTCATAAATTGCCTTTTTTTGTGCTGCACTATCTATATAGCTCTCACACAGGAACTACTCATCTCTAGCTGTAACTGGGTGTAAGGTACAGAGAGTGATTGTGGACCTTTCTTAAACTGCACTGAGGACACTGAATTGATACTATCAATAAGGGGCACTAATTCCTTTGCCTCTTTCCACTGTGCTACTCATACAGCATATGATAAAGAGTTACATCAATGATTCTTCCCCTTGGGGCTGCATCTCACTGTTTTCTGCACTGTACAAAGGGCTACCACACTCCTGCACACTTTATGGAAAAAATAAATGCCAGCAGAATGACCTACAGGACAACACGAGGGTTTCTGTAACGCAGCTCTGCCTGCGTAAAGGATGAGTAAGTGGAACAGAACCAGAAATCGATGCAAAACCAGTGACCTTACCTGTAGTCTTCGGATCTGAATGTCTGAGAACTTCCTAACACCATTGACAGAAGGCACCAAACGGTTGTAGAGAGCCTTGCAGAATGAAACAGGTAGTCAGTCAGCACTGCTGGCACACCCAAAACGTCTTGGCCAAAGTGGGCTGGGCCCAAATTCGTCACAAGAAAGGATCATACCTGGTCAGTCTGAGTTAGCTCATGGAATATACGTGCATCAACAGCAGCAGCGACCAGGTTGTTGGCTGCAGTGATAGCATGGATGTCACCAGTGAGGTGAAGGTTAAACTAGAGGACATAAAACATATCAGTAACCTCATCCTGCTGCAATTTTCATTTATTTCAATTCATTGCAGACAGATGGAAAGAGAAGTATTAATAGCAATGTTAAAGTGGGTGAGGGTGGAGGGGGAGAGATTGCTCAGTGCAGTATGTGGAAGAGAGGAAAGAATTTCTCCAAAACAGAAAAATGCCTCCCCCACATTTATGTCATTTTACAAACTTCCAGAACGAAGCTTCCAAATAAAAAGATTTTCTTCCCATGAGAACAGTTCTCACAGGCTCCTTGACACCTGAGAAGACCACAGTATGGCACATCTGCGTTGCTCCTCCTTCACCTTCTGACCCACGCTCATTATTTGCACAACAGGTTTCACACATACATTAGCTGAAGCTGCTGCTGCTCCCACAAAGACATCTGAGCTAAATTGAAACTAGCAACCTTGTGTAGTGCTAGCAGTAGAGCTGTGGTTGCACAGAGCTCTGCGTAACCTAACCACTCAAACACAGAGTATTGTAGGCAGAACTTGTAGACCACGTACTACACAGTGACACTGCTAGTAGTTTTCTTGGTTCTGTCTCATTAAAAGATAGTTTGAGTGGGCTTGTCTACATGAGTTATCTGGCTGTTCTGTAGCTATACTGACAGAAGACTTGGGATATATAGCTTACGTGACAAACTTGCATTATGGCAGGGAAGCAAAAGTTGTAGTTAAAACAATCCTTTTCGCTGCAGCAAAGGAAGAAGATGAAAAGGGGACATTAGAAAAGGTGGTATGACAGAAGACCATATGGTACTACTTTGTTGGAGCCTTGCTATTGTCGTCTTAAAAACCAGATAGCTAAAAGCAGAATGGAGCTAGTCACATACTGATTATAAATCTTAACTAGAAAATGCTAATTGTTGCCTCATTCTACATAAATGCAACAAGAAGCAATTATTACCCCCTTGGTTCTGCAGTACAAACTCAGAAGTTTTTCACTTGCTTATCTTTTCCTAGGATGAAAGCTTCATGCAGAAATATCCAATGATGTACCATTACTGTGACTCCAGATACTTCAATTTTACAAGATGTGCTGAAGGGAACTGGGGTTGTTTAGTCTGGAGAAAAGGAGGCTCAGGGGAGACCTTATCACTCTCTACAACTACCTGAAAGGAGGTTGTAGTGAGGTGGGTGTCAATCTCTTCTCCCAGGTAATAAGTGGTAGGATGAGAGGAAATGGCCTCCAGTTGCGCCAGGGGAGGTTTAGATTGGATATTAGGAAAAAATTTTTCACCAAAAGGGTTGTCAAACATTGGAACAGGCTGCCCAGGGAAGTGGTGGAATTGCAATCCCTGGAGGTATTTAAAAGACAGGTAGACATGGTGCTTAGGGACATGGTTTAGTGGTGGTTTTGGCAGTGTTAGGTTGATGGTTGGACTTGATGATCTTAAAGGTCCTTCCAACCTAGATGATTCTGTGATTAAAACACCTGCAACAAAACTATGTGTGTTTACACCATGTGGGTCATACTTAAAGAAAGTCCTTCAGCCAGTTTGGTTCCAAGATTCCAAGAGTGGGGCTGTTTCCCACTGCTGCACACAGTCAAGTATTTTGGCTCATCTTATTAACACTCCCAAATAGGAGGAGATTATTTTTCCTGTCACATCTACCATTCACACATGTTCTTGGCACCTGACTAAATCAATATTCTGCCTCCTTAACATTTTTATCTTTTATGGACTTGCTGCATTAATTGGAATGAACAGCCCTTTTGATCATTTCTGCTTTTCTCCTAGAATTGCCCTGTGTCAATCCATAGTGCGCAAGACAAAGGTAGAATTATACAGGCAATTACTTTTGAGAGTTGAGAGAAGCACAAGAGCACGTGCTACACGTGCCTTTCAATTCCCAGCCCCCAGACACAGGATTTTACTTGTTGCCAAGTCACGTCAGAAATATGCTGCAGTGCCAGTCCCCCACAGGCTGAGGTCTTGGCATTACTGATTCCCAACTTCCCTCTTCCCATTTTACATTAGTAATCTAAAACACAAGTACACCAAAATAGCTCACAGAAAGAGTCGGTGACCACCGCTGCTGACAGAACTACTTAATATGCTTCCAAAACTTATTAAGTCATTATCATTTTCATTTCAGTGCTGGGAAAAAGAGGCACAGGATGTACTTTGCTCAAGGGTATATGCAGCAATTCAAAGGTAGAGAGGGCAAGGGAACAGAAGAACTGAGAATTCCAAGTTCTGTGAAGTTCCCTGACCATGCAGGTACCCTTCCAAAACAACCAAAGATGTTTGTTTTGTTTTGGGTTTGGTTTTTTTTTTTTGTTTGGTTGTTTGGTTTTTTTTTTTTTAAAAAAGCTTTGCTGGAATCAAGTATCCAGTTCTTGGGAGTGGTACACTGGGCCATAAACAAAAAAGATTTCTTAAGTTGCCTGAGTGCAGCATCTCTTAAAGGTCTGTGAGCTACATGTGCAATGAGGCTTTGTATAAAGAATTACCTCTTCCATGGGGATAACTTGACAATAGCCACCACCTGCCGCTCCACCTACAGAGACACAATAGTCAAATCATGCAAATAAAGGTCTTTTTAGCCCAGAGTGGTATTACATGTGTTTGCTTAATGGCTTTAAGAAGGCAGCTACTGTTGAGCAGCTTAGTTTAAATCCCACCACAGCACTTGAAGACAACACTGAAGAACTACCCAAGGTTTTTCATTCGTACAAGAAATGCAGTTGTAACTGGTAATTATGTAAAACTACAATGCAGTAGAATAAAATCTCTGAATACTGTCTTTCCTCATTAGGCCAATTGCAAGCAACAGAACAGCTCATACCTTTTATACCAAAGGTTGGCCCCTGAGAAGGCTGCCGAACACAGGCAAAGACATTCTGGTGAAGGTGTGCTCCTAACGCTTGAACAAGACCAACTGTAGTAGTGCTCTTCCCCTCTCCCAGGGGAGTAGGAGTTATCCTGCAGTGAAAAAGCAGAACAGACACAATTAAACCCTTGTAGTGGGTGAGATTCAAAACACCAGGATAAAACAGTCATCCAGTGAATGCAGTTAATGCCAACTCAAGTTCTGGATTGGCTCAGACTTCAGCTAATCTTCATCAGTTTGAAACTGGAACGAGATTGACAAATTATCACATAACTGTCAAAGACTTTCCTCTGAAAAAACTTGCTAGTTACTGTTGAAGGCAGGCTACTAGACTAGGAGAACTCTGACTATGATCCAGTCTGCCCTTCATAACCCTGACCTGCAGAGCAAAACAATTCATCTCAGGAGAGAAATGTTAAACTATATTCCCACTATTTGCCACAAGAGATAAACCTGTTTCCCAAACCGCTAGATTTTCACAGCATGATTTACTAAAACCCAGAGTATCCCATATAGTCCAAAAGTACCAAAAGACAATAGCCATGCTAATAACATTTCTTTTCACCTGGACACCATGTAAGTGACGCCTCAGTTAAGGAAGTACTTACCCAGTAACAACAACATATTTGCCATCTGGCTGGTTCTTCAGCCGTTTCAGAGCTGACAGATGAACCTTGGCTTTAGTTTGGCCATAGAGCTCCACCTCATCAGGGAGCAGGCCAACTTCTTTTGCAACTTGATCAATGGGCTTGGGTATACAAGACTGCGATATTTCAATATCACTTAAAGAAAGACAGCAAGGTCAATTTGTAAGTCAAAGACTTCTCACAAATTCCCCACTTCTGGACAGTATAAGCTACAAACACCCAACCTATGTTTTAAATATTTTAACCCCTCCTAGCTAAATGAATCAATCCCACCAATACTGGCTATACTAGAATAGACACATCCACAGAGTTTACTTTTTGAAAAAACAAACAAACAAAACAACAAAGAAAAAAAAAACAACAAAAAAACCCCAACCAACACCCCCACCTCCAACCTAAGAACGTCTTATTGTAGGCAACATGTTATGCTCCCTTATGGTGTTTTGTGTATTTTTCAGCTGCTCCTTGGGGACTTGACACCAACAACTGCTACTTCAAGATGCCAGGTTTTTGCCACGTCAGACTGAAAATTTTCCAAAATACAAGTGCCTTGCTATTTGCTGAATCAGCAACTATCTAGCTGGCCTAAAGAGTCTGTGGAAGTCCATGGCTGCACCTTAATATTATCAGGATGACTCAAGCCTATACTTCAACATATGTCACAGCACCACTGCAGGTTAGCTCTGTTCCCTTAGGAAGGCCTCACAGTTCTTCCTCTCTACTTCTCTCCAAACTTCAATGCCAGCTACACTCTATATACATGTATGCCCTGTATTATGCAAAGCTTGGGAACAGAAGTGAACACCATACTGCACGAATACTGCCAGTGGCTTCATTTGAAAGCATTACCTTGGAACAGGCATCTTTAGGGTAAGATGGTTATATTGGATGTTCCATTTTCCAGGCTGGAACTTCTCCAGAAAACGCTGCGCACTCTCCACTGTGCTCTAAAATGAGCATGAGAATACATTATAGCAACCACTACTGCATGAACCATGCTGGTTAACAGACTCAGAAAGCTTCTCCCCTCTCATCTGACTCAGTTTGGGATTAACACAAAATCCTTTCATTAAAGAGATTCTCCTCATAGTTTTCTTAAAAAGAAAAAAACCCCTACCATATCTATCTATCCATCTACCTATCTATTTTCCAGTGTGCTGGATTTTTTGGGGTTGTTCTGTACCAGCAGGGTTCCTTAAGCAAAGCAGGGAACAGAGGGAGCTGGCTTATACTGTTACTGTCATCCTTTTTACCCAGTCACCCTATGGATAGAATTACAGCCAGAGCATTGTAAGACAAATCTGTTTCTCACTGTTTTGAGAGAGCACACTCAAAAAAACACCCCCAAAATAACCCCCAACTGAAAAAAACCTCTATGCTAACATTTCCTTAAGGTCCATCTTCTTCCTCAGTTAACTGAATCCAGATTGTTTGGACTAGAAGTTGGAAATCCTAACTAGACCTCTGTAAGGGCAATAACGAAGCACCAGTTCGTTTGGTAGTGTTCTGATGGTCAGCAGCAACATAACCCAAAGGCAAACATAGGGGAGATTATCAGCAGTCTCACAGTCTGCCCACATACCTGCATTAACATGGCCACAGTCATAGGCCCAACGCCACCAGGAACTGGCGTGATGTAGGAAGCTTTTTCCTTTGCTGTACTGTACGCCACATCTCCTACAACTCTTTTTCCACTTGCCTTTGTGCTGTCTGGGGATTTAAGGAAAAAGTAAGTTACACATCACATTTCACCAAAACAACAGAGAAGGCAGCATTGACTGAAGCTGAAGTCTTTTTCTCTGTTGGAGTCAATAAAACAGAAGCTGAGTACCCAAGGAGGCTGCAAAGAAAGATAAAAAGTTAAAACAAAATCACAAGATGAAGCTGTTATCATCATAGTTCACTCGGAGAGTGTGAACAGCTCGTGCAACATATCTTCCCATTAAGCATCATTTATCCTCAGCCAGATAGATCTCCTTTCCTCGAGGATGCAAGTATTTTCTCAGTGGCACTTGGCCCACAGGGCAGTCTGAAGACGATTTCAAAACAAATCCAGGGGGACCAAATCACAGACCAAGTCTTACATCTGTGTAGTAATAAAACACAAATGGGACATAAAATACAGGTATCACCTCAACCATCCTCTCACAGCTCCTGCTGTACTGCTCTGAAGGATTAGTAGAGTTTCCATTTTGAAGGAGATATAAACCAATGGTCTAGAAGAAGTGAGAGAAGAAACATGGTTGACTTGTTCCAAAAAATTCCCCTTTACACTTGCTCTGTTTCATTTTGGAGGAAATCTAAGCCTTCCTACTGAATAAAATCAACTGCCTTTACAGAAACTGAAGACAGAAAGCACTAAGCTTTTCAATTATTCGTGGCCATTCTAACAAAAGACCGGTAAATACTGCAGTTCACAGAGATCAGAGTATTGTCAAAAGAAACCTCACAGGTGTCTTAAGAGAGCTCCAGTAGAATAATCTCCTTTCTCTCTGGCAAAAAAAATTGCTATATCCTGCTGCACGACATGACCTGACCATTCAGAAGCAGATACAACACTTTTTTCCAGTGGTGACCTTTAAGCTTACCCATAAAGTGAGAGGAAAAAGACAAAATGCATTAGTAAACTAGCACAGTCATCTAAAGAACTCTCTGATTATAGACAGAGCATACCAAAAAAAGCAAATTTAAGTTTCTCCTGGAGTGGCAGATCCTCATTTCAGATATGAGGACTCTAGGGAACTTTTAAGCAGTGTGAAAACCCCTGAAGATAGATTTTAATGTTATTACATTGAAATATTATATTGGATACAGTAAGTGTATATTTGAACAGAACACAATCAGTAACTTTAACATAGATTTGGCACGGGGAAGGAGTGGAAGAGAAACAAAACTCCCGAATAGCTGATTATGGTAAAACCAAAGAAGGAACAAAAGCAGCTCCTGTCAACACTAATTTAGCTGCACTGTTACTGACAATTAGCAGTTTGGATGTTTTGCTTGTTTGTGTTTTAAGCAACACTTCTTTTCCCTAAAGTTCAAAGCTTGAACAATATCACAGCTGTTAAACAGTGTTTCTACAGCCTCTGTCAGCTTTGCTGCCTGAACTGCAGACCAATCTGGCCTTCCAGCCTAGAGACCAGTTTAATTAAGGTTGTAAAAGGCAAATAACAAACATATTTTCTTCCAAGGATGCCAAGCAGGCTTACCAGCCACCCTGGCCAGGAAGACTCCAGGCTCAAGAATGAAGAAAACAAGTGATGAATTAGGCACTCCAAACACAAACAGCCTAATCTGTTACACAGACACAGCAATGAGCACAACCCAAACAAACCCCCAGTCCCTGCCTCTGCATCTGCACCTCACACCAAGCACTGCTCAGCACAACCTAAGAGCTATTCAATACCTTTAAAATATTCTTTTGAAGGAAAGCTCACATACAACACTTCTGACTCTCTTTCTAGCTCCTTTGTTGTTTGAAGAGTATGGCACCAAGATCCACAGAGGCTGATCCTCCTTTGCTGCTCTCACATCCACTGTTCAAGGTTCCCTGTTGGCTAGGGCTGCAAAATCCCATAGCAGAGGACCCTGAACAGGGTTGCTTTCTCCATCAGGACTCTCAGAGAGACACTCCAGAGACTATGCCGTCTCTGGAAATATGCTCTGCATGCACTGCTGTCCCTTCCTGTAGCAGAACAATTTCTACAGGCCTGGAATAAGGCGTGTCTGCATGAAGTTAACGTACTGATTTGTCAAATCATATTGGGATTTGCCTATACAGGGTACCGCAACTTGCAAAGTATAGGCATATCCAGAGATTGCCACATCCTCCAGCTGCAACTCACAACTACACCTAGGAGGCACTCAACTGGGTGCACTTGCAGCTATGGTAAGATGTACAGCAACTGTGCTATTTCTCCCCCCATCACATTCAACGTGCCATCACAGCTAGCAGCAATATTCTATCTGTACAGTGATGTAGCTGGAGAAGCTGGCAAACTTAGCTGCCCTTCTTTCCCACAATTCTGGCACTGATTTCCCAAAAGATTCATCCAAATATTTTTTTGCAACCTATCAGAAGGGAAGAAAGAGGCAGGAAAACTCAGCAGCTTCAGAAAACCACAGAAAAAAAGTCTGTGGCATCCATCATTTTGAAATCTGACAATTTCCATTGTACTTTATCAAGCCACGAGTACTGAGTCTCACAACACCACTAAGCGTATTGCCATGCAACGCCAACTAAGCTGGGTATACAAGAAGCTCAGATCTCATTGCACTGCCCGAGGCAGACTAATGGCAAAGAAACAGGGATGTGTCCTCAGAGATACAGTTCACATCAAACCTGAAAAAAAGGTCATACCATCTATGTCAGGAACACAATGGTAGCTTTATTTGCAACATCTTAGTGGGGGAGACTCCAAGCCATTCTGCTTCACGCAAATCAGCAGTGACCCTGTGGGTTTTGGCAAACTGCCTAAGTTTGGGTAGCTTGGCACACATACATGAAGCAACAAACAGCAACAGCAGATGACTTTTTAATTACAGAGAGGACTACTGTTTTTAAATGTAACTCAGTGGCATCTTTGAGGAACGAGACTGCTGAACAGAAATTTCTTTACATTCCATTAAATAATGGCAACAAAATGACTGATTAATTATGAAAACTACCTTTTAAAAGCCTTGTGGGTGTAGCACAGAGATAGTTAGATGGTGACTAATTTTCCATATCATTCAATATCTGTAATTTGGATTTAAAATGAGATGAAAACAGAAATTGCCAGACTGTCTGTTGCTTCTTTATAAGAAAGGAGTAGCTAAGTGAAACCCTACCCTAAAATCCATTATGTTCAAGCACTTTATTCTATGCCAGAGCCACTGTCACCAATACTCTTGCAGAAAATGCTTTGTTTCAAGACAACAGCCATTCAAGCCTAAGAACTTAATGTTGTGATCCAACAAATCCACAGCTACTTTAAGAGACTCCTTTCCATTTATTATTTCAAACAGAACAGCTTAATCAGACCTAACAGCAAAGTAATGACAGCAAAGCTGCATGCTCACAAGTGACAACAGCAGCAAGACTTCACTATGTAGTTGTGGCAAATTACATGGATATTCTGTTGTAATATTTCCTAGGCCTCCTCTTTTCTCTAATGATCATCGCCTTATTGAAAGCAGAAAGAAACTGCCACTGATCTGCTTTAGGACAGTACTTCAGACCAACCTTTTTTTATTCTGGTATCTTCAGAGGTTGCCACCATTACCTAAGACAGGCTTAAAAGAGAAAGAAGTCCGCATTGACTAGAAACACCAAGGAAACAGTATCCATGTACTTACTTAGCAACTGCATTTATATACAAATAAACACATCCCCACTCTTTATACATTACCCACGCACCTGGAACATGGTTAATTCCACAGTCTATTACAATTGCACCAGGTTTGATCCATTCACCTTTTACCATTTCAGCTTTACCAGCTGCAACCACCAGGATATCAGCTTTACCAACCTACAAAAAAAGACAAGTAAAGCAACTCAGTATTACACCAGCAGTGGAAAAATGCAGAGCTGCTTCAGCAGCAACTTAGATCAGCTTCAGTTGCAGTGAAACTGTGTGCTTACCCTTTGCCATCGGCAGGATGGAAGGGCATCGTCAGCAGTTAAAGGTAGCTAGCAGTTCCTTGGCAAGTACAAATTCCTGCAGCCAGAAATTATGGCCTATTTTCACACTCCTAATCTAAACTGTTGCTAGTCAACACTTCACAACCTCCTTTGAACTTCTCCACGATTCCCAAGTGGATCACATGGACTACCTTCAGATAAAATTAAAACCTTCTACATATTCTTATCTTCCTCCCTTCAAATATCCCTGCATATTCAGCTGCTCTTTTCAATGCTAGAAATATACCCAGCACTCATCGGACGGCAGCCAAGAACAACCCCTGCACAGAACTCTTAGCTGCACTTCACTTACGGCAGCACTGCCTTGTAGTTTTTAAGTCCAGGGCTGTGTAACATGCAACTCCAGGGAAAGCTGATTGTAATTCAGCACTAATATTCGTTCAGACAGAGCTCAGTAAATTTGACAGATCTGGTCACAAAGCTGGTGCTAGAGACTCTGACTGAAGCACACTGTCAGTTCCTGCACTGCTCCATTCATGTTTGCTTGGGAAGCTGCTATCCCTTGGAACTTTTTCTTTTAATCTTCAAGGGAGACAAACTATTTTTAAGATTTCATGAAGAATTAGCACTTCAATTGTTAATCAACCTAATGACAGTCTTATTGAACTGCAACTTAACAGCATGAAGCACTGCAGTGTTTCTGATCTTCCTTGTGAATTATATTCAAATATCCTACCCTCTTTTCAGCTTTAATACTTGTCTACAGAGCCTGGCAGTGTTGATTGCTCTACGAAGTCCAAGTAGGTGGCAGCACAGCAACACACTATTTCTGTCACTCTCACTGCTAAAGAGGAAAATAGTACCAACTCCCAATCATAGAAAATAGACTGGAAAAAGCATTTGGTCTAGCATTTCCCAGCCATTAAAGCAAAAGACCACCTGGACTTTTTGGAAATAAAAGCAAAAACATATGCTGTCTTGCAGGCCACTACTTGGAGATTAGGAAGGGCTGATTAATTTCTCAGCACTTGCCTAAAGAAAACAAAAATAATAATTTTATTGTTATAATGAAAAGCCTCTAATTAAGTGCCAGAAATAACCAGGATCCTATTCCAGCAGAAGTATTTACACAACCATCCAGTGAACAGGACTGGGAAACTGCTTCACATGAAAGACAACCCAGACCCAATGACTTGGAGTAGCAATACACCAAGTATCAATGTGCAGCTGGCAGCACTGGCTTTCAGCAGGTAACTACAGCCTCATGCATCTATCCTGTCCTTACCTCCTCAGCCAGTGTTGAGGTCTTTGAATGGCAAGTGGTTACCGTTGCGTGATTCCAAAGCAGCAGGTCATGCATGGGAGCACCAACGATCTTACTGCGACCAACCACTACAGCTCTTTTCCCTGCAACCTGGATGCCTGCACCACAGAAATTCAGAAGAAAGTAAAAACAGGTCATTGTACATTCTGGTACAAACTAACTCAGACGGCTCTGGAGTATTCTGGTGAGTTTAAGTCTGGCTCTGGTACTTCAGGATACTATTTTTCTTCCAGGTTGCGTGCAATAAGGAATTGGAGTTGGGAGGGAGGAAGGATCGCTTTAAAACTATCTCTTTTCCTATCTGAAAAGGCAGAGATGAAATGTGGCATCTCAACAAGCTTCAGTTTGAAGCATAGCCTTGCAAGATGCATAATAGACGTGTGCTTAGGGACACAGTTTAGTGGTGGTTTTGGCAGTGTCAGGTTGATGGTTGGACTCGATGACCTTGAAGGTCCCTTCCAACCTGGACGATTCTATGATTCTATAATTCCTCCTCTTACTGAAGACTACTGCACTCATGAATAATGGATGAAAACCTCCTTACCTGTCTGCCTGATAAGTTCCATGCATCCTTTTGGCGTACAGGGAATAAAGCAGTCTCCAAGATCCCCTCTAGAGAGTTTCCCAGCATTGATGCTACTTAAGCTGTATTTTGAAAAAATAAAGGCCAAGTAAGATTCCCAGCCTCATGGTCACCATTCAAAAGAAAAAAAATGTTTCTTTCTGGAGCAGCTGGCATGCTCTCCAAGCGTGAAGTCAGTTTACCCATCTACATCCTTCTCAGGTGCAACAGCATTGGTTATTTTCTCTGTATTGATGGGTTTATCAGAGTCAAGTGGCAGCTGCACTATAAAGCCATGAACAGCAGGGTCTCCATTCAAAGAGGCAATGCACTTGAGGACCTAGAACAAGTAAAGACCAAAAACCTAATGGCCGATAAACTGAAATATGACTGATGCAAAGGAAAAAGCACAATCCTATCTGGATTAACAGACACATACAATATATTTAGTTTTTCAACTTAAGAGTATAAGTGACTCAAATTTTTATTTTCAGAAAAATACCTGTTAAAGTCTCTAAATTTTACATTGTAATGTTTTAGTTTTCTTTTAAAAATAAAAAAATCTCAGCAGGTTCCAGTTCTTTTTTCATGAGTTAATATCTCATGGGCAAGCAGTCTTTTTTTATAAAATAAGAAGGCAAATGCAAGTTCATCTCCTAAGCTCAAACTCCAAATTATGTGTTTCTTTGTTATTGGCTGTATTACTTACGTCAGCTTCTGTTGCTGTGTTTGGCAGTTTTATGTGATTGGCACTGATCCCAATCTGCAAATGAGAATACCAACAAATTATCTGATATCTGAAATGACATCAGAGATTGATCTGGCTATTCTCTCAGTCCAGCCCAGCCATAGCTACTTTCTGCCACATTTCCCAGGTCTATCTCCTGTTCCTCTGGCTACAGTCCTAATATTTGGAAATACCATCAGTGAAAGAGAAGAAGAAAGATTAGTGCTTCGCCTACTTAGATTGGTCCATACTTCAACTGTCCTATTCAACTTTTGACATGAACATCATCACCTTGCCTTGACAGCATACTGCCTCGAAATGCCAGCAGAGAAGATGCCAGCTATCACCTAGGGAAACAGGGACTCATTTATGTTCCCAGTGCTCCAGTAGCATGTAATGTACCACTTGGTGCCAGATGCAAGGCAACCACAGGTACAAGTCATTCACGGAAGATAAGTGCATGGCCACAGGTCAG
This sequence comes from Burhinus oedicnemus, assembly GCA_008921705.1. NCBI lineage: Eukaryota > Metazoa > Chordata > Aves > Charadriiformes > Burhinidae > Burhinus > Burhinus oedicnemus. The sequence goes on from VFFE01007492.1 coordinate 348,140, forward strand.
GAAAGACACAGCATCAGCACTTCAGACACATGTAACCTAGCAGATCGCACAAAAAGAGTCACCAACCCATGCTGTTGCTACCAGAGTACACCACTTGGCTAAGTGGCAGGTTACACACCTATACTACTTCCTTATAACAAGGAATTCAGGCCAACATTGGTTTCTCCAATACAGTCAAAGCTTAGACAAAACTACTTGATTTGCATCTGGTTTTTTCATATTTAGATTTGACCTGCTGTAGGAGGGTAAAAAAGAAATATTAAGAGTTTGGGCATTACCTCAGCAGCAGCCTTCAGCTTCATGTTAATGTAGAGGTTCGAATCATCCCGATTTCCAACCTAAGGATGAAAAGAGTTGAGTCACACTGCAGAATAGAGACCCAGTCAGTCACAGGCTGAGATAGGCTTAACCCTTAGCTTCCTTTGAGCTACACCGAGGAGACTGAGGTATTCTTGAATAATTGTAAAACACATTGCTAGAGGCTGTAAGTAGCTGGAGCTATGAGGAAAGTGTTCTTTCAAGTAACAGGCAGCTAAAGACAACTTGTCTGATCTGCATAAACACTATTTACACCTGTTGAAAAACCTTAGAAACACAGGGCTCTCCAAAGCAAAAAATACTGCCTGCCATCTCATCTGAGAAAGTTAAATCTCTAGCAAATTAACATGATCAGCAGGTGCTGATAACATCCAATTATCTGATTAAGGCTTTCAGAAAAGCTGGGCCTCTGACACCCAGGAATCTTAATTTTATGCACGTATGTGTGCCTTGATGGAGAGATTTCTTCCACTGCTGTTTTGTATCTTGAGAATTTTCCTGCCAAAGAAAAACCAACAAAACAAGAACAAAGTGATGCACAAAGAGAAAGCAGCAAGTGGAACAAATGCCTGTAAGTTTTTAGCAGTATTGGGTGATTACAGTACAACTGCATTTCAGAAGACTGCTTGCAACATCCAGTATGTTTTGCTAAAGGTAATACTCCTTGTAACCATAAGAAAATGAGGGGCAAATAAGGAAAAGCTGATAAGCAAACTCTTGCCATTCCCTGGTACTTTGTATCTATCCCTGGTTCTCAAACAGATTACAAGCTGCAGGGGTGCCTGCATTACCTGATCAGCCAGCATACACTGGTTCTTCTTCCCTAGGGTTAGACAAAGGGGCTGTCTCCCCTTTAAAGACTGCTGGGTTTAGGAAAAGGTATGCTTCATACAGAGCAGAAAAGAAGGAAGAGAGTGGGCATCAGGAGACGTCAGCAAACAGACCACATACATTGTGCAAAAGAGGACATTCCTGACTACAGGACAAAAAATAAATATTAACTGACTTATTCTTTGAGCTCAGAGGACACCAGATACCTCCTAAGAAAAGAGCACACATCCTGTGGGGTGCTACACATTAGAAACAGCTAATTGTTCTGACTTAACTGAAAAACAGACAGCTGAGAACATCAGTATTAGGAGACAAACTCCAAGCCCAGACTATTTGGTAGCTTACAAAAGTGTCAGAAAGCCAAAGAGAGCAAACAGGTTATAAAGGACTCTTGAGACAACCCAGGATTGAAAAGAACACAGACTAACCAAGCAAAAAAATCCAGTAACAGTACAAAACATGAATTTTTGAAGACAGTTTACAAAGTCAGCAGTTTGGCAACTTCCATCAAAGCATCTCTTAATAAATTTTAAATAAAAGACCTCCCTCCTTCCTTCTAAACACGTGAAGACAAGTATTCTGTAGAAATGATCATCTTAAAGCTAATGGAAAAGAAAACCAGAAAAAAACCTAAACCCCAAACAAATTTGTTCCTGGCACTGAAGAGGAGCATGGTCTTCAGGTACTATAGTGGTCTTAGCACTGGAATCCAGAGACAGGCACCAAGAGCTCTTCAGGAGCCCAAAATACTGAATAAGGACAGAAACCACTTCTCTAAGCAGCCACTTACAGTCCATCAATCCTTTGTAGCCACACAGCTCCTTCCTGTTACATGACACTTGCTACTGCTAGTCACCTTCTGATCTAAGCACAAAGAGTTTCCATTTTTTATAGCTGTAAGGAAAAAAAAAAAGTCACCTTAATTCTGCCAAACACAGGCCAAACTCTGGTACCGATGAGTGCTTTTTTCCTCTGCAAGCATTTCTGCAAAGACTCTAGCACTTATACTTCTGACAGACATCACATCCAGCAACGGGATTTTGTTCCATCCCCTGCACTCAAAGTCTTCTTGGCCAAAGGTGGCTTTGGTTGTGGTTTCCCCCCCCCCCCGCCCCCCTTCTCTCTTCATGTTCTGATGTAACAACAGACCAAATTCCTTAATAAACACCCCATTTCAAATTTCAGAAATTTCAGAAATTTCTGGTACAAACACATCTCTGAAAGCTGACGGGCTTTGGGGGTCGCACAAATACATAGACTTGGAATAGTCTACAAGCACTGCTTTCTCATAATAGGCAAGAAGCCTACTTTCACCATTTCACAAACATAATGCTCAAATGGAGAACTGCAAGGGTCTGATGAAAAGGGAAGAAAAAACCCCACAAACAAACAACCCAAAACCCCCAAAATCTTTCTGGGCCCCAGTACTTGGAGAAAAGACATCACAGAACTGTGTTACCATCCCACGGAGAACTTTGCTCTTCTGTTTCTTTTAAAATGTTACCATTGGAAGGCCGCTTTGATGGAGCTCATCAGCTGTGCACTTACCATTGCAAAGCAACACAGATTTTCTGTAGTTATCACTAAAGAACACAATACCTGCAAAATTGCGAGTCCTGGTCTGAAGCCTGGAAATTTCTCTTTCATCTCAATAACTTGCTTCTTCAGTCTCTCTCTCACTTCTCTGAAGAGGGGGAAAAAACCAAACCAAGGTAGAAGTTAACGAAGGAGCTGAATTCTCATACAGTGATAAGTCAGGAATTGAAAAGATGACAGATGGGCAGACTGGCAAACATGTACTTAGGCCCTGAGTTCACAAGTCCCAGCAGTCTCCAAATACGATTAATGTCCATAAATCACTAAGACACTCTGGAAGTTTCATTCGAACTTATTTAAATTTAATTTTTTTTTTTTTTTTTAAATTCCACATTGTGCTTCTTCACTCTCATCTTCACGGTCTCATAGGATAAAAGTGTAAAAAAAAAAAAAAAAAAAAAAAAAAA
>VFFE01007492.1:356359-604383 GCA_008921705.1 Burhinus oedicnemus
GGGGGGGGGGAATCTCCGGTGTTTTAAAAAAATGCAAAAGACAGTCTCCTTCAGTTAAGGACAGGATAAGCTCACAAAAACAACTCTTGCCAAAAAAAGATTTGACACTCAGGATTGTAGCATAAAAATATCAGGCAGGAAAAGAAAAAGAAGAAAGCCACCTTATTTAAAATATTCAGATGGCTTTATTTGCAGAGGGAGCAGAAGAAGCCATCGCCATCAGGAGCTGTAGATTCCTGCCCAGAGTTGCTAACTTGCATGATTTGCATGTGTGTATGAGCATTAACGTTACTTGCTGCTTTTCATAATGCCCCAGCTCCTGAAAAAAACATGTCTCATGATGACAGTAAAACTTTGAAAATGACCTGAATTTATTGTAGAGTCTAAAAAATAGGAAAGGAAATAAAAATAACCCTAAACAACTTATTTTATTGTTTAATTATTTTTGAACCAGATTCTCATTTTTGGGAAGGGACAGACTCATGAATTTTAAATGCTTATGCCAGAAAATCAGACTAACTAACCTCCTTTTGTCATAGCAGGAAGTTCTTTTGTATTTCTAACTTCTCCCATGTGGCAGTCAAGTACTAAAGCTGAGATTGTTACTCAGAAGTTGTGTGTATCATGCCTTTATGTAAGAGTGTTCTTTAATGTTTATTCTTAATTGTCATTCTGAGGTCAAAATACTGGAAATGGGGTGGGAAAGGAACAGAAAAGGGATTATGTGATGAGAAATGGCTGAACAGACCCTTCTGCTCAGTTCATATCAGAGCCAAATCCAGCCTCAAAACGCAGTAAAAAAGTTAAAGCTACTGTTCGAGTATAGGAAATCTCAGAGAAACACAGTAGCAAAGGAAACAAACATTGTGAAAATGTTTTCAAAGTTGACAGCAACGATCAGTGTTTTATGCTTTCACTACAACTCTTTTGACCATATTAACACAAAAGAATGAGAAAAAAAGCTATTGCCATGATAAGAACAGACAGCTTTGAGCATAGTCTGTTTTGTACCAAAGCAGACTTATTTTCAAATGGCTGTTAGGGTGAAGAAGGATAAAAACAGTTACTTCAGGGTAGGCTGAAGCCTCAGAGTAAGAGAGACCTCTCTGCTCTGAGTGTTGGCCCAGACCAGTTGTTCTGCCTCACTCACCTCCCTTCCAGGCATCCCTGGGTTTGATTTGGCAACTCCCACAGTTCGATTGTTTACCTTTGCATCACCCCCTCTTACCCAACATGTCAAAAGTCATGGAGCTTGCTCTTTAAAAAAGCCATGAAGGCTGCAAATTGCATGCCAGAAAGACTTTCAATGTTACTGATGAGCTAACAGCTACGCCTCTGATGGCACAGGGCCCCAGAAGCTGCAATTTGCTATGAGAAACTGACCCTGAATCAGAAGACTAAGGGAAAAGCATTAGGCTTTGTTTCACCCAGTAAGTGGGACAGTTAGGATAGGACATTGTCTCCAGTAAAGGAAGAGGAACAGAAAACTTAGATTAGCTTCATAAACTTTGGTCAGAAAAGAGATTTTGAGAAAGCCTGTTTACAGGAGCACACCAAAAAACCAATATTAGACTTTGATTCTTCAAACACTTACGGGGAACCTTTCCAGCTTAGAGATGCCCTACTGAACAAAGCAGGATTGGTTAAATGAATGACGTTACTCAAGAATGTACCTTATCTACCATGATGGAGAACACAACGTTGTAATGGGATAACAGTGACACATTTAAATACATACCATGGAAATAACAAGTTGGTGATGCAGCCAGCTGTTGGGCAGTCACTGCAAAAGTAGCTATCCTGGGTTAAGATGGTATTTGCTTTCTGGCCTTCTTAGGGTTCCTGGTCTGATGCCTGAACTAGCAGAACAGGGACTTGGAGTGCTCGTCATCCACTTCAGTGCAAACGCAGACAGATTAATCACATCACTTCCAAGAGCAGTTTTAACTACAATGAACTGATTTTCTATAAAGCAAGTGAAGGGTGCTTTCATCATAGGTTTTTCTGGCAGGGAGGTAAAGCTAGTTGTGTCCAACAGAGTGGCAATAACAAATAGGCCTCTGAAGTGCTTTTCTGACCCCTGGCTCAAGCTTGTCATTCACTTGCCTGCCATGCAGGGGTTTTGTATTGACCATAGTTTTACCTGTCACTCTAAAACCAGCAACAACCAGCTCAGACTATCTCTGAACTTCCACTTGTGTTACTAAGCCAGTGACACAAATTTGTACATACTTGAGTGCATTTTCCATTGGCTGCTTTTCTTGTTGCTCTTCTAGCTAACTTCCTTTAGCTACATCACCTTACCTTCACACAGAAATCTTCTAGTACTTCTCATTGACCTCTTAGGGATCCTGCAGAAGAAAGATGTCTTGTTAGCAGTTTGGAGAATTATGTGTCACACTGGATCCCACTGAGAACAGTGCCAGAGTGCTTGATAAATATGGGCCCTAGGTTGTCCTGACTCTTTGATATTAAGAGGTAACTCAGAGCAAAGAAACCATGTTGTTAGTAGTCCTCTCTCACACATAATAACCATTCCTAATACTTTTACAGCATGTTGTGGCACTCATGCAATAAACAACAGCCCAATTCAGTATCCCAGCCTGGTTATGAGTAATGTATTGCCACATTTTCCAGATAAGGTAACTGAGAAAGAAGGGTTAATTGATTGCTTAAAGCAAGATACAAACACAAGCAATGGAGCTGTGCTTAACTAGCTTTTCATTTCAAACTCCTCCTAATTCTCTATGGCTAATAATTTTGAGCTAATGGCTTGCGGCTACATAGGACTTTCCCCCTTTTTTCCCAACTGCTGCATTTCATAGACAACAATGAAAAATACATTTCCAATATTTTTTATGGAAATACTCATTATACCAATTCAACCTTTCTACCTATAGGAAGTTGCACACACTTACACAGACAGAGGTAGGCAGGGAGAAAGGTGAGTTTCAGGGCTGCGGGTAGGAGGATGTCCAGAACACAATCTTTCCCTTGCAGTTTAATCCACACAGCCTCTCGGATAATTCTCCCACCCCAAGCAAGGACATCCCTGACAGAGCAAGAGTGCATAGCTAGTTCTATGCCATCTCTGCAAGAACCTTCACAGGGTGCTGTCTCAACCAAGCAAATCCTGCTCTTGCAGTGTTCCGGAGAGACAGGAGGAGGCTGAACAGATCCCATGAGGTCCATGGTCCTTGGTAGGGGAAGTCCAAGACTGGCATGAAACCAGCTTTCCCACACACCATAATTCCAGCAAGTGGAGTATTTGGAGATAAAACCAGGTAAATGGAGTTTTGCCTTTCGGACTTGGGTGATACAGTCTTTATGCATGTCTTAATATCCGGTTTGAAACAGTAAGCAGTGTTTGATATTGATATATGCACACAGTTCATAATGTGAAGCAGGCTTAAGAAGTTGTACCTTCAATGTGCTTTTACTTGTAGCATTCCTGATCCCAATATGTGTCCTTCTTTCTGTGTAATTGCCTCTAGATCATAGGACTGTCTGTACTAGATCAGACAACAGGTTGTCCCAGCTCAGGGTCATGACTCTAATGGTGGCCAGCTGCAGATATGTAAGGAAGACTATAAGAACACAGCGAACAGATGATATACCTGGTCTCCAACAATTTACAGCTGAAAAAATCTCAAAGACAAACAGGATAAGGGAAGTGGGGGAGAAATAGGGTAAAGTTAGGGACAAACAGAATGGTTTGAAACCCCATGCCTCCTGTTCTGAGAGGTTCATGAGAGACATAGATCATTTCCTTGTGATATGTAATATATAGAATGTCACAATTTTTCTTAACACACAGGAGGTTTGTGTGCTTCCCCTTTTGTATAACACCTCTTGGCCATGTGAGTCTATTGGTTAGTTTTAATGGAAACAATATTGCACGCTGTAGTAAATGATTTTTCACTTATTTCATATGTGCATATTCTTCTGTCTCTGAAATATGGATATATCTGCCTGCTGTGCTTTATTATCTCCCTATTGAGGTTATTAATAATTAGACTTTATTTTCCTAGCATTAAAAATAAAAATCCATATTTATCCCCCGTTGCCCATGTTTGATGACTGCTATTTGTAATTAGAAAGGAACAGTGAATTGAAGGAGGAAGAGGCCCAACTTAACTGCTCTGGAAAAGCAGACCTTTGTGCGCTGTGCTGTTTATACAAGCACATGCACACACATATATGAAACAAAAAGATTTTCTTTTCCTTGAAGGTGTCCTAATCTAAGTATTTGAGCTGAGTTTCAGCTTCTTGTGAGTGCAGCTTGAAAGGAGTTAAAAAGTGGTGATGCACAGACTATTCAAGTATCTCATTCTTTTTCACTCTGAACAGTGTGAACATAAGTGAGCTCACTGTAAGCTTGTTCCACACTCATTTATGTATGTGCCTATATGCACGTGAATGTATTTCCCAGTTTATATGCCTTATATCCCAAACCTTATATCCCAAAAGTTTGTCAGTCTCTAGTCAGAATGATCACATTTGTGCCCTTTTGCCTAAGAGTTGTGTGATTTTTCTGGTATTTAAAACAAGAACTGCTCCATTTATAAATGAGGCAGAACCTGGTGGAGGCACCAGATTCAGAGAGACATTGCTAATGTTTGCCCTGAAGCTGTGGAGTGTGTCCATTCCCGCGTGTTCAGCTGCATCAGAGAACAAAAGCAGTAAATTAACCTCGCAAGTCTGCAGAGCTCTAGTGTCTGTCCTGCACGTCTCTGGGGGAAAGATTTCTCAAAAGAACAGCAAGGCTTGCTCGTGTCTACTACTGTAAACTGTCTCTGAGCTTTCAGATTCATAAACCAGCTTGCGATCTCATTACAAAGTCTGTGCCATGGAATGATCCGTCCTTTGCCGCTATCTCCGAGAGCTTTAAATAATCCAGCAGGGCAGTGTAATGTTTTGTCCTATGGCCTGTGTCAGCACATTAAGGGCCCTTCTGGTCCCCTCCAGCCATCGTTCTGAAGCTAAGCGTTTTGACACCTCTAGCCTACACACCCTGGTGCAGTTGCTGTGGTTGCAAATGGAGTAGTTTTGCTTTGGAGCCTTGCTGCTTTGCGGAGCAGACCATGAACTTAGAAAACTGAGCCTGGAGAAGAGACAGTGACTGTCACTTGCCTGGGCCACAGGAAGGTTAAGAGCCTGTAGACTTGGTGTGGAACAGGAATATGGTGAGCTTAATAGGGGGAAATCTACTGGCCTGTGATTTCTCTTTATGTCCTAGAAGCCTGGAGAAGAAAATGAATAATCCTTCCAAGAGGAGCTCTGCTGAGCTGTGATGTTATTGGTGTCTTTTGTGCCCACCATAGCAGTGTTTGACCAGCAGGCAGATTCTGAAGGAGATTGAGACCCCATACTAGTCATACAGGATCAGCAAAGAAGATACTGTAGCAGCAAGTCAATGAGACAGACAAAAGATTTGGCCCGAAGGCCTTTCCTGCCGTATAACATTGACAGTAGTGAAGGCACTGACCCTGTGGACATACATGGTGACATGTCAGTACAGGACAAGATAAGCCTTATAGTCTGAGCTGCTGCCACATTTGGGGCCTGAGTCTCCCTTCCCTTTTCCTTTGAGGATTCAGTCACATTCCTGGAGCTTTGTGAAAGGATCTGGTGAATGGGGCAAAGAATTTTTCCCCTTTGTGGATAGTTTTTTATTCCCAGTCCCTCTTATTTCCTATCATTTACAAGTTACGAGATGATGGAGCTTTTGTACTACGGGCAGCCTGTGTGGCTTTCAGAGGAGTGATGAGAAGCTGCTTTCCTGGCTGTCCTGGAATCTGAGGAGGCATGCCTTGACATTTAAGCAGGAACATTTTCACACAGGACTCCATGACAATTTGGATTTTTTCTTTGAAAAGGTCTGATTTTGAGACAGCACACATGGCGTCCTTCACTCAGGAAGGTGCCCTTCACTCAGGTACCACAAGCATGAGTGCTCATGACAGAGAAGCGTTATGGCTTCACATGAGGGGAGATATCTAAAACCTGAAGAGTTGTCTTAAATCGTATTCACTGTTTGAGAAACAGAGTGACACATCGGCAAACAAATAAGTGAATTTCTTTTTCGAAGAGAAGAGTGTAACAGTTCTGTAGCATTTATATTGATCAGTATTCAACTGTCTTCACCTGTTCCAGGGAGAAGAGAGGTTCAGATATCACCAGCTTACACACAGGCAGAGAGGAGGAACAATGGCTTGCTTGGGTTCCCCACCTCACTTTATACTTTTGATCTGTTACCTGGTGTTTGTGATCAAAAGAGTCTGAACTCCATGTACCACACATACATGTATCAATGACAGCGTGTATACACACAGACTTGCTCCTGGAACTAGGAGAACCCTGACAATGAAGGAAATAGTCCATGGAAAGTCAGTCAGTGTCAGTTCTTGGTGTACTTTCAGATGACACTGTGCCTTTTAAAGCAGATGTAAAACAAAGTGCTTGAGGACATATAAAAATGACCCTGTTCTGAAATTTGCTTATTAACACTTTCTTATGAGAGGACATTTCCTGGTTGAAATATTCAGATTAATGGCAAGTTTATGGCAGTTTAATCTGAAATGTGTTTACTGGGTAGTGTTTCTATACAGTGGGGATGGACAAAGCATACTGAGACTTAGGGCTCTGAAGTAAATGTCTTTTTCTTTAGCTCAGTATTGGAAAAAGTTAACATACCAGAGAGCTGCACACAGCCTGCATCCACAGTGATGCTGAGTGCCCAGAAATGGCTTTGAATTCAAAGGATAAGCCCTTGAGGATGAAGAGAAAGAAAGAAGCCTTTGCTGCTCCACCCATCTGCTGCCTGTGACCCTGCCGTGGGGTGGTTTGCGCCCCCATTTTGCCTTCCCAGGGGTGGCTGCAGTACTGTCCCATCTCCTGTTTTCCATGGAGGTATGCAGCTCTGCAGGAGGAAGAGGAGTATCCCAGAACATGTCAGATGGGACAGGGGTGGTTGTGGTTTTGCTGTTTGTGTAGAAATATACTTCTGGTTTGGGAAAGGGTTTTTTGATACGGTTTTGGCCCAAATTCCTTTCAAACAATTCTTACTTTGCTGGATCCAAGTGCTGTTGAAATCAGTGAGGTTTTTTTTCTGTATCTCTTGGTTCAGAAGCATTTGTGTGTCAGGCATGTCTACATACCTTTACCAGTGGATTTGTCTTCAGGTCTGATGTTGTTCATCATCACTGACATCGGCAATATTAATGGCATTTTTAAGAGTAAAAAAGGTAAAAATTTGTTCTTCTATAAAGAGAAGCCTTATCTAGGCTAAGACCTTAGATTTTGTAAAAAATTATGCTGTCAATGGCCTTATTAACAGAAATAGTTTCATTTATTTTATATAGAGAACTTTTTATTTGCAAGAATAACAGAGTTAAGCCTTTTAAACTCAGCATATGTGACTGTGCTATTGCTGTACAGCAGGGCTGGATTACCAGGAGTAGGGGAAAGCCGTCTCCACACTCCTGGGAGCAGCCTCTTCCCTCCTGTGTGTTTCCCACAGCTGCAGCTGAAGAACCATAAATTCAAACAAAAAATTACTCTATGCTGTAGTTGAATTGACAAATCTGTCAATAATCTAAGGTGCTAGTAACACAGGAAGGGATATATTTTGGGTGCTTTTAAATTCTACGCTTGCTGTGTCCTTTTCAGTTGATGTTAGCTAAATGCCAAGGGTGCCTTGCTGAAGCTTTCCCCTTCACTTCCAGGCACCATTTTGTAAGCGGGCTTGTCTTTGCCTGAAAGAGAATACCCTGACACAGGCATTCATGATCCAGTTGTACAAACCAGATCTTCCTGTAGTTTAACACCAACATCTCTCTGCAGATAGACCTTACAGGAAAACTGAAGTGAAGTAAGATACATGGTTTCCGAAGGTGAAACGGCGGGGTCTGGCAAGGCAGACAGGCAGGTATCATGGCTGCCACTGAGCAGAAGGGAGGACTGGCAGGGTCTGAGGGCAGCCTCTCAGGGAGACGATTCTTGGTGTGGCTGCCAACATGAAACCACCATGTGGTAGGTAATATAGAATCTCTTGCTGCACATGGAGAAGCAACAGGGTGGGACAGGGATGTGAATCCCAAGAGGTCACAGATCTGTGTGGTTGCAGGCATGAGTCCAGGCACGAGGAGCTGCGTGTACACCTACATTGCCCTCGGCTTGTATCTCAGCAGCTGCAACTCCTTCCCCACCTTACTGCACTCTGCGTGAAACGTTTTGCAATTATCTTTTAAATGTAACAACTGATGCTGGTAGTTCTTAGTGTAATGTTTATTATATCTGATTTAAGTGGGATTGTTACAAGGGGAAGAACATCCATGTTCTTCACTAAAATTGCATACAAACACAAACATACCCTCACACTTTCCTTTAGTCTCCATGTTTGCCCAGCCCCAGCACTGCTCAGTGAGCAGGAAAAGCAGTTGGGATATGGAGCTTGGCTTTCGTCCTGGCTGTTTCCCACCAGTAACCTTCTTACCGATTATGCAGGCTCAGACTAGGAAGATTTATATCATATTAGAACAGAGGGCTTGATGAAGGAGCCTGGCCAATTTGTCTGCTTGCCATTGGCCATATGACATCCCTTGAAGGCCCTGGGGAGTAGCAGATGGAGGAGTCTGGTGGGCAGCTGGTGTCCTGCCAAACCACACTGTGGGGTAGGTGCAGCAGAGCCTGTGCTGAGCATCTGTATGAGCTCAGGCTTTCCCTCTAACTATCCCAAATCTTACCATGACATAAACATGTGCTTCTGAGCTTGGGCCTGTAACTAGGCAGCTTGACTACAAGATGAATTTGGGCTTAAAGCTAAATGGGCCAACTTAGAGTGAGTCAACAGTAATACACAGGTCCATACGAAACCTCCCAGCTCATGGTCTCTTGTGCTAATAGCTGCAGATGTAGCACACCCAGTCAGGGAAAAGGTACCTTGTGTTACTCTGTTATTGTACTCACGGCAGCAAAATTTCCTGCAAAGAGACACCAACTTTCTATGTTTGATCAATGGTGTGTAGTCAAATATATCTATGCAGTTGCCAACTGCTGACATCCTCATGGGTGAATCAGTATTCTCAATGGGCAGAGCCAGTGTTAAACCCGTGGGTTCAAGGCATTAGGATGGGGGCCCCTCCTTCCTGTCCATGTACATAATTGCTTGCACTTCTGTCTAGCTTATTTCAGCCCTCCACAGCTTGAGCTCTAGGTAATTGTGTAAAACTGGCATAACAAATACATTTAAAGTTTCTTTGTAGTCATTTTTGGATTGGAAGGTCAAAAAGGCTGGGGACAAATGGCCACTTTTAATGTCCAAGCTTTGTTGCATCTTTGGAGCCAAGAAAGTTGTGATGGGGGAAGGAAGAAGAATATTCATACAAGGTGGGAGACATTTAGGGAAAGCATTTTCTGCAGTGGCACTTTAAAATAGAACCAAGGGGGAAAAAAAAGGTATTTTTCCTCAGTGTTTGGGTTGCATTATGCTAGTTCTTGCAAAAGGTGACACTAATGAGGAGGACATGCTCTTCTGTTGACTTAGTGATGAGTGTACACTGGGTTAATGGAAGATGTGAGGACAATTTGCTCTAATAATTGCCAGCTTTGGCATTGGCCTTTCTTTAATCTGAAATTTAAGGTGTTCAAAGACTTGTTAGCTGCAGTACTTTTCAGGTTTTCATGGGAACGGATCTCCCAGCTACCTACTGCATGCCCCTTCATTAATCAGTCAGAATACTCCAGGGTGGAAGGACAAACATAGAAACATGCACCAGTATCCTGTTTCTACAGTGCTCCCTATAGCTATGCAATTGGTAAAGTCTGAAGGGTGATGCCTTCATGTGTGAAGAAATTAGAAAATGTGGGTGTAGTTCAAGTGTCCATGCCTCCCTAATGCTTTCTAAGGAAGACAGGGTGAACTCTGGAGCTGTTAGGACTTCTTATGCGGAGTTGGCTGTTACACATTAGGAATTTGATTGCATTGGAGGTCCCTTGAGAAAGCGTCTATTCCCAGAAGCATTGATTGAGAATGCCTGAGACCTTTCTGTCATAATCTCTTTGCAACAGTGGTTCCTGACCTTATTTTAGCAGGCTTTGCTAATGCCTTCTTCTCAGCCCTGGCCTCTGCGTCCAGTTGTTCTCTCTGCTGTTGCACCAATAGTTGAGGCTTGGAAGGGACCTCTTGAGAACATTTGGTCAAACCACTCTAGTCAAGCAGAGTCAGCTAGATCAGTTTGCCCAGGACCGTGTCTAGTTGGGTTTTGAAGATCTCCAAGGATATAGGGTCCCTAAACTCCTTGGGCAACCTATTCCAGTGTTCAGCCACCCTCACATCTCCCTTACTATTGTCGCTTTTCCCTCCTTGTCTCAGCTATTGAACCACTTCCTTATGCTGGACTGTGCACTGTCTGCTCTATCCATCTTTAACACTTGCACATCTCCCTCCTGAGGCCCACCTCATATTTAGGAAGCAGTGAGCCAAACCAGAACAGTTGGTGATACCACCACAGGACAATATTCCTAGAAAGCTTTTCTTCTTGGCACTACTTGAATGTATGCTTTGACTGATAAAGAAACCGTAACTTGTTTTATAAACCAAGAACTTTGCCTATCAACTGAGATAACTTCCGCGCTTTTTCGGCCACAGGCAATCTTCTCAAATTCTTAAATACTTAATTTCAGGAGGTGCCCTGAATGTCATCAAGGCAAAAAGACACTTGAAGCTTGCAGGTCCTTAAACAGGAAACCCTTTCTGAGTCAGCCTTACAGAGATGGATGAGCAGTTTATTAGTACATGAAAAGGACAACATAACTTGTGGAAAAGTTTCTATCAGTTGCTTCTTGTAACATTTCATACTTTTCAGCACTGTATTTTAAGAACTCCAGAGCATTCTTTTGTTTTATTTTGTGGGCTTTGTTACAGCAAGGTTGCTATCAGCAAAGAGGCTAAAATCAACCCAGCCTGATTACTTTTTAATCTAGAATTTACTGAAGACTTTGTACGCTCACATTAAGTGCCCAGTGAGAGCTAACATTTCTGATGGGAGGAGGAGGGATTTTTCCTGAAGATACAGGCATAAAACATAACTCATTACAGTGCTGAAGTCACAAAATTATGTCCCATACACCAGAAATAGTAGATCTCAAATACTTCTTTACAACAGGATTAAGAAGTGAACAAATAGAGAGTTGAGTGATATGAAGAGTACTCATACCAAAATCCATACTTGGGCAGACCCATTCAATCTGGATCTGGCCAAGATAACAGGCAGATAACTTTTGTCCCTCATTTGTTTTTGGGTGCCACAGTAATATGGCACCCCACATAGGGTCCTGATGTAGTGTTGTTCCTGCTGTGGTGTTGCAATGGTACACACTACGTGAGATCTCAGCCCACCAAAGTTAGTGGGAATCTTGCCATTTGTTCTATGACTATGTCAGTGACTTCTGTTATCGCAGGTGATGCAATATCTGTGGTACAATGTTACAAACGTCACAATGTATGTGCTTGACCCTCTGGCAAAAAAGCAAACAAACAGTAACAGTAGCAGCCAGCCAGGGCAAATAAAGAATTGGAGGAAGATAAGTTGCTCAGGATTTTTTTTTTAAACTTTTACAGAGTGTTCTGGATACACACAGAATTTCTGTTCTTGTTAATTAGCTCTGAAGAAGAATTAGTCAACATTTGTTAAGTAGTGAAGAAACATTATAGCAGTCTTTCAGTACTTAAAGGGGGCTTACAGGAAAGGTGGGGAGGGACTCTTTATCAGGGAACGTAGCGGTAGGACAAGGGGTAATGGTTTTAAACTGAAAAAGGGTAGATTTAGATTAGCTTTTAGGAAGAAATTCTTTACTCTGAGGGTGGTAAGACACTGGAACAGGTTGCCCAGAGAAGCTGTGGAGGCCCCATCCCTGGAAGTGTTCAAGGCCAGGTTGGATGGGGCTTTGAGCAATCTGGTCTAGTGGGAGGTGTCCCTGCCCATGGCAGGAGGGTTGGGACTAGATGATCTTTAAAGTGCCTTCCAACTCGAACCATTCTATGATTCTATGATTTTGGCAGTAGCAGAAGTCCAAAGTAAATGCTCCTCACAGTGGCAATGAGTAGAAATCAGTGCTTCTTTCCTCAGTGCTGTAGAAATATGAATTTCACAAAGAACTTCTTTAATATTACTCTGTGGGGTCTAGATTGGGTTATCTGTCAGCCATGCCCATAGGCATGCTGATCCCTATGGGCTGAGCCCTCTGAAAGCCAAGGGGCCAGCCGAAAGCAATCCCTTCAGATTTTAGACTTTCTGAATATGGCCCTGACTCTGCACCAGGTATGGCAGATACTACATCCAGTAATGGTGGAGATGAGCACAAGATGAAAACTGCATAGCGCAGAGGGGACATTTTAAGCTGTGTGTAATGAATATCACAAGCTCACTCTCAGTGCTTTTCCACAAAACCCCAACAGCTGTATTTAAGTCCTGAAGGACTCTCTTGGTAAAAGGCAGTGCTGTTGCTTCCAGTTCTGAGGAAGCGATGGATATGAACTGAACCTTTCCCCCCACACTTTCATGACAAGCAGCAGTGACAGCACATGCTGAACCCACTCAGACAGTGGCAATGTTCCTAGTGAAGCACGTGCTCCCCTGGGCTTCAGGAACAGAGCTGGCTAGGCCAGACACCATTTTGCCCAAGGCCTTTGCAGCAGCACAAGACTTTCAACACTCCCGATTCTAGTTGGAGGGAGCCAGTTATTTTTAGAAAAGCAGTGTGAGTTCTCCTATATCAGTCTCTTCCATGCAAACCACTGGCTTTTCAAGATTTTTTTTGGCAGTGCCTTGTCCTGCAAGTGGTTATATAGTCAGAAGTCTCTCTTGGAAGAGCCTAGATATCTTGCAGCTTTGTTGGAGAGTCCTCTGTATCATTCAAAACAATGGGAAATGTATTAGGCTGAATTTAACAGCCTATGAATTAAGCACAGACCCACAACTCAAGCCTGTCTTATGAATATTTACAGTTTTCATTAACTTGAACAAGGACTTTATGAATCTAACTGTGTATTCTGCCATTTGTCCTAGTAGCAAAACCTTTACTGGAATAAATCTGATAAAATCGAAAATGTTAAAACGCAAAGCAGTTTCCCAGAGCCTGGTGTGAGACAAGTAGATTGAGAACAGATAGTAGAGTCTTTTTTCTTGCAAAGCAACCTGCCTCTGGTTTTCACCTCAAAACTCCTCCTACAGTTGTAAAACTGGAGTAGGTTACACACATTTCCATCTGAGTATTTCGGTACTGCATTTTCACTCCAGCACGTAGTAAATATGCTCCACTGTACACTGAGTTTAGTGACCATATGGCTCTTGAGTACCAGAATCTGGAAAATTGGACCCAACGTAGACCGCAATTGTGCAGCGAAAGCTGTTATTCACATATTTGACACTAAGGGGAGCTCTTGTAACAGAGAAGAGAAACATGACATACCTCTTTTACGGGCACTGAACAGGGAAAGATGGTGTAAAGCTGCTTGTAGTGTTAGGCTAGTCTTATGGGTTTATTTTGCAAAAGCTAAGTGTATTTATCTCATTTGTTAAAAAAGAGCTCTTTTTTATGCAGGCAGCTGCAGCTCGTACAGCTAGTGAAATAATCACACGTGCCTATGTGCTACTGAGCTCCTGCTTGTCTGGCTGAAGACAAAAGCTTTCTTTTTGTCTTTCTGATCTTTTAGGTTTCAGCCACAGTTCTACTGGCTATAAGTTAGTTCACTCCCATTGACCCCTTGGTTTGTGCCTGGTCTAAAAAACAGGGTACATACTTTATCTGAAGGCAAGATCCTCTGTTGTAAGATGATCTCATATGTATTTCCCATTATTATTAACAAAGGAAACAAAATACTATCATTTTAGTCATCCTCTTCTGTTTCCTTATGGGTAGGATAAAGGGACAAGGAAAGTCAAGATTAGCTGAAAGTCTTTTTGGTTGCAAAATAATTGCCAGGGACTAGCAAGGGCTGGGTGCTCCCTAAGGGAGGGCAAGCCAGGAGCTGAGGGTGACCTGGGCAGTGCCCTCACTGATGGATGGCCGTGTCTTGTCTGAACAGGGTGGGCAGAGCTGGATGGTGGTGACAGGGTTCATCAACAGTCCCAGACCAGGCAAGCAATGAACCAGACCCAGGGCCCAAACAGGGAGTCAGGACCAAATGGAGACAGGGATACTACATGGGTCCAAAGTCCATCCAGGAGACAGGGACAAAGATAGTCTGGAGCCAAGCGACAATGTACACCCACGGGGTACATCCAGGAGACCCGCATCCTACGGTATATCTCTGAGGCCCATCCAGGAGGCAGGGCCTGAGACAGGAGTGGAGACAGATTTGCATATAACAGAGTTCAGGCAGGGACTGAAGTCCCCAAAGGTCAGGGCCATTGTGGCTTAGTGCACTGACAGCAGCCTCCCCTTCCCTCAGGGGGAGCCGTGAGGGCAGGGTCCTGCACTCACTGTGGAACAGCCACCAATACAGCATGTAATAGTCAGCCCTCCGGTGAAAACATGCTGCCTTCATACTGGGATATGTAAAGTAAATATTGTTATGTTGCATTGTGGATTATAGATTCTTCAGAGACATGGGGAAAAAAATATCATCAGTTGGGACTTCTGTAAGTTTAGTTCTAGTCATGATAGTGAAAACTCTGATTATTAATCATGGCTCACCTGGATTTTTGTCAAGGCATAACAAGGTTTTTAAAGCACTACAACCTACATTGCAGCCTCTCCCTGGCTGTGGCATGAATGCCAGGAATTGTTTCCTCATTTACACCCAAAAGTTAACCTGCTTAATACTTCCCATTTGCTTTTAACCTGAACAGCACAATTTATGAGAAACAAACTCACATGCTTTTTGAAAGAAGAGCACTTAGTTCTTTTACAAAAGTCAATTTATTTTAATTATGATACCTTTGTACTCTCCAGCATCTAGAGAAGTTTGTCTGAGCAACGTATTAACTGGTTCACCTCTTGGTATGACAGTTCATTTCTTGGTTGCTCACTTGCTATATGTTTGCATGAAGGACTGGCTCAAGCTTGAGAAGAAAATCCCAACTTTTCTTGTTCTGGCTGCATTTTCTGTCCAAATCTGATAAACAGCCCAGTTTGAATTTTGGCTGCAAACTTACAGTTTCTGTTATCTTTTATATTATGGTACCCCAGTTAGCCCAGTAGTACTTCTCTCCTCTGACTGTCCGGGTTGTTTAGGAAGATGCTGCTCACTGTAAGGTTATCACCATCTTTGGTATCACCAAAGATTTTTATCTGTGAAAGGTAAGTCTAGAGCCTGTAATCAACAAGATGTGATAGTTTCTTTTTTAGTACTGTCTCCATCACAGCTAGGTCTCTGACATTTTCCTTTGGGTCTTACAATCCTCGAATCCTCGCATTTTGTCAGGTGGAACCATGTGATCTGACAGGTATTGTGGTAGCAGGTAGGGAGATGATGGAGTTTGCGGGAAAACTAAAGTTTCTCATGTCCTCCTTGTTTTAGATCTCCTGCATTTCCAGTAACACACCTCTTGTTTCAGATGCTAAGCTGTGATTGCTTGCTCCTGTTACATGTATTGCACCTGCCTACTTAGGCAGTCAGCTGCTTCATTTCACCTTATGATTGCTCTTCTGCAAGCTAGCCGTGCTCTTGATAGGTACATAGCTGTATTAAGATCAGATGGACAATTTGAAATTCCCAGTCTCCCAGATTTCTGCATCGTTGCTTGTGTCAGAATTTCACTGGGTTTCTTTCTGGCTAACTGGCTGGCTCCTCTGTTAGATCAGTTATTTTAAAAGATCCCACGGAGTAGAAGCTGTGTTTTTGAAACTGAGAGCTTTTGTAAGCTGAGAGACCAGTATTGCTTTTTGGGCCAAAAAGATCACAAATCATCTGCAGCTGCTCACTTTTCCCCTGGCAAGTGCTTCCTGAAAGATGTTATCAGACTGGCTAAGGCTGGTGGGACTCAGCCAGACCTGATACAAAAATAGTAATGACTTTTGGATACTTAGTAAATGATGAAAGCTGCTCTGTTATGGTATGACACTGGTCAACTTTATCCAAAAAAGCAGCTAGGAAATAATTGGGAGCAATTGATTGGACTTTGGATTCAGTAATGAGCTAAAATAGATAAAAATTTCAAAATAATTGCAGTAGTGCTAGCAGATTCATACTACATTAGTTATAAAATAGCTATGATAGGAACTGGTACTTTGTTACCTGGAGACTGTACCAAGCACCATAAACATGCACGGATTGGAACTCATTAGCTTTCACTCCAATGATTGCACCAAGAGAATAGCAAATAATTGATGGTAGGGAAAAAAATCTACCAAAGATTGTATTTAAAAAAAAGAAGAGGGGGGATACTCATGCCTATACCTAATCATGGTTTCTCAAAGGACTTTTTTTAAATGAAACTGTGATCAGTTTAAAGTACCTACTTCTGACACTTGTTTCCATGAGAACAGGAGCAGCAGCTTGAAATCACATCATTGGAGTTCTTGTTGGCTGCACAGACACAGGACACTGCAGATATCACATATACAAGCATTAGGACCAGTGAGCATAGTGTTGTCAGTAGAAAAGAAAGGTTTTATGGTGTTTTAAAATCCCTTAATGTAGGAACTCCTTACAGCTGATATTACTGTTATTTTTTAACAAAAAAGATTTTTAAAGGTAATTCAATTTAAAGCTAAAATGAGGAGTAAGAAGTAAATTTTGCTTTGGAAAACTGCACCACTCAGGCAGCTAATAACATGAGGCTTGAAACAGAGAAACTAAGTGTAACCACATTAATGTATTATTCTGCGCCTCCAGAACTGCCTGATAAGCACTTATTTGCCTTATATCACATCCTTTACTTAACAGTATTCTGTTGCATCTAATTTTAATATATGCTAGCAAAGCATCTTTTTATGTGTTGCTGAATCATATATTTACTTGGAGTGAGTTACAAAGAACAGTCTTAGTTTTCAGTGTGATTTATCTAAATATTTTCTTGGACCAGAAGTATTTTGCAATGGAAAATTCAGGCATGAATTCCTACTTAGTTGAGCAATACTGTAAAATCTGGAAAAGAACATAACCAGCATGATGGAATATTATACTTCTGGGGAAGTTGTCATTTGGATGTCTTTCATGTAAAATGGAGGTGTGGCCATTTGTACAGTCATTTAAAAAAATCTATTATTTCAGTCATGGGCAGAACAAACCTTAACCCTAAGGGGCAAGCAGAACCTCAGTGACTGTAACTAAAGGTACAGATACTGCATCAAACCATCAAAACTCACCTGATTTCAACTTTGATTATGGACTGCAAAATCTCTGAATATTTGCAGCATTGCAGATCTGAGCAGCCCTGGACTAAGTATGACAGTTTTGTACTTCTTCCACAAAGTGACTCTTTCTCCTAAGAAAAGCAGACCATTCCTTCATCCAGAAAGTGTATTGAAAAACATAATTTAGGATTCATAGCACCTATTAATTAATACATAGTTTAGAACAGATTTCTACTTAGAACAATATCTCATTTCTAATACTGGTCAATAATTGATGTCCAGGGAAAAGTATAAGGAAAAGCTCATGTATGGAGTGATCCTTGATATGACTACTCCTAGCAATCAGTAATCTAAGTTTAGTTTTTGTGTGAAGGTATAAAACCCTTTTTCCTGTGTCTGGATACATGGACTTAATTGTGCAATCTGTTTTCTTAAGCTCGCTCTTCAATAAGGTGTTGCATGCCATGTTCAACAGTATTTAGTCATTTGTGCTGAGCCTATCTAAAGGCAACTTTTTTTCCCAAAGGAAAAACCCACAAGAAAACAAGGAACAAAGCCTGGAGGCTGCAAGTAACTCATATGCATGTTACTTTTGCAGGGAGAGGTTGGACAGCTTGTAATTGATGCAATTTCTTGCAATAACAAAATGTTCCTGACCTTTTGTTGATCACAAAGCAAATGTACTTTTAGTATGTCAAGTAAAATCAAATATCACTCCCATTCCTCTCCTGCTAGTTCTCAAGGATGGTGTTATATATTGGGCCTCTTACTAAGAAATTTGAACTAAGTAGATGGGAACAGAATGTTATAGTTGAAGACCTTAATGGCCGGCAAACAGCTACCTAAATTTTAATATTTCAGTATTTTTCATATTTACAAGCAATTAAAACATGTATGTGTGTGTGAGTGAGGGAGCTGGCAGCATGACATTGAAGAACATAACATTTTAATACAGGGAGATTTTTGCAAACTAAGGACATAGGGAATGGTTCACAGTCAGTTCCTTATGTTAACTGCCAGGCAGATCCCACAGCAAACAGTAAAGGCCTCATCAAGAAATTATACTGCCACTGCAAGAATTAAGTACTTTATTCTGTTTATTGGCACCCAGGGATTCTAGTTAAGGAAAGCACAGCTTTGCAAGATATAAACCCAGGGACAAAGCCCTCAGTTTCAGTAGAAGAGAGCTTGGCAAGGGCCAGAGTTCAGAGGAGAGAGGAACAAGGAGGATATGGTACCTCATAATGGAGGTCATTCCTACTCTGTTCTCCCTTTCCACCTTTGAGATCAACATGATGATAAGTTTTATCAGAGCATCCTGCTTTTCTGCTTTGACTGTGACATGTCTCCTGTGGACTCCTCACACCAGAGCGGGGAGATAGGTATGAGCAAGCTAAACAAATTTCATTCCAAACATAAATTGTTTAGCTTGAGCCAGAACCTGGGCAATGATTATGTTGAGAACTAAACAATTGAATAACTTATATTTGTAGTTTCTACTTTCATTTAGGGATTTGGGGAGTACTGCACTTTAATAATGCTGTAATTTTGGAGTGACACTGAATATCTCAGTTTTGTCTACAAGTTCTTTCAGACCACTTTAGCCACTGTAGAAGTTATTTTAAAAGGTACAGAGTTTTGTGGCTATCACATATAATTGGGGTGTAATTTTGCTCCTATTATTTCAGTTAGCATCACACAAAGCATAACAACATCCACCAGAAGAAGTTTTTCATTTCTGAACTGCCTTTTCTTTCCAGATTACAGATATTGGACAAAGTTGACCATAAGATGGTGGAGCTCAGCATTCTGCGAGAAGGAAAAAAGGCAAATAGCAGGATCATAGACCTGGACTTCAGGAAAGCAGATTTTGGCCTATTCAAGGGATTTGCTTGGAAGACTCCCATAATACATGATGCTGGAAACAAGAAGGGCCCAGGAGAGCTCGCCATTTTCAAAGATCACCAAAAATATTCCATCTGTATGTGCAGGGAATCAAGCAGAGGTGGCAGGAGGCCAGCATGGATCAACAAGGAGCTCCTGAGTAAACACAAACATGGAACGGATGCATAAAGAGGTGAAAGCAGGGACAGGTGACCTGGGAGGAATATAGAGACACCGTCAAGTGTACAGAAACGGGGTTAGGAAAGCCAAAGCCCACCTGGAATTGAATCTGGTTGGGGAAGTGAAAGGCAACAAGAAGGACTTCTACAGGTATATCAGCTGCAAAGGGCTGGCCAATCTGATTGCTTTCTATGATGAAATGACAAGCTCAGTGAATAAGGGGCATGTTGTTTATTTGGACTTTAGCAAGGCTTTTGATACTGTCTCCCATACCATCCTCATAGGCAAACTGATGAAATACAGGTTAGATAAATAGACGGGAAAGTGGATTGAGGACTGAACTTCTGGTCTCAAAAGTTGTGAACAACGACGCAAAGTCCAGCTGGACCAGTGACTACTGGTGTATTCCAAGGGTCAATACTAGGCCCAGTACTGTGTAACATGTTCGTTAATGACTCGGGTGATGGGACAGAGTGCACCCTCAGCAAATTTGCAGATGTTAAAAACTGGGAAGTGGTTGTGCCACCATTCAGAGGGACCTCAACAGACTGGAGAAATGGGCAACCTCATGAAATTCAACAAAGAACAATGCCAAGTCCCACACCTGGTGAGGAAAACCCCCATGCACTAGTACAATCTGGGGGCCAACTGACTGGAAAACAGCTTTGCAGGAAAAGCACCAGGGATCCTGATGGAAAGCAACCTGGCCATGAGCCAGAAATGTGCTCCTGCAGCAAAGAAGGCCAACAGCAGTCTCGGCTGCCTTAGGAGGACTACTGCGAGCAGGTCAAGGAAGGTGATCCTTCCTCTCTCCTCAGCACTGCTGAGGCAACATCTGGAGTGCCGGGCCAGTGCTGGGCACCCTAGCACAGGAGAGACATGGACATACTGGTGTGAGTTCACTGAAGGGACTGGAGCATCTGCTGTATGAGGAAGGGCTGAGAGAGCTGGGATTGTTTAGCGTTGTCGAGAAAAGGCTCAGGGGGGATCTTATCGATGTATATAAATACCTGATAGGAGGGTGTAAAGACAGAGCCAGACTATTCTCAGTGGTGCACAGTGAAAAGACAAGAGGCAATGGGCACAAACTGAAATAAAGGAAATTCCACTTAAACATAACAAAAACCTTTTTTACTGTGAAGGTGGTCAAACACTGGAAAAGGTTGCTCAGAGAGGTTGCAGGGTCACCATCCTGGAGATACTCAAAACCCAACTGGACATGGCTCTAAACAACCTGCTGTAGCTGACCTTACTTTGAGCAGGGAAGCTGGATGATCTCCAGAGGTCCCTTCCAGCGTCAACCATTCTGTAATTCTCTCTCTTGTAACTGCAGGTACTTCTCCTTTTCTATCATTTTGTTTCTGTGGTGTGGCTTCTCCAAAGCCAGCTGGTAGCCAAAGAGTCACCTTTGCAAGGAACGAAGCCAGAATTAGGAATCTACAAAAAAAGGTCATTCTTGGCAGTCATCTCACATTCAGTCCTTAAAAGCCCATGTCAAGTAGCTGAAAGAAATTGCTGCCTCTGTAACCACTGTAGAGTCACAGTCAAATATCAGTATTTATACACTCAGTATGGAGAACTAAATGAAAGAGTCTGAGAATTGAAGAAGTGTCTGAAGTAGAATTCCAAATCCTTTTCAAAAGTGTCAGTTTTACAGCTACTTTAGTTGTTAACAATTTGACTGTAACAGTATGACACGTCATGCTGTAAACGAATGGGAACCATGACAGCCTGTCTGGATCCAGTACACCCGTGATGAATAGAATAAGAATAAGAATAAGAATAAGAATAAGAATAGAATAGAATAAGAATAGAATAGAATAGAATAGAATAGAATAGAATAGAATAGAATAGGAAATATTTCAGTTGGAAGAGACCTACAACAATCATCCAGTCCAACTGCCTGACCAAAAGTTAAAGCATGTTATTAAGGGCATTGTCCAAATGCCTCATAAACACTGATCTCTGCCAGGAGTTAGGAGAGAGTTCAGGCATCTCTTAGCTACAGTGCATATGTTATGGGCCTGCATAGAGTGGCTAAGGGATGTGCAGGGTGATGGGATTTGGAGTACTGTTACTCCTGGAGTTACAAGATGTGGATCATCCAGGCTTTTCCTGTGATTACTGGCTTGAATGTCATGAATAGTAATTATAATGAGAGAAATTTTTATTATTTCATGATAGACAGTGTCACAGTGCCACTAGGCAGGTTTCAGTGGGGTTTCAGAGTAGATGATGGTGGGTTGGACAGTCTCTTTCAGTAGGACTCTTCTTGGGCACTTTGTTCTGCATTAGAAGTTGCACCACAAGGTAAGGACTGGAGCCACTGGGACTCTCCCATTCTCCTTGTGGTACAGGATTCTTTATCTCATCACAACCTCTCTTGTCCCCTTCCCTACTCCTGGAGTGGTGGGTCAACACAAATAACTCTGTCATCCTCTGAAAGCAGCACACAGTATGACGGGGTAGTACTGAATAGAGTCAGGCTAAGCCATGGGAGGCAACACAGGTGATATACAAAAATCATAGAATAGTTTGTGTTGGAAGGGACATTTAAAGGTCATCTAGTCCAACCCCCATGCAATAAGTTGAAACTAGATCAGGTTGCTCAGAGTCCCGTCCAACCTGACCTGGATTGTTTCCAGGGATGGGGCATCTAACACCTCTCTGGGCAACCTGTTCCAGTGTTTCACCACCTTATCATAAAAAATTTCTTCCTTATATCTAGTCTAAATCTACCCTCATTTAGTTTAAAACCATTACCCCTTGTCCTATCGCTACAGACCCTAAGAAAAAGTTTATCCCCATCTTTCTTATAAGCCCCCTTTAAGCATTGAAAGGCTTAAAGGTCTCCCTGGAGCCTTCTCTTCTCCAGGCTGAACACCACCAACTGTCAGCCTTTCTTCGAAGGGGAGGTGTTCCATCCCTCTGACCATTTTTGTGGCCCTCCTCTGGACCCGCCTAACAGGTCCATGTTTTCCTTGTGCTGAAGACTCCGGAGCTGGACACTGTATTCCAGGTGAGGTCTCAGCAGAGTGGAGTAGAGGGGCAGAATCACCTCCCTCGACTTGCTGGCCACGCTGCTTTTGATGCAGCCCAAGATGTGGTTGGCTTTCTGGGCTGCGAGCACACGTTGCCAGGCATGTCCAGAATACTCTTTCAAATACCATCAGAGTATTGACACCTCATAATTTTTGGTGTCACATGATGATCAGAGGATTAGAGCACCTCTGCTATGAGGACAGGCTGAGAGAGTTGGGGTTGTTCAGCCTGGAGAAGAGAAGGCTCCGGGGAGACCTTATTGCAGCCTTCCCGTGTCTGAAAGGGGCCTACAAGAAATCTGGAGAGGGACTTTTTACAAGGGTGTGTAGTGATAGGATGAAGGGTAATGGCTTCAAACTGGAAGAGGGTCAATTTAGATTAGATCTCAGGAAGAAATTCTTTACTGTGAGGGTAGTGAGGCGCTGGAACAGGTTGCCCAGGGAAGCTGTGGAGGCCCCATCCCTGGAAGTGTTCAAGGCCAGGTTGGATGAGGCTTTGAGCAATCTGGTCTAGTGGGAGGTGTCCTTGCCCATGGCAGGGGGGTTGGAACCAGGTGATCTTTAAGGTCCCTTCCAACCTAAACCATTCTGTGATTCAATGATTCTATGATGCTACCAAAACTTCGATGGGTTGCCTCTCACTAGTAGTAACGGCTGTGGGAACAGTATGTGAACAATGTAATTTACTGCTTCCTCTGAGGAGGTGCAATTTGAACAACAATGTTAAAAACTTGGCACTACACTGAAGCTACATCTTAACAAGCATTTTCAAATATTTTAATCAAAAATAACTATTATGGACTGTCATATGTAGTCCTGTGTCCAATATATAAGAGCATTCATTGTCTGAGTGAAAATCTAGCTGGAAAGATACTCTAGCCATCACACACAGGCTATGCTGCAGCTTGTTATAAACAAAAGTAACTGTTCGTTGTAAAGTTTTCCTAACTTAAACCAGCTTTCCTACCCCTGAGAAGCCAAGAAATATCCAAGAGATATGTGCAGTCTTAACTTTCTTGATGTTTGCTTATCCGTAGATACCATTTTCAGCCAATTTTGTTCTGAAGAGTGCTCATTAATATTTTATTCTGAATAGAGGGAGAGGAAGAAGAACAGAAACAGCCTAGGGAAGAAGCTGAGAGGCCAGAAACAGGCTATCCTCTTCTATGACATTAATGGCAAGAGGATCTGCTGGGATTTCTACTAATAAAGGTAAGGGTATTCAACTCCCTCTTTATTTGCAGAGATTATGAGGACAATCATCATAGTGACTTACCATGATACAGTTTTCATGGCTACACTCCTCCATGCTGCCAAACGAAAGAATCTTTTGTCTGTTATAAAAGTCTTTCAAAAGGGGACACTTGCTTTTGTTGTTGTCTCTGGTCAGGTCCACCAGCACTGATTTAATAGGAGATGGTGAGGGAGCTTTTGTGCCCAACTCAGAAACTCCGGCACGCGTGGAGCATGTTTCTGTGTCCTTGGGTATAATTGACTTTCAGCTGAAATAATAGTCCTTCAGGGTGGCAAAGACTGAGCTATGTGATTATGAAGTCTAGTGGCTTAGCTATTAAGGAGGTTAGTTGTGATACCCAACTGTGAGTGACATTCAGGTAAAGTCACAGGTGAATTTAAAGTCTCATGCTCCAGCTTTGTACTGAAGCACAATAAACATATCTATAGTCAGTAACAGCTGAATGGAAATGTAAAAAGGTGCTCCTAATCACCTCTCAACTATTAGTAGCAACTCCCACCTGAGACTGCTACTTACTAAAAGTGCACGAGTGAGTTTAGCTGTGGGCTAGCATACCAAATCTTTTTGTACATGCAGTATATCAGCAGACATGCTGTGTTTGGGACCAAGGCCTCAGTGGATGTGATGAGAGTCAACAGCTCCTCTAAGAGAAACCAGTAGTATCTCTTCTATAAATTTTGAGGAACTGGCTGGATAGTCACACTCAAAAGAGTTGCGGTCAATGGCTCGATGTCCAAGTCGCAAGCAGTGACGAGTGGTGTTCCTCAGGGATCGGCATTGGAACCGGTACTGTTTAACATCTTTGTTGGCAACAAGGATGTTGGGACTGAGTGCACTCTCAGCAAGTTTGCCAGTCACACCAAGCTGTGTGGAGTAGTCAACACTCTGGAGGGAAGGGATGCCATCCAGAGGGACCTTGACAGGCTTGAGAGGTGGGCCTGTGCAAACCTCATGAAGTTCAACAAGGCCAAGTGCAAGGTCCTGCTCGTGGGTCAGGGCAATCCCATGCACAAATACAGGCTGGGCAAGAGAATGGATTGAGAGCAGCCCCGAGGAGAAGGACTTGGGGGTGTTGGTTGATGAGAAGCTCAACACGAGCTGACAATGTGTGCCCGCAGCCCAGGAAGCAAACAGCATCCTGGGCTGCATCAAAAGAAGCGTGGCCAGCAGGTCCAGGGAGGTGATTCTGCCCCTCTGCTCACTCTGGTGAGACTTCACCTGGAGTACTGCATCCAGCTCTGGAGTACTCCGTGCAAGAAAGACATGGAGCTGTTGGGGCGGGTTCAGAGGAGGACCACAAAGATGATCAGAGGGCTGGAGCGCCTCTCGGATGAGGACCGGCTGAGACACTTGAGGTTGTTCAGGCTTGAGAAGAGAAGGCTCCGGTGAGACCTTATTGCAGCCTTCCAGTACTTAAAAGGGGCCTACAAGAAATCTGGAGAGGGACTTTTTACAAGGGTGTGTAGTGATAGGATGAAGGGTAATGGCTTCAAACTGGAAGAGGGTCAATTTAGATTAGATCTCAGGAAGAAATTCTTTACTGTGAGGGTAGTGAGGCGCTGGAACAGGTTGCCCAGGGAAGCTGTGGAGGCCCCATCCCTGGAAGTGTTCAAGGCCAGGTTGGATGAGGCTTTGAGCAATCTGGTCTAGTGGGAGGTGTCCTTGCCCATGGCAGGGGGGTTGGAACCAGGTGATCTTTAAGGTCCCTTCCAACCTAAACCATTCTGTGATTCAATGATTCTATGATTTCTGCCTGAGGTGAACTTTAGCTGAAAAAGATAGTGGTGGAGCAGTGCTGGCAGAACATCCGTGGTGCATATTTTTGTGCTGAAAGAAAAGGTACTAGGGAGACCCAATGCTCTCTTTGAGGTGTTATGTCCTTGAATTCCTCACTGTAACCAACATCTTCCCGGGCAGCAATTTCCAACTGCTGAAATGTCCCTAGAAGAAACATCCTCACCAGCTGCTGCAGGTCAGAGTAATCAGTGGCATCTCAGAGGTGCAAAATAGCTCCTTTGTTGACTTGCCATTCACTTGGTATATCCACAAGTACATTAAAGGTTTGTGTAAATAATGAAAGGTGTTTGCTGTTGAATGACACTGGTGTTCCCATATTGCATTATCTACTGTTCAATATTACTTTCATCCCCTGACTTGAGCCATAAGTAGGACAGCAAAATGTAGCACTTTCTTTGGGCATCTGCCTTTTTTAACTATATGATTCACAATACCTTGGAAGAATGTTGGCTGGGGTGGACCAGCACTGCACTCTTGAAAAGGCATTGACTGCTCAGGAAATTAAATTTAAAATTAGTAGGGAAGCTAAAGTGACTTCACTTTGAGAAATACAGTAAAGGGAACAAGCAGCAGCATCTGGCTTCATTGAACAACAAGTGATACCAAGAAAAGGTAGGAAATTCTTCTTATTTACCGCTCCTGGTAACTATCAGTTGGCTAGCATCATTGTGAAGAGCTATGTTATTTAGCAAAAAAGGAAAGTAAGATGCTCTTTTTGCCTTGTGAGTAAAATAGCTTTAATTTATGGTACCTTAAACTGCTACCTGTTGATGCTAAAGGAAATGCTTATCTAGGACATAGTACTTGCTGTTCTCAAGTTCAACGGTAGGTCACTTTCCCTTGTTGGGCTTTGGTGCCCAGATACTTCCTGATTAAAAAGTTATGGGGGTACTGGATGATGCAGGAGAGTCCTGAAACTAATTCTGTAGTAAAGAGCACAAAGTACAGGTGCCATCCTTGCCTCAGCCATAAGCAAAACATTCTGGTTTTGTCCTATAAAACAAAAAATCAAAAGATAGTGAAATATAAAAGGGTTTTTATCTTTTTTGGAGATGTACAACTTGCAAGGAAAGGGAGTACCTTCCTATGAAAACTACATTATGGGAATACTGGTGTATTTAGGAGTCATAAAAAGATTTAGCAAAAAAATGCAACAATGTCACAATCTTTCTCTTAGAAAACAGCAGTAACATACACTCTTTAATAGGCAGGAGAAAATGATTGCCATTTTTCTGAGTGAAGTTGGTGTTAGTTGATTGTGACCATCTTCATAGCTTGAGAAGAAATGCCTTGATGTAATTTGGTACTGTTGACAGGGTTGAGGCTGTACTGACCATTCAAAATACTGAAAGGAACAATAATATTTTCCTAGAGACAGGCAGAATATTTGCCAAGGTCTAATTCCACAAATTTCCGCATAAAGAGGAAAAAAAAGCACTAAGTTAAAACTCTGTTTACCTCCAAGGACAAGACTAAAACTACCCAGAGCCTACCTCGGGTGGCTGCACTCCTGAGCAACAGCTGCACAGCCAATTGAGACAAAACCAGCCAAAGAATGATATAATAAATCTGTGGCAATGAAGATTCCAGAAATGTGCAAGATGGATCTGTCTAATTTAAATTGCCATTTCCTTCAGGATTTATAGTAAGTATTCAAACACAGAACTTTGTATCTTCCATTTTAACAGTGGGTACATCACTTTGTGCAATTCTGCAGTATAAATTTTTTCCAATGGAAGGATCTGAAGTGCTGCAGTTACATCAGTTGCAAAATACAGCATACAGAATCACATGTGTTTTTCTACAAAAGTCTTTGTTTCTGTTTTGTGCTTCACTTCAGCATCATGAAAAGCCACAAGCATTTGAACAGATTTAGATTGCTTTTTAGCCCTGTGCTTTTAAGAAAAACTAAAGGGAGGGTTTGAGTAGAGTATGTGAGGTTTACTTCAGTGAAGCTTTCTTCCTTTTCAGGCTTCTCTTATACCTGCTACAGCAGTTCTATTATTTGCTTTTTATCCACATGTGAGATTCGGATTGAACATAATGACTTTGCAT
This sequence comes from Burhinus oedicnemus, assembly GCA_008921705.1. Taxonomy (NCBI): domain Eukaryota; kingdom Metazoa; phylum Chordata; class Aves; order Charadriiformes; family Burhinidae; genus Burhinus; species Burhinus oedicnemus. The sequence continues at coordinate 383,876 of VFFE01007492.1, forward strand.
AGATGTGGCAGACATCCCTGCTGCTTTTCAGCCTTTCTGATAAATCTGAAAGCAATATATCCTGCATGATATATGATTGTGTTGAAAAATGCTTAGTCTCCAAATGTCTGCCCTATTAGTTTTTGGAAAAACCCAGAGTGACAATGGGATAAATTCATCTATAGTGAAACTCCATGGATTCTGAAGAAAAAGGAAGCTGGATGAATTTTCCCTGAAAACTCTTGCTAAAATTATTACGGTAAATCAGTGTTATTTGGACATATACTTCCACTCTCTCTATTTTAGAAATAGCACAAAACCCCAAACCAATGCACTTTATAGCAAAGTGTTAATACAAAATTTCCAGACATTTATAGCCTCTACCAAATATTTTTGTGTAAGTTAGCTGTATTATGGGAAGAGGTCTTATTCTAAAGTTGTTCTCTTTTCATTGGTATATACTTCCAGCAGACAGAAAAGTGAGAGTGTTTTTCTGAGCACAAGTATTTTTTGGATCTGCACTGGAAGGAGCTCAAACTAGAGAACCATAGAATCCCGTTCTACTCTTCCATAATTGAGCCCAAACCTGGCTATGGGTTCACAGAGCAAAATAGTTCAAGCCAGCTGTATCCATTCTGTTCCTTGTCTCTGATAACCACACTGTGTTTTGATAGGAGCATGTCACACAAGCCTGCTGTCCCACAAAGCTACAACACCACTTCTTGGCAGGTCCTTCTGCCATGCATACCATTTGCACAGGTAGTCATTGCAAGCCTCATAACTCTGCCCTAAATTTGCAAGCTGCTTTGTCCTGATGGCAAAGACCAGTCTCAGAGGCACTCATTCCTGAGGGGGTGAGGAAGTGGAGGGCTGAAAATTTCCTTAGCCCTTACTCTAGCCTAGTTCCCAGGGCATTACAGGTTTTCTGGCTGGAAGGATACTTACTCCTGTTCCCAGTCTTATACCACACATGCAGTGGGCCTGCTTCCTGAGAAAGAATGACAATCACTATGGCCAGCGTAGCAGCAAGATACACCACAAACTCAAGTAATAATACATGTTTCTTTGAGGTCCCACACATGATCTTCTGAATTTCCTCATTTTGCTTTCACAGGAAACCATTCTGTATTCTTGCTTCTTCCTAGAAGTCAGGAAATTTCCTTTCTTTCCCTTTCCACCATCAGTCTCTCCCCTTCTGTTGCTTTCCTGTAGTGTCCTCAAAATAACAGGTTGTGGAATGTGATCATAGGATCAGTACAGATACTATGTTTGCTTGCAAATAGCATATTCCTTACATAAGGGAAGGGATAGACATAAGCATGTAATGGAATCACTTTGCTTTAAATTACAAATGTCTTTTTAAAAAATATTTTAGTTTATGTTTAGAATAACAAAGTTCGTAGTTGGTGAAATGTAATTGATTTTTTTTTTAGTTCTATCATGTTGTGAAAAGATCCCTTCATTAATTATATTGTTCCTGAAAGTACTTAAATAACAATTTTCTCAGTGATTTTTTGGAGTTTTTCCTCCTCTTCCCCATTCTATTATAAAAGAAGAAGATGAGTAATTATGTAATATAATTTTGATAAAACTATACGAGAGCTAATAAGACATTTAGCAACATTTTGGCCATTTGATCTATTGCATTTACTCTTGTTCTCAAAAATTTCAAATTAAAAACAAACTCATGGCCCATTTTCTGTTAAATTTTAAAATAAAATGCACTCCTACACAAATTAACATAGCATCTGCTGTCACTTAATTAAAAATAATTATGCAGTCTTCAGAATTCACAATGTAAGTGTGGTAACCAGGAAGATACTAGCAATACTGTTTAATACTGGACACCTAGGCTGAAACATTACAAATGTTTCTATTTTCCTCAATGTTTGTCTGCATTGCAGATGGCAGCTTCATATATACCTAGTGGAAGCCAACTAGCCGTGGCATCAGAGAGGTAAGAACTTGGTAGAGAAATGAAGGCTGTGTGAAACACCAAGTTGTCACAGTTAGATGCTCCTGGAACTTGCAATTAATAAAGCTGTCTTGAATATCTCTACAGTACAGGCATGCTATTTGATATAGTGGCGACTGTTTTGACAGGAGGTAGAATAAGTAACAAAATGGATAATTAATTTCCCTGGCTACTGCAGTCCAGTATTCCTGAACTCCTTGACTTCTGGAGCAATATAGGAGTACTCTGGATATTCACTGCAAATGCAGATTAATAAAGGCAGAGCACAGCTCTTTTATCCAGTGTTTTTGCAGAGCAGCATTCTCACTTTGCTGTTAATTGAGAGTCTGGCAGCAAATGGCTACCAAATTGCCTGATGAAATACGGTCTCAAGTGGGGAATGATTAGTTAACTGGCAAGTATTGCAATCCCTTGGTCATTAAGCTTTCTAGTTTTGTAAGCAAAAACTGGGTGCAGGCGCACATGGGCATACCCTTCTGCAGAGCATCCTCTGCACTATCTGATTGAAACATTATCTGTGGTGGCAAAAAGCTTCCATGACAGCTCTTGCTGCCCTCCACTCTTCCTGCATGGATTTGTTTACAAGGAAAATAGTCTGTAAATGCTCTTAGAGGTGAACAGCCTGAAAGAGAGATGCCATGAAGGAACTAGTGTGTCCAGCACCAGAGAGAACTGATGAATTGTAGCAGCCCTCTAGCCACTCTACTTTGAGCCCAGCAAATGGCCACCAAGATGATTAGAGGGATGGAGCAAATGACACACAAGGAGAAGCCGACTAAGCAGGTTTTTTTTTCAGCCTAAAGAAGAGAAAGGGATGATCTAATTAATTCAAATACCTCTATAAACACCCACTGGAAAATACAGCCAGACTCTCCATTCATGTGAACAATGAAAGGACAAGAAGCAACAGAAACGAATTGCAGCAAGGAAAATTCCAATCAGATATAAGGAGCAGAATTCTCCACCACGAGACTGAACCAGCACTGGTACAAGCAGCCCAGAGGTTTTTGGAACCTCAGTCCTTGGGGATACTCAGAATTTGACTGCCCTGAGCAACTTAATGTAACTACAGAGAACCCTGGTTTGAGCAGTGGAGTTGGACCAGATGACCGAAATTACTCAATTATTCTAAAAAAATTCCATCACTGACCTGTTGTCTAGAATAGAAGTGAGATCCCTACCACAAGGATCTGAAGACAACTTGTAAAGCCAGAGATGTACTTCAAAAATTTGAAACACTCAGAAAAGAAAGGTTGAGGAGGAAAGTTTGCATACAGAGAGAACAAGATTCAAAAGGAAGAATAGTGGACCTTGTTAAAGCCACTGTCTAATTCTGGCAATAGCAGCTCTGACATCCCGCTGACTAATTTACACTGTATTTAGCCTTGATGAGGCAGCAACGCTCGGTATAAAGCAGGAGGGGATCAGCTCTTAAGGCACTGGCAACTCTCAAATCTCATAGGGGTTTTAAACCACTCAACACTTCCAGGGAGAAGTGGCAGATTTTGACAAGGCAAAAGAAGAGCCAGTGAGCGAATGAGCTGGGAACTCTGTTATACTTTCCCTTCGCTACATTTGTCCCCTTAGTTCTTTTTTTCATTACTGTACATGACTCTTCTCATTTCTCTTGCCTATTACTTTCTCTGATGCTTCATCCAATTGCATACATGCAGGAGGTCAAGGTAGGTGATTCTGCCCCTCTACTCCGCTCTTGTGAGACTCCACCTGGAACACTGTGGAGCCCCCAACATAAGAAGGACATGGACCTGTTGGAGCAGGTCCAGAGGAGGGCCACAAAGATGATCAGAGGGCTGGAGCGCCTCTCGGATGAGGACAGGCTGAGACACTTGAGGTTGTTCAGGCTTGAGAAGAGAAGAGAAGAGAAGGCTCCAGGCAGACCTTATAGCAGCCTTCCAGTACTTAAAAGGGGCCTACAAGAAATCTGGAGAGGGACTTTTTACAAGGGCGTGTAGTGATAGGACAAGGGGTAATGGCTTCAAACCAGAAGAGGGGAGATTTAGATTAGATATGAGGAAGAAATTTTTCACTGTGAGGGTGGTGAGGCACTGGAACAGGTTGCCCAGAGAAGTTGTGGAGGCCCCATCCCTGGAAGTGTTCAAGGCCAGGTTGGATGAGGCTTTGAGCAACCAGGTGCAGTGGGAGGTGTCCTTGCCCATGTCAGGGGGGTTGGAACCAGATGACCTTTAAGGTCCTTTCCAACTTGAACCATTCTATGATTCTATGATTTCTTCTAGGGTGTTACACATGGGTCTATGAGAAGATAAGGAGTAAATAAATATACATGGTACTTCTATTGATTTCAGGGTCCTTCTGCCTGAATCCATCTTCTCCATTCCCTTTGCTGCTGTGCAGAGTATAAAGGAACATCTGTTCATATTCTTTATGCCTGGGTACTTCGCTTAACTTGATTTAACTGAATAATCAAATAGAATCAAGGTATTTCTATTTCTAGTGTGGTGCTTTGGGGTTAAAGCTTTGATGACATTTCTTATAGATACAGTACACACCATCAGTGTCTTTGCATAAAATCTATTTGAGATAATATGCCTTCAAGACAAGGGAATTCGAAGGAAGGAAAATGCTAAACAGATTCCTAAAAGAGACTATCAGTTGTTTTCTTAGTAATCTTGGCTAGAACAATGGTAAAATGAATTTAATGCTGTTTACTGTCATGTTTTCTGTACAGCAGACATGGAAGAAAGGTGGTGGATGCCGAAGTATGGGTCGAGCAGCTCAATGAACAAGACCAGACTATCTCTCTCAATACAAATTGCACATCTAACTTACAGGGAAAGTCAGTGTAAATTTTCCATTTCACATGCAAAATCCAGTCTGATTGATTCCTCCTATCTTAGGGTGGCAAATCAGTATCACCCAGCTGCAGTAGTCTTGTGTCAGTTTCTGTGATTCCGTGGGAAACCATGTAGGAACTGGATGAGCAGAAACATAATACATTGAGAACTGGATTATGAATCTAATAATTAGTTAAAATTAAAAATACAAAAATATATTCCCCTTTTAACTACACACCCTTCCTACAGGGTACAGAAATCTGTAACTTTAATCTGTAAATACTTCAGATACAATATTGGGTCGCAAAGTACTACTAAAAAGGCAACAACATGTCCCATGTATTAAGGCAAGTTTTCTTGAAGCAAACTTCAGGTGAAAAATCTGATCGGTAGAGTTGAAAAAAGAATCTGTGTTTGATAATCTTAGCTGTGAGTAGAGAGGGAACATATCACACATGAATCTCACACAGGTCTTTGGCTATATTTTCCTGGTGAGCCTCATCATGGAGGAAAGTTGGGTCTTCCTACTGTTTTACAAGAGGAACAGGCAGTTTCCTCCCTCAGAGATTGCTAGAGGACTGGGATATTTTGAGTGCTTAGAAACAATTCTAGTTTACTTCCCAAGCATCATATAAGCCATTAACTGTTACTAAAACAGTAAATTCATAAATGCATTAAAACACTTTGGAATAGTAATATATGTATGTTGAGAAGCAACTGTGTCATCCTGCCCTTTCATTCAAACCTGTTCATCAGGTTGTCTTTGTTTTAGGGAAGAGATGTCAAATGTTAACAGGAGGAATTGGAGTTTTTCATAGTATATGCTGTGTAAAATTAATCCTTGTAATATGGGTAAGGTTTCCAAAAGGGGGGAAATAAATGTGCAGAACAGCAGATAAGCAAATACAAGAGGAGATTTAAGCAGTCTGAGAAAGACAAAGGACAACATATTTGTTTGAATGCTGAAAGTTTCTCAGAACCTCAAAACTCAGATGGGTACTGAGAAACTTCAGGAATAGCTCAGTGAAAGGAAGATGCCAAATCAACAAGTACAGGCTCAATTTCCGACCTGAACATTAAGTACAGCAATCCTATTTTACTGACCAGGTAGGGGACATTGCTGCAGATTGCTAACACAGTAGCACCAAAGCAGACAATTTTGGGCAGCTCATTTCAAGTCAGATGACTGGGCACAATGTTACCCAAGTTACAGCTGTGACCAAAAGTGGTCAGCTGATGCAGTTTTAACATTTTAACCCAAATCTGTTTCAACTGGAACAATATGTATCCATTTGACCATAGGTGCTTCAAGCAAATCAGTAGGTACACGTCTGTTTCTTCTACCACCTATGTATTTCTCAAAATTTAGATAATCATTTGAAGATTTGCCCTATGCTATTCTTTCCACTTTAAACTGCTTATTGGATTAATTACACCAAAGATGTATCTGACAAAGCCACTAGTTTGGGGAATTTAGGTCCTTGTTCACAATTTGAATATTTGAATGCAATTTCTGTTTTATTTCCTGTCTTTATGAAATATATTTTGCAGAAAAAAATCACAGCAGAACCCTAAATATTTTGAAAGGATTTGAGAAGACTAAAGAAAAAGAAGTGTCTGGAAAGGTGGTCAGTTTGAAACAACAAGTCTCCACAGACTGTGAAATAGAGAAAGACGAAGACAGCATATGCTGGAAGCAGTCACTAATGAGCTGCTCTCAGCCAAAAGAGCACTTGAAGAAATAGCAAGACGAGGAAAAAAAAGCCAGGTACTTTTTTTCTTCTGCATTGCTATTAAAACAAATCATTAAGGTCTCTTAAGAGACTCTTTAAAAGCTTATTAAACAGTTTTTGGGTGCTCCAGCTAATACAAGTTGACTCTCTGAACATATGATGGTAGCTTAAGGAGTTTTTGAGAGACTTCTTCAGCAACCTGAAAGAATGATTTTTCTCACAAAGAAAGATACAATACATTGCAAAAGAAAAGTGCAGTTCTTAAGAGAGGAGTCACGAGAACTGTATTGTTCCTTTAAAAGGCAATCAGGAGTTGGTTTATCCAGAGTTTTAAAAAATGAACAAAGAACAATTTTAGAGGTTTAATTAAAAACAATCTTGATCTTTTATCCTAAAAATCATTCTGGTAACAATCTCATTGCTTTCATACCGCTACTATTATTAGCACATTGCTGTGAAAGAAACCACATTCACTGGTTCACTACAGCTTGCTGGCTTCACAGAATATGCTATGAAGATAATGTACTTTACTATAAATGAATTGGTTGTATCAGATCTAAACATTAGGTAAGTAGAGTAACTGTTGAAGTTACTTAATGAATAAATTAGAACTTGCAAAATGTTGGGTTTTTTAGCATCAGAGCAGCCCAGATGTCAGGAAATATGTTCAGTAAAATCAGAATTGGCCACTAGTTTCAAGTGATCAAAATATGAGACTGAATTCTATGTCTGGCTTTGCTCTTATTTGCAGTACACAGAGTAGCTCTCTTTCTCATTGCCTTTCTATTTATTTATGTTGAGACTGCAGATGTTCAAAATATTGTGGATGTTTTAAGCTGAAGAGAAAATAGGTTCTTTTCTTATGGAGTGTAGAGAAATGAAGACTGACCAAAGTTTCAGGAAATAGGTACACCTTATGAGCAGGATTATTAGAATGTCTCTATAAATTATGTTTGTTTATCTTAAACAACTCTTCTTCTCACTGTTCTGCCTCAGTTCAGTCTTATGCTTTTTCTATACCAACATCTTTCTAACATTCATCCTTCTCACAACATATAGGGGAGTTAAAAATATCTTGTGAGCATGATCAAGATAGTAAACCTACAGAAAAGGTATAATAAAATAAATAGGTGTAGCTGTGGATCAGGTCAGAGAAAATTTTCTAGGGGATAAAACACAGAGAAGTTAACTCAAAACCCAGGAAATGAAGTAGTTGTGCCACCTTTTTTTGCTAATTTTTTCCTTCTGTCTGACTGCCCAGGTCTAATTTTTGAGAGAGACCTCAAACTGCAGGTACCACCAGCAGTGATATTATGATCCACATCAATATTTTCTCAAAGTGTACCAGCTTTCTTTAAAACTGCCAGGGAGTCAGTGAGGTTCATTCCTATTGCTGTTGAATCTGAATACCTTACAGAGGAAGATAAAGAATGTATTCCAGAAGGACAGCAGCCAAGCTGGAAAAAAATCTCTTAAAATCTCTTAAAGTGGTTAATTTCATCCCATATGTTCTCATTGTTTAAAGCTAGTGGAGGAACTCTGAATCGTAATTGCATTCCAGTTAACTTTCTGACACTTTCCTTTACTGACCAGTTGTCTTGCAGAAATCCTACAATTCTGCTGCACACCCATCTTAGAGACATATTTTAGGTACACTCCATGCTACTTTCAGTTCTGTGGTCTCTGGCTCAAATATTAAGACAAATTAGGAGTTTTTGAGGTCTCAAGAATATATGCCTGTAATATCTGCAATGGTGGTTAACATAAATCATAGTACAGGAACTATTTGTTAGTTCTTCTTGTGTATTTTTATGATTGGATTATTTTGATCCAGGGTAGTACAAGCAAGTGAATGTCAGATTTCATGACAGAACATATGCTTGGTAAGCTTTCTGTCATATAACTCATGAAGAACTACATCTATTTTTCTCATACTTTGAATTTAATGAATGGATAGCCTTTGGACTTCTAGCAGTTCCTGGTACACTTTAGTCCAGTAGCCCAGCTTAATGTAATGCATTCATTAATATTTGCATTCTTTTCATGTGTGTCAAATTAAAAAAAATATCTAATTCAAAGTATATTACAAAATCAGAATATTTATTTTCCTTAAGCCATTTAAGGTACAAAATGTGTGAGAGAGTTGTTTGCTTGATAGCACTTCTAGAATTGCCATGCTAATCTCATCTAGATGTAGATTCAGAGATTTCTTTTGAAGTACACTCCTTTTACTTACTTGCTTATTACATTTGGTCCCTTAATTGAGTTCTTAGACTGCCATCCTTCCTTTGGGAGGCTGGATGTTAAAAAAAGCAAGCAGTATTCAGAAAAAAGCCCTCCTCCTCTCACCTATTTATCTGCACATTTTCATGACTCCCATTCCATTGTGTCTGAACAGGAGGTAGGAAAAGAAGAAATTATCACAAGTGACCAGCTGCCAATCCAAAAACCCTGAGAAACATCTGGGTGAATGTCTTTTGTTCTTGCAGAACTATACTTAAAATTAAATATTGAACTATATGTAGAATGAAGTAAAAAATACACATATATGTGGATATTTATGTGTGTGTATACATATGTATGTTTAATTTTATGCTTCAAACAGCCTTATTGTTCAGTGCATCTTTAGGTGCAGTTGGATAATGGTGATTGTAAGAGACGCAAAGTTGTTACAAGTGTTCAGGACCAATGTTTTCTTCCTCGTTATAAAAAACAAGATGTTCAGTATCTTTCTTATCTCTGCCTCACTGCACTTCATGACACTTCCGGGAACACGACCTGTTGGATGAAAAACATCCAGTTACTGTAATTGTAAATGTACCAAAGAACTTCAAATTTACTACTAGGAGAATAAAGAAAAACCAGGAAGTATTAGAGTATGGGCAGGTTCTCACTTATTATTGACAGCTATTACCTTCTTATCCACTGGAAATGCATTTGTACTAAGAAACACACCTTAGGCTTTTCATGAGAGAAACCTAGGGATTACAAACTATGTGGAGTAATTTAGGATCACTTATAGGTGGCAAGCAAACACAGTTTAGAAAGTCATGTAAACAAAATTGTATCTAGATTAAACATCTCATATTCCAGAACACAGAAAGTATTTACAGTGTGCTTTTCCAATTAAGATTGTATAAATTGTCCTAGCAGCCTAATCCACTTTTCACAGTATGGGAAATAGGAAGAACTAAAATGAAGTCAAAATCAAAATGAGTGCAAGTTGGAGTCAGGAGATAATTAGGTCTATTACAGGTAGGTCTAATACATGTATTTTTTCATCCCCAAAATGCAACTCAGGAAATAGTAGGCAAGTCCAGTCTTACTGCATGCTACATCATGGTAAAACAGTCTATTTCCCCAAAGCTGTGAATTGTGACTTCTGGGGAAAAATACTTTTGCTACCTTTGGATCACCTTCAAGCTGATATGTTTCTGATTGTATGTGTTAGTAGTGTATCCCAGCTCTGGAAGGCATGTTTAAACAAAGCTGTTTCACTAATGAGAGTGGAGTTTGGTATAACAGTGCTCCATGCTTGAGGTACTCACCCTGTGACATGAGCAGATCTTGGCAAGTGGGTGCAGTCAAGAGAAAGATGGTTGGCACTGCTGGGGCTGCTCTTAGCAGCCCTCTAGCATCCCAGGGGTGGTTTTAGTTTCCCTCAGGCACAGAAGTAGTCTACAAGCAGCCTTCAAATCAAAACCTCTTATGGTGATATAAAACCTCGCTTGTTTCGGTGAGCACAGCTAACTGGCTTCAGGACATTTAGATGCTGGGAACCTGAATATGCTGTTTGTGCTTGCTCTTCTTTGGTTGTTTTTGGCACAGAATGCAAATAAAGCCTAGTCAGTGAAGTCTGAATTTTGAATGGTAATTTTCCTACATGGAAGTAGAGATCCCGGCCCTGGTGAATTTAGTGTCAGACTTCCACTGACTTCAGCAAGGACAGAACTTCCTAGAGAGACCATACCATTCCACCAGCGACAGTTTCACACAAAGAATTTGGAGACAGGGCATAAAAATATCTAGAAAGGAGGTCCCTTTCCCAGAAAAAAATCAGTGAAATAGTTTTGAAAATGATTTTCTAACACTAATAAAGAAAATGTAATAGACCATTTTATGTTCCTGTCCTTAGGCTGTGCCTTATACCATGATCAATATAAAAGAAAATGGTATTTCCTTGATTACTCATTCAAGCAGAAAATGAGTTCTGTTACCTGAAAATTTAGAAGTTTCCTGAGTAATTGAATAGCCTTTGTACATCTTCAATTTTTGATGTTATTGGGTAGTTTGTGGTATTTACTAAGATGTTTTAGCCTAATCATTTTTTTGACAGGTTAAAATATCACTATTACAGTGGGAACATTCTCCTGACAGAGGAAACCATTTAACAAGTTAGATGCTGAATGCAATTTGCTGATCAGCGATGCAGAATATACAATGCATGTGCAAGAAATAGTTTAAATATCAACCAGAAACTAACTATGTAAATTACACAAAAGCATCCTTCATTGTGCTGGCTTTCTCTTTCTTCCAATACTGCAAAAGGCATTGGCAGAAATAATTGGAATGTCGCAAATACGTTGTGTAGAAATCTGTCTGCTCAGAATTACAGGCTCTTCTTTCAGTGCTGAACACACTTTAAAAAACCACCTAGTTTAACATTTGGAGGAGAGTGGATTAACCAGCAGTATGCAGTCAATTCCTCCTGGTACTTCTACAATAGTCACCAGCCTTGAGGAGTGGCTACCGAAGATAGACTCATATCTTTCAAAGCATTCATAGGAAAGGTCTGCTGCCTTGGCCTGCTAGTCTCCTTAAGGCACACTGGCCCTGGTGTGGATTCTTGTTCAAATTTGTGACTAGTGCATTACCCAGCGACAACAGCAATTCAGCAAGTGCCAAAGAAAGATCTCCCGGTTCTTGTACCTGCTGAAGTTTCAGTAGTGAGCACAGAGGCAACACAGAGATGGAATAAAGCACTCTCATATTTGCATCTCAGCAACTGGCTAGACGCCATGATCTTACAGCAGATACTGTTTGCTTGAAATAGAAATCAGCATGGTAAAGATGCAACAGGACACAGACTACTGTTATTTCTTGATTTTATTTGTGGTCCCAGGAGATGGGTGACTTGTAAACATAGAGGTAGCTGCAGCTGCTCTTCAGTTCCATAACATGAAACATACTGCAGAGTAGAAGAGAGAATAGTTTCCCTCCAGCCTTCTTCTTCTCTATAAATCTACTTCAGTTGTCCTGAATGCTGTCGCTGTTAAAACTTTGCAGCTCCTAGGAGCTCTGTTTAGCCATTTTAAGCATATGTACTTCCAGTAGTTAAAGGACCTAGTGTGTTCAATTTTAACATCTCAAAAAAACTGATGAGTGCTTGTAAATATTGATCCTAGTTCAGCTTTGCTAGATGGTGCCCCTCTAGTGTCATCCTATGAGAGATGTGATGAGAAACTGAGGGGCAAGATCATGAAATGGAGATCCTTGTGTGCCTTTTGCTTCTTGCTGGGAAGAGAAATTTTTCCTTTGCTCTCATCTCACATGGACCACCCTTTTAAGAACTGATTGAAGCTTTCATCTACTTGGTGGTGTGCTCTTCTCCAGCGGGACTGCAATTGCACGAAATCATTCTTTGTCAGTGGAGTAAGGAAGTGGGGTGGGCTGTGCAGAAGCCCAAAGGTCTTTTCTAATATAAAACAAGCTGGGACTATATGCTAAATTCTAAATATGTTTGGACAGTTAATGGTTGTGGGGCTCTTTTAAGTGTGTTCCGTGCCCACTAGACAGAAATGTTGCCAGAAACAATTTAAAATCCATATATATAACTAGAGACTTTGGAATAAATTTGAGGATAATGCAGGTAGGGAGTGGGGAGACAGGAGAAGTAAAGATAGTTTTGTTCTCTAGTTCATGCACAGAACCACACACAAAAAAAAAAAAAAAAAAAAAAAGCAACCTGGTGAATATCTGTGGCTTTTATCCCTATATTTCTCTCCCTAATCCATTTCTGATGTTTTTCTTTCTTCTGCAGGCAGTGGACTCTGGTATTTTCTTCGTGGTAATTTCACTGTTAGCCTTAGACTGGATGCATCTTTATATGTTGTTTCTTTTGACTCTGTCTTCATATATACGTGCTTCTGACTTTCTTCTCTAAATCTCTCAAAAGAGATGAACTAGCCAGATGTCTTTAGTTTGCATGTTACAAAGGTTTCATGTCCATGGAATAATTTAATAGTCATTATTTTATGTGTTAAATTTGTTCAGGCATGAGCCTCTATTGAGAGGCCTGTTCTATTCCTTCCTAATTCCTACCATCACCATTACTACATCTCTGCATAATGCTACCCAGGCAGAGACTGACAAAATAGGAAATTAATTGGTGAAACATCTCTAATGTTCATGATTTTTTTGGCTATTGAGGATGAAATAGCTTTAAGAGATGAGTAAGGATGCTGTTTGCACTCAACTTCAGCCACGGTTGCTAGTCTCTAACACCCTCTTTATTACATTCAGAACTAGTGCAGCAGAAGTAAATGACTGCTGTCTCTGCTGTTTTCAGTTTTCACAATCCTGTGGATTTTGTGAATGTCCTTTCCTGCCTCCTGGTTTCATATGAGGATGCCTCAGAACTCTGTCCTTCATCTTGTAGATGAGAAAACTGACAGAAAGAGATTAAGGTTAAAATGTCAAGTTTCTCTCAATTTTGGGTGCTGATTTTATGTGTCCAGGCCCTGGTCCTTTCAAGTGCACTCTGCATTATTGGACTTTTAGATGGAAGCCGCCCTTTGAAAGCTAACCATTGTTGCTTCTTGCTTTTCACAGCCTTCGAGTCTGGGTAAAAATCTCCTTGAAGCTGATGGGTGTGCTAGTTGCTTTCCATTCTGGCTGAAAGTGGGAACAATGATACGCCCCTTTGTTTAACAATAATTGGAACATGGGAAGCTACTGCTGAGCGCACCCTCAGAGTCTTCCTCTCCCTGAACTATGCTCCAGCAATGAATACAGGAGGAGTGTTGGAAGATGCAGTTCCCTTGACTGTCTGGCCTCATACCTTATTGAGTTAATGTACTAAAGCATAAGAAACAGGCTACTTCTGGAAAAACAGGATAAAACAGTTAAGACAAATGACTCTGAAGATTGGATTTTATTCTGCCAAAGTATTATGTAGCGCTAGGCGATTTTTTAAAAAGGAATGGTCCAGTTGCTTATCTGCTGCTACTCTCTTTCCCCATTGCTATCCACCCTCTAGTAGGGAATCTAAGTCCAGTCCTTCCAGCTTTGAGAAACCAGGCAACAGACAGGGCAGAGTTCAACAGAGCAAGTGTTAAACCACAGCCAGTCACCCAGCTGATTATCCATGTTGATCCCCTCAACTGGATAGCCAGAATTCTTTGAGGTTATAGCTTTTTTTTTTTTTTTCCCCAACAGTTCAAGCAAATCAGACTCTGGTACTTCCCTTTCCCCCATTACATTTGCTTTAGCAAGGTAATAGGTGAAAGAAACATGTTCTGTGCTAATACATTGGCAGCAGATATTCTCTGAACTTCTATTACATTTAAAGCCTATTTGCATTTAAGATGTTGCCTAAATTCCTAGTGATTCTGGATGAAGAGCAAACCTGATTAGTCTTGGAATATATTAGGTTCTCCATCCCTCAAGTGTTCGCGTGGCTGAAAATCTGGAGCTGCTTTCCTGGGAGAGTGCAGAAGTCACATCCTCACTGCAGGAATTTAACCCCTTCCAAAATGTTCTGTCTCTGCATCACAGCACCTCAGCTCTAAAGCTTCTCAGTAAAACAGCAATGTACATAAGGTGCTATTGTTTCATGACTCCACTGACTATGATGTTTACATTTTATTATGGCATTTATTATAGAGAACTGTTTTAGATTAGAATGCTTCTATTTGTTTGTTTGCTTGAGAAAGTGACATCTTTTTTGTTTATTGGGTTTGATTTTTTCCCACCATGTAAATTTTAATCTGGATTCATTCTCAGTGCTAGGGGGTAAGGGGAATAGAAGGAAGAAGGCACTTTTTTTTTGGAGCGTGGATGTAGGTCATGGATCAGCTGGCTAGAAAGGTAGGAAAGGGATGTGTTTTCAGAAGTGGGAGAAGGCTGGTGTAAGAGTGAAACTGGAGTGAGTACAGGAGTGTGCTGTGGGAGAACAACTCACCAGCACAGTGTGGCAACAGGGCCTTCCAAGCTCTAGAAAATACCCTAATGTTGTTTTTGTGGCACCTCATGATGGCTCCTGCTGCCTGTCATCCTGTTCTCTTGCTGGATCTTGTTTGTAGCTTTACTTCCCTGGGTGGCAAGGGAGGCTTTGCTTGCGGAGCAAGGGGAAGAGGGATACCCAATGGTTCATAATGAATTTGGGCAGGGGGCTGACTCCTCCACAGTTTGGGATGATGGAGGAAGAGGGGTGCATACAAGATGTGTGGTCTGGCTTAAATCTAATTTTATCCTCTAATTTTATCCAGTCAGGGCCTCAGCCATAGCTAGAAGTCCTCCTTGCAGGAAGAAAACAACTGGTCTAACAGTTTGCAGTCAGACAAAGGAGCAGTCTTTCCTCCCTCACTCCTGCTTGTGCAGCCCTGCCTTTCTCTAGGTTTGCCATTTGTCTGACCTCTTGAGGAGTAGATTCATCTTACTAGCCTGGCAGTGAGATGAAAAAAGAAAGAAAAAAAAAGAAACTCCCTCTCTCCCTCCCTCCATCCCTCCCTCTTCTTTTGCTGGGGTAGCTTTCTGCAAAGTTCACAAGCTGAAGTGACTTCTCCTGGGTCAGGTGAGCTCTAGAGCCAGCACAAGGGACGGGGAGGGACCACGTGGTCCTGAGAAAGCGAGGGAGAGACACTGTTGCTGGTGATGGCAGTGAGCTGTCAGACAAGAGGAGATGACCCAATCTGACCTCAGCCAGTAACTGCTGCCATTGAAGACTGATTATTTTTGAAGGGGGAAGTTGAACTACAACTTGCTGCAAAATGACGTCTGATTCAGAAAACTGTGAATTAAAAAGATATGTGGGAAGAGTTACCATTTTTTTGTATCTACTTTGTGGTGACATTGAAAAGAGAAACAGGAGTTTTCACCACTGTGGTGTTTGTGATGGTTTGATTTCTTTTTAAACAGACTCCCTAAAGGACAAGTTGTTTTTAAGTGTCTGCATTGATCAAAGAATAAAGCTCAGTTTCTTCAATTGTTGTAAATACTTTGGGAATCTTTCAGCCACTTGAGGTGGCTTTTAACTGTTTTCTCTTGTTCTTCCACTGGCAGAACCTTCTTCATCTTGAACTTTGCTTTGCTAGTTAGATGATTCAAGTTGTCTGCAGAGGAAAGAAAATATATTTCACTTTGCTTGAGTATATTTGCTGTACTGTAAGAGAGACTGTGAATTAAGGACAGCTTTTCTTGATGTCTGTTGAAAAACTATTGAACAGCACTGGATGTGACCAATTACATTTCATCCCTGTACCAAAGCCACTTCATTAGTGATTGCTTTGAGCTAGCAGGACTTCTTTATCCTGCCCAACTATTCTTCCCCCTCCTGTTGCCTACTTTCTCGTAAAATCATAGCAAAAAAGGAGGCAGCAATCATTTGTAAGCTTAGGTTGAGTAGATCTAATAAACAGGTGTATGACATCAGTCACGTCCTTCAAAGCAGTTGTTATCTTCTGTAATTGCATGGTTCATGTTTTATATCACCTATCCAGTGTATATATATGTGTAAGGTAGTTAATTCTCTCTGCTGATTCTATTTGGCTTTATGGAAAGCGGCCTTCTCCAAGGGCTCCTACACTTGTGAGGATTATATCTCTTTTTATTTTTTTCTGAACTTGTCTAGTAGACTAAATGTAACTAGATTAAATGAAGAGAAATTGCTAAGACCCTCAAAAGAGAGTTTTGGCTAGTGTAACAGTAGAGTAGATGGGAAATTACTCTATTGCCTTTAGCCCTGGAGCGAATAGGAAAGAATTCCTTTGGGGAAAAAGTAGCAGGTTGGCGGCCTGGAGAGCATAGGAAGCAAGTGAAAAGGAGAAAAGGGAAATGGACATTTATCTCCTGTACAACAAGAAGCAAAATCCTGCCCTGTGACCTGACTACAGTTGCGTATGGGCAAGAAAGGGCTTATGCTATGGAAAGGACTTTGTTTCTGTCATCTCTAGAGGCCAACTTCGCTGGAAGCAGAAAGGCTGGAGAAACAAGGTCTATTTTTGGTTTTTAGGGAGCAGGGTTGCCCCCTTCATAGCATCAGCAAGTAAGTTAAGATGTCAGAGGAAAATTAATATTTATTTATAAAACTTGATTGCTACTGCAGGACATATGAGTCCTAATAGGCGTGTTCTACTATAGCAGTGTATTCAAGGCCCAGGCGTCTAAGGGAAGTTACAGCAATATGCTACAAGACCATGAATCATGGCTGGGAGCTGTACCTGGAAAGACCTTGATGAGGGCAGAAGGAAGTTTGAGCTGTGGCAGAAGGGGAAATCCTTCGGACCCAGCAGACCAAATCTCCTATTTAGTAATATCCTATGCTGCATATGTGATATCAAGACTGCTTGGTTTTTCATGTATGATTTATACAAAAGTTTTGCATCCATGTTAAATATCTGGAAACCCATGTTTCCTACTTTTAAAAACAAAGTTAAATTCAAACCCACCTCTGTTTAATCTTTATTGGATGAGGTATATTGGAGAAAGAGAAAATTCTCTCTTGCATAGAATCAAGAAACACAAGTTCCGTGTGCTCAGACAGTGACTTTCAGCCTTTGACCCCAGTTGTCTCCTGCCAAGACTGCAAGTGATTGAAAATAGAATAAAATACTACAGCAATCTTGAATCCTAATGTATGTTGCAATAATTTAACATTTAAAAATTTAAGTGCCTTTTTTTTCTCTCTCTCTAAAGGATGGTCCTATTAGAAATGGTTTTCTTTAATTCCAGCCTACTAGATAAGCAATCTGGATAATGGGATTCCTTGGAATGCAAGTGAGAAAGAATCCTTAGCAGTGTGGACTCCGTATGTGTATTGGTCTTTCCCTAGTGCAATGGCAGAGCTGCTCATCACTACAGCTGAGCTTTGGAAGAGTGGACCTTCAGAACCTGCAGCTAGCATTGGATGCAATCTGAGTATATTGAAGCATCCAAACATGTCGCATGTCCTTGCTTAGCTTGAAGCTAGGAGCCTCAAGGAGAAGGTCTCGTATTGTGGCTGAAAGCTTTATCAGATTTGGAGGTGATGTGAACCAGATGGGTGTATTTAAAGCTGGTAATTTTTCACAGAAGCTTTTCTGTATGGAGTGGAAATAAGCCTTCCCTTGTGATGCTGATTTTTCATTTATTTTGGCAATAGTTAGGGAATTAAGTGTATGGTGCTGGGGTGGAAACTGGCAGGAAAGCAAGGTGTTCACCCACTGAATACCCACAGGTGACATGGAGCGTATAACTTTGCCCAGATAATACAGGGATGGGTAGTTTCCCCAAAATTCTTTTAGGCATAATTGTGGTATTTATTTCTGCAAATTTAATATTGCATCCTTCTTTTCCTTAAAGTTTACTTCTTTTTATGGATATGTGAGATACTGAGATTAAATTGTGTAGCTTTTTTTTACAGCTATCAGCAAGTGTCCTTAAGGAGATTGCCACATCAATTTAATAATAGACATGCAAGAACACCTAACCACTGATGAACACTCTCCAAAAAGATTCCTTCTGCAGTTCTGTTCTGGCCCTTTTTCTTCACTCTTCCTTCAGTGTGATCCTTTTACTATAACACCTTTAAAACTTGTGGAAGGTGGTAAAAAGGTTCTTTGTTAGGTGAATCCTCAAGTCAAACTACTCCTCAAATTGCTTATATAGCGTGAATTTGCTAGAAAGCCAAGTCATGACTGTGAGACCTGGGGTACTAAATATAGTGGGAATACTGAGAAGAAAACTTGATGCTTTGCTTGGGGAGTATACACACAGTATACACCATACAGTTGGTATGGTGAATCCTGTAGTCCCAGGAGCTGCTCAACCTTGAATAATTTTACGTGATAACTATGTAAGTAACTCCATGTATCTGGAACAATACAGATTTTATGCATTCATCAATGATGGGCCTGGGTTGTCAGGTAGGTAAGTTTACCCATTTTATTCACTATACCTTGTCTAAGGGAACTGCTTTTTGAATCTGTTGGCATTAATGTATTCTCCTTCATACACTTGTACACATAGGGGAGTGTACCACCCTGAGCTACATCTTATTTGGATTATTTTTGTCTCATGTATTGTCTCAAGGCTGCTCATAGCTGCTCCACATCTCTGCTAGACAGGTGCTGCTCCAGTTACAAACTACTGTAGCTCAGACCCTAATCATCCCCTTCTGTGCATGGAAACTCCTGTCTTGATGCTCACCCCTCAAAAAAAATACATTAATTAAAGGCCTTCTAGTTTTATATTGTTTTAGGAAACATTAATATACATTATATACATAAAAGACAGAGGAGAGAAGACAACTTATTTTTCTTTGTCTACTGCCAACCTGTTTCTGATAATTTATCTAGTTACTTCCATCTGCTTATCTAACACATAAAATCCTTAATAAGATCTTAATTTGCCTTGATTGAAGGTTTTTGCTTATATTACCCAAAACAGCTGTGGCTTCTAACTAAGAGAAGATCTGAATGGAGGGGAAAGCTACAATTCACAAGTAACTGCTTAATGCTGCTCCTAATGCTTATTTGGTATCCATAATCCTTCTTCCCCTTTCCCCTCTTAGATCTGTATTTTGTGGACACTTCTGCAGAGGTGCACATGTATTATTCTAATATTAGTCAGGGCTGTCTGCCAGGCAGAACATGTATATCAGCTCTTAGATATTCCTGTGGCAACACATCTTGAAGTTATTGAAGGCAGTTAAGTACATGGCAGTTTTCTTCTGCGGAAACCTGGCATGCTGTAACGTGACTGATGACAGGGACTGCTGTAGATCTACCTAAAAAAAAGGCAGGTGTCTGTTTTACTAGTTGACTCCCCCTGGGTTTCATGGGGAGCAGACAGCCACAAGGATCTCTTGACCCCACTGATGTCTTCACAAGTCTAACTTCTGCTGAGGGCTATGGGTAGGGTCCCCTCTGTCCTTCCCGGTTTTGAAAGCTTTTGGCATCCATTTGTGGAAAACAAGGGGTCCTTTAGCAGTAGAGTCTCTGTTGCT
This sequence comes from Burhinus oedicnemus, assembly GCA_008921705.1. Lineage (NCBI taxonomy): Eukaryota > Metazoa > Chordata > Aves > Charadriiformes > Burhinidae > Burhinus > Burhinus oedicnemus. The sequence continues at coordinate 403,580 of VFFE01007492.1, forward strand.
GTCTTGTGAAAGGAGCAGGAGGACAGTTGCTAAAAATATAGTGGAGCTTTGGCAAGAGTCAGGTATTTAGAGTAAAGGAACTCATAGGACCAGGACCTGGTGCAGATGGTTTAGGGGCTATGTCAGTATATGAGGGGAAAGCAGCATGTGAACAACTAAGGTGGTACTACTTCTGTAGTATTTAGCAGTAAACCTTTATGTTCCTATCCCATTAGTATTGAGGATGGTAGAGAACATGACCTTGCCCTTAAACAGTGTTTGAGGGTTACTACAGTCACAAATGGGATTAGATGGACACAGGTCTGACTCCATATAAAAACTAGTCTTCAAAAAGTGCTGGTAGTAGGGATTTGAATCCACTGTAGCTTGTGAAAGGCTCTATCTGTCAAAACAGAAGGAATTTCAGATTAAAAGAAGCTGTCTTTTGACCTGCAAAATAGTAATGAGAAGAGATGGAGAGGCGCAAGGAAATGAACATAGAAACAAGGTAGAAAGGCAAATGTGATGCTGAGAAAAATTGCATTAGCATGAAGAAATTATGGGAATGGCTGACTGAGTGGATAGTAATACTACCTTGGTTTGGTCCTGTTTGTGCTTGCAGAGAAGCTGTTGATAGCAAAGGGGGGAGGACTATTTCAGCTGCATGGGTTGACAACAGTCAAATCTCTTAACTCAGACAAGAGATTTCAGAAGGTTGTGTAGACTTGGAAGTATTTTGGAGTCTAAAATGCAAGAATGAAAAACATCAGACTTTATCCAAACATATCTACAAGCATGTCAGCTTCCCTAGAGTAAATGAGGTTAATGCTGTGCAACTAATCAAGCATTTTGAAAGCAATCACAATGTATAGTTGAGAATTGGACCTTACTGCATGTCTTCATTTTTTTTTTTTTAAATTTTAATAAATGTTAACTTGGTAAAATAAAGATATCACCTCAAATGGATTTTAGTTAATTTGCTTTGTTTGAAAATGAATGTAGTTACATTAAAAAAAAATTCCTCTTTGTCTGTGTTTATGCATCTGGTGTTTAAAAACAATGCCAAAGTAGTTCATTAATTATGTTGCCCAGAATGTCTAAGATGAGTATATTGCTGGTTCAGAGCAAATGTTAATTATGTTTCAGGTTTTCCTGTGACAAAGATATAAAAAGTTGGGTTTAGTTTTTTTAAATCTCAGTATTTGCTTCCAGAATTGCCGGTTAGTTAATCATTCATAGTTCTGTGCTAAATATGAGATTGCTTGGCTTATAAAATGATTCAATCATGTAAGAGCTTTAACTGCAGTGAACGACAAATTCAGAAGCTTGTTATGTCAGAAAGGAGGAGGAGGAACTTCTGTTTAGGTCTTGCCTTCACAGGGAAAGGAAACACTGATAGTATCCGTGTAATCTTGCACTGATGAGCTGGCATCACATTGCTTTGAAAAGATTCATATTTGAAATCTGATGACTAAGTGGTGGTGGGCACAGCTGCTTTAGAATCAAGAGATAAAGGAAAGAAGGAAAACAAATCCAGAAATGCTATGTGAAAACCTTGCTGACATGTAATGCTGTCAGAACATTTATAAAGAGCAGAAACCCTATTCAGTGTCAATCAGGTACGTGCTATATTGAATGAAATATTTCTTATTTTAAATGTTGCCAAAGCTCTGCAATTGATAGCTTCTGGATTTATGAACAATAACCTCTATCAGCGAAATGGGATAGTTAAATTACTGAGAGTTTTTTTTTAGTTCCAATGCACTTTTGTTCTTAAAGTCTGTTTATGCAGAGAAAATGATCTTTCAACAGGCTTGTTTTAAAAATTCTTTGAGGATTCAGAGTAAAATTGTGGAAGTTTGCTGTGTTTTAGTACTTTGGCTTAAGAATCTAATTAGAATAGGATTGCTGCACTAAAAGCAGAACATAACTTAGAGGATTGGATTGTTTAAGGTTTTTGGAAAACTGCACAAATAAATATGCTAATAAAAGGTAAAAGACACTTCTTAGCATCACAGTATTTTTTAGGACCTGATCCAAAGCAAATTGGAGTTATTGGAAGTTTCCTCATTGACACGACTAGACTGTGGATCAGGCTTTTCAAATTCCAGGTCTCATACTGGTAAATGTCTCAGGTTTTGTTCTTACAGTTGCTGTGTCTACCTAAATAGTTTTCCCATATTGAAGTCGGTAATATAGGTTTACTTTCTTTTAATGAGAACTTCAGTTTTGACAAGGATCTTCCTGGTTAGACAGAAAATACAAGCCTGTTTCTTATGTTTGCTTTTGGAAATACTAAAAGGTGTATTTAACAATAAATAACTAAAGACTGGACAGCACATGCATAAATCTTCATCAAACCCATCAGAATGCATCTGCCTGAACGCTAGTAAAGACTTTTGGCTAGCAATGACAAGAATGATCTGGTCTTTTTATCTTGGAGGTTTTATAAGTGAGGTTCTATTACAGAAAATACATTTCAGTCTGGAGAGAGGATGGGATAAACAGCAAATTATGCAATTTAGACCTTGGAATAGCTAGTAAATGTGCTATTTCTTTTTGGGCAAGGGTTCAGCCTTGTCATATGTAGAATGCTGCACAATTACCATTTATGTGCAGAGAAAGTTTTGATATGGTTATGAGTTGCGTGAGAAACCGCTTTTGAACATAAAGTCATTTAGCATTTGGTTCTGATGTGCTGAGTATTACCAGCAATCTATTTCCTCATCCCTATCCTTGAAATTCCTTGCTCCTTTGTTGTCCCCGCAAGAGAGGGAGAAATCTAAGACTGAAGTATGGTGCCTTTAGTGAAGCAACAAATACATTTTGTATTTCTAATTTAAGAGTTTAGAACTTTTATTTGCTATTTCAGAACTTTATCAAAATTCCTCTTTATGTCTGTGAACAAAGTTTAAACATAGTATCACCCCTCTGTCACTATCCTCCTTTTTGCTTTTCTTTCTTAACTTCCCTATATCTTTTTAAATAAGATGTAACATATATTTTGCAGACACAGTGACTGTAACACAGGGTTAGAGGAAGATAGCTGTAGTGTCTCCATTGTCAGGCTGGTAACTTCGTGTGTAGTGTGTGTGTGAACAGTTCAGCTTCCTCGGTCTTTCAAAGGAGAAATAACACTAAAAATCTTAGACCTGAAGGCATCAACTAAATCTGATGCTTCTTTACAGTTGATCTCTTAAATGCCATAAATTATGAGAATCAGTTAACGGAGCTTCAAGTATTGCTGGAGAAAGTGGAATCACAAAAATTATTTTATATCTTAGTGAATTTGTTTGTTGGTAACCTGATAAAATGTCACAGGAAGAAAATACCCATAGTTTTAGAGATGTTCTTAAAATGTTGCAGCTGCAGAATTGCCTTCAATAAATCAGCCACTGTGAGTGTCTATGATGATATTCTGATAAAGAATGGATTAAAATGTATTAATTAAAAACACTGTAAAGCCATGTTAGTATATGATCTCTTTAAATACACTTAGATTTAGTTCTGGTTCTTGAGCATTGACTTAAAGGTACAAGTAGCAAAGAACTTACAGTGAAAAGGGATGGTGATCCGGGGAGCTGAACAGATTTTATATCCACTATGTTATTGTACTCTTCTTCAGTTAACTGCAACATGCTTTTGCTAGCAGCAAGAAATATTCACATAGAAGAGTTTGCTGGTCCATTCCTCCAGAGACAGGAAATATGAAGCTCAGAGAACAGAAATCCCAGAATAATTTCTCAGATTTCATTTTAATAAGAATAGGAGGACATTCAAGTTTTGTCTTAATTAATATATTAGACAAATGTCCACCTGCGTGAATCAACAACAAAATTCTGACTAACTCAGTTGAGGCAGGATTTTACTCACAGTAAAACTCACAGGTCCAGGTTAATGATGAGACAAATCTAGAACAGCTTTTTTTGTTTAACGGACTAAAACATACACACAACCTTTTGTTACCTGTGGATGATGTTAAACATATCTGATCTGGGAATTCATGCACTATTATAACAGTGTTTCATAGCTTGAAAGGCAAGAATAATCAATACCTTGGTTTCTGTGTTACTTCGGTGAATTAGTGATGATAAGGGGAAAAGTTACAGCATAATTGCTAATTTGTCAGGCAGTTATAAGTCTTTTAAGTCATCAAAATTGGGTATCAAATAACTACATTGGAAAAACTTTTTTTTTAAAGAAGTTAGAATAAAATTGCAGTAGCAAAAAAAATTTAGTCTTGAATTTTCTGTTAATGTGAAGATGCATAGCAAAATGAATACAAGTGAAATTGTATTTTACATAAATTCCAATAATGAAACAAATTGCCTTCTAGCTAAAACCAGAAAAGCAGCTAAAACTGTACTGCATTTCATACATAGATTTCATTTCTATCCAGTTATCAGAAAGGTTGTTTATTCAAGTTTAATGACTAAGAAGACAAAAGTTTGCTTTGTGCAGTAAAAGGTAAGGCAACCACGCATTAGGTAAGGCAGCTGTGTATTTATGAACCGTGTTGTTTGGATACTGAGTAGATCAAGATGCGAACTGGACACTCCCTGCTGTCATAGTCACACAAATGAAGCCAGTCTCTCCGTGTTTCCCAAAGCACCGTTCAATTCTGCAGCTTTAGTGGCTGCCTGAGTGGCAGGGATGGAAAAGGCATCTTGCATATGGCATGTTTTTCTTAGACAGACACAATGGTCTGTCCTGAAAACAATGCTGACAAGTGCTGTTCGTTGAAGAGGCTTTGGGCTTGTTGCTTAATAAGACCATTGGTGAAACAGACTCTTTCATTATGTAAATTAATCCTACAGTGTAAATAATTTGTGTTGTAAAGAGGCTGTCTGGAAAAAACACAGTAAATAAGATGTGTTTATTTGGGGGAGGAGAGAGTGGAATAAGGGATATTGCACGTTGGTCTGACAGGAAAAAGTCTGCTGCTTTTTCTCCACTCTTCAGGTCACCTAGATCTGAAAAAATGATTTCCTGACAGCACATTTGCGAGGAAGATTTTCTTATGCTAGAAACAGCTATCGTTATCAATGTTGCTTCTCAGCCTCATAAAGCAAGAGGTCATTTGAGGAGCCTGAGGCATGGCATGCTCAAAGGAACAGCCAATGCATCATGTCTGCTTAGCCAGGAGAAATTAAGTCCTGCGTTCACTGATGTACATGCCAAACAGAAACTCCCATCCCATGTTTTGGAGCCTTGGCAGGTCAGATCCTTAGGTTGTATAGCATGTGCTACAGAAATAAATTAGTTCATGTCGTTTGGGAATATGTTCTGTTTGTCTACCCACCTATGTAATCTTGTTGCCTATTAGATTGCCAGGGGGTCTAGGTTTTAGGGGCAGTTATGACCTTACTCTATTGTCCATTGGCCAAAGGGCTCTTAATCTCATCACAGGTTTTTATGCCTAGTGATGGACAGCTGCTGCCAGGGAAAATCTCTCATCTTTGCTTTCCTCAGAAAGCAAGACAGTCTCTCTCCCTGACAGAATAGGAAGTTTCAATTTCTGCTCTATTCCTATTGACTGATTTACTTGTTTTTCTTCACATATTGACTTCTTTTCCCCTCCCTTTTCTCTCCTAAATTTCTGTCTGGCATGAGTGCATTGCTGCTGGCACTGCTCTGTGTGTGCTTGCTGTATATCCCCACAGACTTGCATGGGGGAATTCCTGTAGGAACAGGGAATAAATGCAGTGGTATTTTCATTCCCCAATCTATTTATTTGTAATATGGGAGATGCTGAATTGTTATAAGAGTAAACAGAAAGAACTTGACTTGAGTCAAAGAATCTCAGCCCATGTGCCAGCTCATGCCTACAGCGCAGCAGTAACTAAGATACAGTCATTCAGTAACCCGCCAAGCTGTGTTGAAGTCCTACTGGGCAAAATGAGGCTGTTTCTCCATATATATTTGCACTTTTTGAAGGCAGATGATTGAGCATGGTGCTCTGTTTCTCAGCAGAGTCATACAAATTAAAGAGGTCCCTCAATACAGGCTTTTGTAATGACTAGAGAGTAATGAGGTGGAAGAAGGCTCCTACACGCTCATTCTTCACTGTCATTAGGGGTTGAAGAAATTAATTTCTGCTGGACCCAAGGAGCTGGTGTATTCCCTGCTGTTGGTACAGAGCTATGTTCTGATCATGAAACCAAGAATTAACTTCTCAGAATTAACTTCTTAAGAATTAGCTTAATTAATTAGCGTGTGCTGAGAGACTCAAGCGTGCTTCAGAGATGCTGGATGCAGATGCATAACCCAGCTCCATGAAGATCTGAGTCCCAGACATAGGCTAGCCTATACCTCTCTTCCCTGCCCTTCATTGCATCAGAGGGAGATAATCTTTTAATAACAAAGTTCTTATCGGACAAGGGTGATATTCTGTGTACTGGCTTCTGCCATGATACGGCTGTGGACTGAAATGTGCTTACAAATTCTTCTGATAGATCCTTGTAATTGCTACTTGTGTAACAGTTTTAATAGATGTTTCTTTACTAGTGGAACATGCTAAAATTTTCACACTGAAATTCAAATATTCTTTCTGATGGAATATGTATTGAGTGTCCATGCTGTACTTTGAAGTAATGACATGGAGAGTAAAGGAGCTGAAGTCTCTCAGTTTGCATTTGTATTCTTGATCAGCACAGTGGCTTTCCGTTTCTGTTTTCTGGATCCTTAAGTCCATGAAATATATGTAAGTGATGCAAATCACAGAAAGCTTAAATCCATTCTGAGGTCTGATAACATTTTAAGGCTCTACAAATGGAAAGGCTAAAAACTACTGCAGTCAATCTTAACTCTAGTTTGAAATGAGATCTGAAAATCTTTTCCAATTGTCTATGTACCTTCTAGTGAACTAACCCTGTTGCAATATGTGCAAGACAGGTGTCTTGCATGTACCATGAAGTGTTAAGTGCTGGTTGTCTTTGTATAAGACCCACAGCTCTTACCTTCTTGAACAAAGTTGACAAGGTGGCCAGTGTCCAGGGTAATTAATGATCCTTTGATATGCTTCACTCTTTCCAGCACAGGTAAAATGGAATTTCCTCTGCTATGAATGCCTCCAGTAGTGGATGAACATAGTCATAACAAAATTCTGGTGGGAAGGGACATACACGAGCAACCAATCCAGCATCCTGCTCAAAGTGAGGTCAGGTTGCTCAGGGCCTTTTTGAGTCAAGTTTTTCTAATATCTCCAAAGATGGAGATTTCAGGGTATCCTGTTCCTGTACTTAATTCTCACTGTGGAGAATTTTTTCATATGTCCAACTGGAATTCCCTTTGCACTGACTTGTGACTGTGATCTCTACTCCTAGGTTGTGCACTTTTTCTGAAAAGTGGCTTTGTTGTCTTTGTAACTCAACTTCAGGGAGTAGAAGACTGCAATTGCACCCTCCTGCAGCCCTGTTCCTCTGGTGGAACAAACCCAGTTCCCTTGGTGGTTCCATGTATGTCATATGCATTGAGCCCTGAAATATATTTATGAATGTTTAGAATAACCTAGGAGTTGTCAGTGTTCTCAGTAACACAAAGCCTAAGATAGGCCAAAGAAAGTGCTCATTTTGCTTAAGTATTTCAAAGTATTCTTGCCTGTGTGCCTTTTAATCTGCAATATTTTTTTCAGAGAGGTATTGATCTCATTGAGAACAGGCTATTAATTTTGCAGGAATGAGGACAACATCTGAGGTCTGGACAGACAGCTTTATTTTCATTTTGCTTCCCTATCTGTCCCCTACTTGTTGCATCTAGTCCTTCTCAGGTAATAATAAACTTGTTTACTTATATGCCTTCCGTTGGCAGTATCTAGCACTGCTGCGTTTAATGAGTAATAAGTTTTTCACAAAACTTGAAGCACAAGTGCTGTTTTATGCATCAGGAATGACTTTCCTTTAATGATCAGTTTTTGAGGAAATGATTCAGTTCATTGTTGCAGTGAGTTGTGTATAGTTTAACCTAGCAGAATATTAATAGAACGCTTTGCAAGATGACTGAGGGGTTGTGGGGTAGTGGAATGCATGCTTGCTGAATCACCTCTATTAAAACGAAAGGAAGAATGATTACACTTTAATTTAAGCCTAACAGAAAGAAAGGTAATCTTAATTCTCTATTGCAAAAGATTCTTTGTGCAAAATACATGTCTTGCCTATAAAATTCTAAGCATGTTGTAGTGTATGTTGATGGAATGGTGCCTGAGAACATCCATCACTATTGCTTTCTGCAGACTTTTGCATTTTTCTTGGAAAAGCTATTGTATTACATTTCCAAGCATGCTCTAAAACATGGCAGCCTGCCCTCTCTACCTATTTTTTCCCCTTTCCAAAACTAAAAAAAAATTAAATTATTTATTTATACAAGGCTTTAAAAAAGATACTTAATATGGGTAATGTGCAATAACTGGCTTTTGAGTTTGTTCAAGTAGGTCAGATGGCTTAATTATTTACCCATGTATCTGTTTGACTATGACATCTAACCAGTTCTTGTGCCTGATCTGGTGTGTCTTTCATTGTGACTCTCAAGATACATTGAGTTTAGTATGTAGAGCTCTTTAAAGACCAGAAACCTTTTTTTTTTTTTTGTGGAGAACACTGATAACATCACATTTTTGTTCCTACATCCTCATGGATAATGGTGTCATCCTCTGTGTATTGGAGCCAATAGAACTATTTTCTCTTATGCCAGATGTGAACCCTGCCCTCAGTGACTTAGAGTTGTGAATGGTAAGTGTTACTCAAGGAATTGGACAAAATGGCTATTTACTTAATAATGGCATTTCAGTTACTGAGTATCTTGCGAAGCTAAACTGACTTAAGTGGAGTGAAACATTTGCAGTCTCCCAGAAGACTGTAATATACAGATAATGGATACCTGTTTTGTTTCTGTGTCTAGTACCGATCCAGTGCAGTGCTGATAGATTAGATCTAAATAATGTACTTCAATATTAAATCTCGCTTTTAAAATCTTTCTTCAGAGAAGGAGATGTTGGAATGGGAGTTCACTTTATGTAGGAGTTCATTTCTGTTTAATGAATGGTGCTTAAGATATGAGAACATTATACCAGGATGGAACAAATTTAGTAGCCTGTTGCACTGCTTATTCTAATCCTTGATTTAAATGTGGTCGTGCTTGCTTCTGAAGTACTGGTGTTAGCGGAGTTTGTTTTCTCTAGCCTTAAATCTTAAGATCTGGTTCCTTGAATCTGCAGTCTTTCTTTAACTTCACGGTCCTTAGAACTTGACAGTCCAGCAGTCAGTTTTTAGGACCTTCTGAACAATACTGGGTAATTTCAGCAGCTTCATTTTATTTGTGAGGCTCTGGGCTTTCCGTCATAAATTCTCTAGGTATAAGGAAATGTGAACAACATGATCTACCGTGGCTAAACTATTTCTACAACCCATGTTAATTATCTTAAGCCAATGCTGTTATTTTTTCACTATATTGCAGTCTGCTGAAGACTATGCATACAGTTTTCTTTAACGTCCTGGAATCCAGAGTCCCTTCTCTAGTAAATAAGTTATGAGCTGTCTGTTTTTGAGGAATGCTGTACTGACTTTTCATGCTTGCATGGACTTCTCTCTCTAAAACAAACTTCGCTCTTGCTTCTTGTAACTTCTGTGTATGTTTCTAAACACTGTGTGTTGCCCTTTGGAGGGAATATGTCCTGCTAAATAGGCAGTTACCCTGCATACCACTCTACTGGATTACCTCTCCAGAAAAAGATGACTTAAAGCTCAGATGATTTCAGTTCATGAAATTCTGTAGTACCAGCTCTGTGTTCTCTCTGCTTCGACAGCGTACGTGCATGTATTTTTCTAAATGTCTGAGGGAAACTACACCACCAGTTGCCTGCTGCAAAACTGTCAAAGTATCATAGCAGAATGTCTCTAGCTGACCATAACAGAGATGCTGTTGTAATGTCTCTGAGGTCCTTCTCTCAGAAGGTTTGGGGGTTACCTTGCACTCTGTGCCCTTTGCAGTGGGGCAGAGGGACACAGTCAGCACAGTCAGCTCTTGCTGGACATTCCAGATGCTCCTGCAGAGTGCCCACACACACCTCGAATATGTGCAGCCTCTGAGATCACAAATGGTATACAGCTTTACCTACATGGAAGCTTTAAATACATTTTGAATTCAGTGTGCTCACTGGGCCCGTTCACAGTAACCCCTGAAATAGTCTTAAAATCATTTCCTAGCTCCATCATTTGCTGCTTAAAAATTGTTTGAGCTACCCACCCCGTAATCTGGAAGGGAAAGCACCTTTGAGATTTTCAGTGTTTTTTGCAGTGAAAATTGAATGATGCTTGGTTTCTCTTAGAGGAGACTGTGAAGCATCTGGCTGCGGCAAATGAAGTGTGCAGATTGTGTGAGGAGTGAGGTCAGATTCTCCTGCTTTGGCTGCATCCAAATTCCAGTGCAACAACTGCTGGACATGAACAGCTGCTGAGATATCTCATTTTCCTGTTTCCCACAAAGGAAAAAACAGCAGCTGGGTCTGAAGTGCCTGAGATGATTTAAATGAGTTCCTGGTTATTTCTACAGATATCTTCAGTTTCATCAACAAAGTGCAAAGTGAGAAGGAAGGACCCTAAACTATCCATTTTATTCAAAAAGACTGTTTCTTACATTATTTGTTCATGCTTCTACCCTCAGTCCTGGCCCTAGAGGAGAAAAATATGTTAATGCCCCATGATGGCATACTAGAAATGCCATCTGGCTGAGAATTTTTGGGACAGGGAGGTTGTTGGTACTTCAGCAAACCCGTGTTTGAATCTTCCTCATCTTGTTTTATGGGCACGTGAGGTGAAAAAAGGTAAGAATATTCAGCATCAATACTTTGACCACTTCTGGAGTAGGAAAGCTGTGGGCGGCTTTTCAATTATCTCGAGACTTTTCATATTAAAATCTTATTACTGTCTGTAAAAGTACACTACAATATTGGTCCTGGTGGCTGGAACTTGCTATTTTGGAAACAGAATTGTTTTGAATTGCAAACTATAAGAGGGCTGCATGTCTGTCTTCAAAGCTGGAATGAATTGCAGATGAAACCCATAGTGAATAATAAAAAAGAAATATTTTTAAATGCTACTGTAAAAGTAATGCTTCCAGGACAGGGGTTATGTCTTAGGAGAATGATTTGGGTGTTTTCTTTTTTTCTTTTCAAAATCTTTTCTCCCTTAAATAATTTGGATATACCCAAATCTGACAGAGTATTTACTGTGGGCAAATTAAGGTCTCTGGATAGTTGACTCAGATGGGAGGAAGGATGAAGAGTAGTTGAGATGGGGATGGAGAGTGGCAGGAAATTATAAAACTCCCAGACCTTATGAAATCGCTTGAGTTCTGCCTTGTCAGCTTTGGAAATACCTGCATTTTGTGACTTCTACTTTTATAATGGCTCTGTTCAGAAGTGCTGTATCCAGGGGCCTCTCAGTGATGAAGTTGCATTGCTTACTGATATCCATTACATGTCTTTCTCTTCTGTGGAGAGGGATATGCAGTGGAGCTCTGGTTTTGGAAGGTAAAGGAGATACATGTGTGTGTTTGTGTGTTTTCAAAGTATCTGCTGTTACATGTTTGTGTTGATAAAGGGAAGGCTAAATGAAGTAGTATGCTTACAGCGAGAGTAGGAGGTGGTGAGTTTTTATAAAGAGAATTGATTTCTCAGGGCACTCACACCACAGTTGTGGACCATAGGGTAATTTGGCATCTGATAAAGAGCAATTTTACCTTGGTTGTGAAGAGTTACTTTTGTTAGGTTCCAAGTTGTCACCGGCATCTTTGTTTCAGACATCAAGAGATTTTTTTTAATTATTATTATTTTTTAAGGGAGTCTGAACTCAACATCTGTCTTAACCTTTATTTTTAAGGAAATTCTAGGAAGCTTGCTTTTTCTTAAAGGAAGTATGTTTGTACATTTGGCATGTAATCTGTTTTAACAGGATATTTTTATATTTTCTGTTTTACTGATTCCTTTTTTCTCTTACAGAAAAGACAATACAAAACTTTCTTACTTTTTAATTCAACTTTTTTTTATACCTTAACACCTTAGGATGAATATTTAAACAACAATCTTCAGCCTTGCTTCAAAATGTCCCTGTGTGCATCTTCTCACAAGGACTTTTCTCAGTTGCTGCCACTTCAGGATATTGGATGCAATAAAACAGAAATTAAAAACTCACCCGCTGATATCGTCTCTCCAGTTCCCTACAGCTGTAATCAGTCCACGTTGACAGCAGCACACAGTCCAGTCTGTATTCCCTCATCTTACATGGAAAACAGACACGAATATTCTGCAATGGCATTCTGCAGCCCTGCTATGATGAATTACAACATTACCAGCAATTTTGGTGATTCAGAGAGTGAATCTGTGAGGCAAACATCAAGCCCTAATGTGTTATGGTCTGCTCCTGACCACCTCTCGCCTCTGACATTGCACTGTCAGTCATCGCTTCTGTATGCAGAGCAGCCAAAGAGTCCGTGGTGCGAAGCAAGACCGGTGGAGCCAGTGCTACCTGTGACCAGGTCAGTACTACTCATTTCTTTAAAACTTTGCTGAAAATTATTTCCAGTTTCTTTAGTTCTTTTGAGTCTTTTCTTTTTATATTTGACTTCTATGGGTTGGTCTCTCTGAAAAACAAAATAAAACCAAAAAGCCTCCGCCAAACACCAAATCAGTCCTGGGTTTGTGGTTTTTTTTAATGTAACTTCTGAAATAGGATCTCTTTTTCAATAGCTCCTTAGAGAACTATACACCAACACAAAGCACTACAACTGCTTTCGATATGGGAACTGTTTGCTGTGTATAAACAAAAGTTCAAGACTGCTGGGTATATACTTTGTGTAATAAAAATGAATTTTGCCCTGACAAATTAAGTCCTTTGAATGAAAGAAGTAAAAGTTCCTTCTTTTTTCCTTTTCATACAACATTGTTTGAATACCATTTTATCTAGATGTTTTTTTCCTACTGCATCTAATAGTTGTGAAGGATTTTCACGAACTTAGAAGCCAAAGGAAGTGTTTTCTTTGTTTTTTAGTCTTAGTATTAACAGTCACACAGCAGCATGCATCATGTTCAAAAGGGTGCTGCTTCTTAAAAAGTCTGACATTGTTTCTTGTTGCTGTTCTCAACTGACTTTATGAAGGCGTTGTGAACAGCAGATCAATGGGCTAAATCTTCAGCTGTAAAAAAACTGTATTTGCAAGAACATGTTCCCATTCTACACGTTTACTCATATTTCAAACTACAAGCAGTGTGTAGGTCATCAGCTGATGAAATTACTCCATTCATAGGCACAACAGCTGTTGGATGGATAAAAGCACAGGGTGTTGTAGGTGCTGTTCCTGTTTTAGCAGCTGTATGTTTATTCATAGGGCACCTTATTTAACTTCAGCAGTCATTGTCAGTATGAAAAATAGTGTGTCCTGGCAACAGTTTTAGTTCAACTGTTAATAAAGGATTTGTGCTCTTTTTGAAACCACCCACGTTCCTTCTGCAATGGGTGTGCCTTATGTTGTCTGCACAGGGCTAAGGCATGAGATCTACATCTACTTCAGACTTGTAGGCTGCACAAATCTTCAGCCCAGCCACCTGACTAGTCTCTGTTCGGAGTGGCAGAGAGTAGCAGGCAGTTCTGGAGTGCAAATCTACTTTAAGTGTAGGTATGTGGGTAGGGAGAGGCTGTTTGGGTAGCACTGATATACAGAAGGATTCCCCAAGAAGGTCTAATGTGAATAGGGCTAACATCCAAACTCTTCTCACTTTGGTTAACGTTTCAAAACTTTGACAGCCCTGGGGAAGCTGCTGTAGGTTAGTGTTTGATGCTGTCCAGATGACGGGACAGCAGCTGGAATAACCGAAGTGCAAGAGCACCCTGTCTGATGCTCTGCAGTGTGCTCTCTACATAGGTAGGGGGGAAGCCAAATCCACCACCCTGGAGCTCAAGTAAATAAGTCTTCTGCCATTTGTATACATTCATACAGACTATTGCTTTTGTAGCTGATGATGACATAATTTAAAGGGGAGAAATCAATGAAATCTGGGGTCTAAAATTGATGGATGATCTTTATCGTTCAGCAGCAACTACTGTGTTGTTTGGTAGCTGGACCTTCTCAGTGGTTCATTTGTCTCACTATGATGCGTTGTAACCCCTCCTTTGTGTACAGAAGTTGTAAAAAAAAAAATTGACATGGAAACGCAAAAAGCAAGAGCTATAATTCCCTTATTGTGGATATCTGTCCTGAAATAAGGCTGTAAAGGAAAAAAGCCCTCTGTTTCCTTTTGCTTTATCCTTTGGTGAGCTCTTAAATTAATGTCATGAACATTATATTTATTGCCATGGGAACAATGACTGTGACACTACAGATTTGTAGATTATACCTTGAAGGAAGAGTTCTTGGGATTGAAATTTAAAGGAATAGCTGTAGGGGAAGAGAGACACTAATGCTGTACAGTGTAAGTAAATTTAAACAGCATTGTAGTTTGAGAAAAGGGATTTTGTTTGAAAGATGAGTAAGAAAACATTACTACATATTTAGGCCTGTTACACAGTTTACTTTACCTTTCAAAGTAAAGCAAGAGTCTCATTGTGAGAGGAGTTTATTTTCCCTGGGTGTAAATTTTTGTTAACATTAGGAAGACTAATGTGGTCCACTTTGCTAAAGCTGATCATTGTGTAATTTGGATCTCCTTGTAGATCAGCTTAAAATAAGGAACCTGAATTTTCAGCATTCCCTTTCTTCACAAATAGGTTCATTATATGAATACAGAAGAAATTCATTTAACTTTGTTAAATGCAGATGTTCTGCAGCGTAGTGTTACTTTGCAACAGTAGTTCAACAAAAATGAATTTATTTCCATGTAAAAATAGACACATTTTTAGAGTTCTATTTTTTTGTACAAAATGGTAATAATTTGCTGATAAAGGCTTTGCTATATTTATTTGCATTATAGGTCTTGTACCTTGTGAAGACAGTAGAAATAGTCTCATAATTTTGTTGGTGCAGGATAACTCCATTTATATCAAAATGACATGAAGAGAAAAGGAATGTGACAGTGTAATTATATTATATTTAAAAGTAGTCTGAAATTGATTTCTGTCTTCATCCCCTAAATAAAAGGTTCTTAATTAAAGAAACAAAAGGTTTATTTTCAAAATGATCAGATATATTACTTTCTAAAAAGTATCAGGAAACATCAATGAAGTTGCCAGAGTGATGCTTCTGGAACTTAATTTGTTCTCCCCTTCTATTATTTTCCTTGTGCTTCTGACTAATTGTAAGCAAAACGTGTAAGTAAAGGTTTTTGGGTGCACAGGCTAGCAATGCTTGCTTAACTGGAAATTATTTAGTGACTTCATTTGTCTTGTTCACTGTGCGCTAGTATCATATTTATGCATTGTTTAAACTCTGCTCTGAAGCCATAATTATTTCCATTATCGTCCTATGCTGTTTTATTGTGCTCGTTCTGTAGAACACTTACACATATCGTGAAATCTCTTTGAGGTGATGGATTGGCATCTCCATTTTATGGTGGAGGAGTTGCAGAGATTAAGCAAAAATATGTCGCTTCATTTTGTGGTATCTATGACGTAATTTTCAGCATCTTAATCAATGTTTGGAGCATAGCAGAACCTGTGCTTTTTCACAGTTGTGTGGTATTAACACTTCCAAAAGTTACAGTGAGGGGAGGCTCTAGAAAAAGATAAAGATTGAAAAGTATTCTTCAGCTGATTTTTGCTCATTGTCTTGCACACAGTCAGGGAGAGAAAGGAAGAGATTCAAATTACTTGGAACAAACCTTAGTAACTATGAGGCTCTCTTTTGACTTTCGGCACACTAAATAGGGCAAGAATGTGAGCACAGAACGGGACCTTCAGATACAGCCTTCTTCACTCTACAGTTTAGGCTTGTATGGGATTGAATTATCTCCAGGCACTGAATGACCCAATGGCCTGTGGGAGGGAGGGAAAAGTTATATAAGTAATTATAAAATCTGCACTGTTAATTTTTGACTTAATGTTGGGGGTTCTTTTTATTTTCTCAGTGTTTTTTTCTCTCTTTCTTTTTATAATGCACAATAGTTAGGTTTTAAAAAAGCCTGACAGACAACAAATGGCATGAGCAAATCTTGCTACTTTCTAAGTCAAATCCTTGCTACTCTACTTCATTTTTAATAAAAAGTTGAATTTAGGTTCAATTTTTCCAGGTGTGGCATATGTATCAAACACTCGCTGTGGCAAAGCTAGAGGTAATTAGGAGACACGACAGATACTGAATAACCTAAATAGACTTGCTGATTCCTTCTCCTTTAGGGTAATCATCTTGTCACTGTTGATGACTGGTAGGAAATCACTGACTTCTTACTTTCAAAGAGATCTTCATTCTTTTTGTGGAAAAATAATATCTCTATATAGAAACCATGATCATAAAATAGGAGTATTAGGAGGTGTAAAGCGACAAATCTTTGTCCATGTGGTTCCTTGCTAGCAGCCAGGGTACATACCCCATTTTCCTGCATCCTTTGGTGCAGGAGCTTTGTGGGCATCCAGCCAGCTACCATCAGTTCTTCCAGAGGACCTGGCAGCTCATTCATCTGCTGAACATGCTGGAGTGCACCAGTCCCAAGAGCACTGGGAGGCGGTCTCTGACCACATGCGGGGCTACCCACTTCTCTTTGCTGTTTGTGTGGATAAGCTGTCTGAAAGTGAGGTCCTCAGGGTAAGGAACGTACCTTAAAGCTCTCGACTATTTCCTAGTTCTGTTGTTCTTAAAGAGAACAGTAACAAAATAATTGGTTTTGAATCTCCTGCTGTGCTGCTGCAGCTATCGCAGATGAGCAGATTTGATGCCCATTCGGCCTGCAGGAGGAATTCGTTCCAGATTGTTGCTCTGTGCGCAAGCTGTTTGCCACAGTCTGCAGAAGTCACGCAGCTTGCATGTGTGCAGGGTGACTGTCGTTAAACTTTTAAGCAAGGAAAGAAAAAGTGTTTTTTAAAACAGTTGTCATGATTGGAAGGTAAAAAGCAACACTCAGTGAAATGTTACGGTGTGTGCTTTTTCTTTATTTTCCTCCATAACATCTTGGCGCTTTAACGAGGGCAATAAACATCACTCACTACAGCATATCAATCAGTTGCTGAGATCCTCTCTAGCTGATTTTGATTCTCTTCTGACTCTCACAATTGGATCTTGATTCCCAAGTAAAGCTTAAATATGTACCTCTTCTACTAATGTGAAATGCCAAATTACTTCTTACTCCAAATACAGGGAAACAGGAAGGAATAGTCGTGCTTTTTCCTCCTTGCGTTAGCAGCATATTAGGCTCGTGTGATACAGTCCCTTTATTGTTAGAGAGAATTTCCCCAACAACGGTCTTCCCAGTATAGCAGAAGGGGAAATAAGTTAGTGATTCAGCACTCGATTAATGGGTGTGTGTATGTGTGAGGGTAATCAAAGACTGGACTGGTAAAACATCTAAACACCTTTATTCCTTGCAATATCTCAATGAATTAACATTTTTTAAAAGATTGCAGTAACTTAATTCTACAACAAATACCTTAAATTTGGAATTTAAATTCCGAAACAAAATCTATCTGTTTTGGAATTTGTTCAGAGGACCACCTTTTTTACTTTCCAAATTTTCTACTAGGAAATTGGAGCATAGTCTCCTCAAATATTTATAAACCTGATGAATTTTAGTTGGCTTGTGGATGTGTTTGTCCTTACCTCCTGTAATGAAACCAGCACAAAGTCTACTTTTAATATGTTAGTTAAAGCCTCTTTGACAGCACTTTCAGCATGTTTCTACTGTTCTGTTTAAACTTGCCCTTGTTGGTGAACACGTTTCTTCTACCCTGGCAATGTACCTGTGTTCTTTAGAAGCTGTAAACCGTGCTACCTGCTGTCTTATCCTAACTGATGCTTCTCCTCCCTAAACCTGCTGGAAGGTGGGATGAGGAAAATTCTGCAGTTTCTAACTTCTACCTCTGTGCTTATGTTTATACCTATAAGTTGACTTTACAGCTTTCCTTTTGTCAAACTGCCGCTGAGAGTTTGCACGTGACACTATATTCTCTCTATCTAGAAATTGTATTGACCATGAAGGTAAAACATGCTAAACACACCAAGAAAATGAGGTCCAGAGAAAAGGTACACAATGGATGCACTTCCTATATCTAAAAACCACTTTACAGATAATCTAAGTTCCTTTCCTCTTGCTGTTTGTTTACACAATCTTGGTGTCAGGAACTGGCTGTTATTTCATGGTTTTATCCTGTTCTAATTTTAATCCGGTTGCTAAGAATAGTTCCAATAAGTTGGAACTATTTGCAGTGCTTTAGGAATGAATGTATCTTATTAATTTATATGGAGCAATAATTTTTTTATGTATGAAAGCATTTTATTAATTGTGTTTCTCCATTCTTCTAGTATTCAGACTTACTTTGATACAGCATTAGGGTGATCAATGTGGGTAATCACCGTGAACAGAAAACTTTGTCTAACATTGTGAGTTGATCTTGTAGGCTTAGATTCACATCTCAATATGTTTGTGTCCAGCATCTCAATGAATAAAGCCTCATTTAAAGGATGAAATACTTGAGAATAGATGTGTATTGCTCCAGCTAAAATTTACCCTTGCTAACAGTACAAAGCAACTGCAGCTATGTTCATGGTAGTGTTTATCATGTCAGTCCAAGCTGTTTGAGTTCACATTTTCCATGCTAAGCTTCCCAAAGGTAAAGTCCGCCCCATTTGCAAATTCCTGAACTTATCCATTTCCAGGAATCCTTCAAGATCCATCAGGATTCCATATGATTTTTCCCAGAGTTTATCTCAATAACACATAAGCAAGCAAGTTTTGTGCCTTTCAGTATGTTAAAACTTTAGAGTCTGTCATCACTGAAAGCTCTGGGATCAGACTATATGCTTTAAATAACCGTATCAGAAAAAAGCTTAACAGTGTTTCACACTGTCCTCTGTCCAGTAAAAAGACTACTATAGAAAGACAATTGAACACCATGAAAAATAGTGAAATTCTCTGCAATGTAGATTAATTTTTTCCTCTTTTGTAACAGATGTTTTTCTTTTCTATCAGAGAGACGTTAAAAAGAAAAACTAACATCAATGACTGTACAAGCCCAATTGCAAATAATCCTGGCTCAAAAAGGGATGCCCACTTCTGTGCAGTCTGCAGTGACTATGCTTCAGGATACCACTATGGGGTCTGGTCATGTGAAGGCTGCAAAGCATTCTTTAAAAGAAGTATTCAAGGTAGGAGAATCAGCTTTTGCTAACTTTGCTCAAATAAGTTGTTTCATATGATCAGGGGCTGCAGCAGTTCATCTAGTAATGAGTTAATCTAAAATCCTGGTGTGTGGTGCTGCATGTTGAAAACAGAGCAACACACGATTTGACTACTTTATCTTTTGGCTCTTACATTATCAAGATCTGCAAACATTACAAAGCAATTGATTTCTTTAGAGAAGAGGTGGAATACATAGCACGGGAAGGCCCTGCAGCTAAGGCCTCGGTGGAATGGCACTGCAGACCTGTGAATCTGATTGCAGTTTGTGTCCCAAAGTGGACATAGTAGTTGTGAATTTGTTGTAACAGACACAGTTAAAGCAGATAATTGCCTGGAGACTTTGCTTGTCAGGAGCTATTTTTGACAAGACTATATTGCCTGGAGCTGTTAAGTCATAGCATATAATATCTAGACAGTATGTAGGATATAAAAATATGGCTAGTAAGTATTAGGTACAAATCTGATTATTGTTATCTCTCAGCCCTCCACCCTCAGACCCTACATTGCAGTATTTCTTACTTTGTCAGATCTCTGTATCTAAGATTTCCACTTCAGTGTTTAAATTCTTAAGTATTTAGTACTTAGTTTAAATTTGCTGAGTGGCTGCAGTATGGAATGAAGGGAGGTCTGTATGTTTGTTATCACAACCTATGGGCAGTGACATGTGCGCCATATTGCAACTTTGGACCACTTAATTTCTTTAACCTTTGCTCTAGTTATCATGTTCTTTGACTTCATCTGGGGCTCTTGATGGAAACTTACTTGGATTGACATTGGATACTACACACAGATACTAACAGAGGAACTCCTGTCATTTTTTTGTCTGTAATGTTCCCTTCCTCTTCTGAACACAAAGCATTTAGCAATCTTGAGGTATTTTCTTTTGGCTCAATAAGGCAGAGTAGGTGTCACCATTACAATCAAATTTAATGCAAAACTTGTTTGCCTTTTCAATTTATTGTGCAGGTTCTGCAAGGGTGAATAACAATTACTACAAACTGGTGCAAGTTCTTTTGATTTCTAAAATAATTGAAGAGAACTTTGTCTCCAGTTTGTCACAAATGGAGACTGAATTTGATCTCAAAGTGTTTTCTGTCAGGAAAATTATTTGCCTGCTCTGCATTGCTCACATGTGCTTTGGCCGTGAACACGTTACCCATTGTGGCCTTTTGTGCACCTTAATGTACCCTGTCAGGTAGCATTTGCTTGAAATTCAAATAAATGAAAGTAAGTTCTTGGCATAAAACACTATCAAGCACTCAGTTGCAACAGTTGTTATGAAAGATACTGCTTATAAAAATAAAAAACTTCTGGGCCTACCATAGACCAAAATGTTGGGCTAACGTCTAATTAAAATTAGATGGAATGACTGAGCAACTGCGTGTGGTCTCCTCTGCTTGTCCAAGTTTGTAGTGTAGTGTATTTGTCCCACATCTCTAAACATCTGGCTGCAAGCTAAATTATCCCAAGGCCACAGGAGTTTTAAACCACTTTATACTCCTGCGTGCTTGGGTTATAGTGCAACAGAGAGCTTCCTCCTTCTTTCCCCCCATGTTGTGTGAAGAGTGATAAACAGTAATTTGTTTTTCAGCCATATCTGCCAGTAGGAAACAGGACAAACTGTAACCTGATCTCTTCTTTTTAAAATGGTCGGTTCAAAAATTCAAGGTTAAAATTATTTTAATTTTGCAAGGAAATAGTCACAATGGTTCAGTTAAATAATTACTCTTGGGGACATGAACTCCTGGACTTGCATCAAGTAAAAAAACTGTAGTAGCTGTGTCTTTGCCTGATCTATTCTTAAAGTTTGAAGAAAATAACTTAAAAAACAACCTGAGAGAAAAGAAATTAAGACATGTAAATGAGTGGATATTTTTTGCATCCTTTGGTAACTACTGCAAGAGAGATTTCCAGTATTTGGCAGGAGATGATTCGCCTGTATTTACACCAAGAACAGACTCAAATCCAGTTTACAGTAATAAACCTTTGGACCAGATTATTGATTAATGAAATACAAAAATGTAAGGGGGTTTGGGTGGGGGCAAGGTGAGGTGGGAGGGAAGGAGAAGACAACAGAATAGGCTGTAGTGGAAACTGATGAAAATAAGAGAAACATTTGTCCAGAATATCTAAAAGTAAGATCTTGTGATTGTGCTTTTCTTTGTACTATACAGTATGCAGTACTTTATACTAGTCTTCTTTGTGTCTTGGGCTGCTTTTTTTTATTAACTTTGGTTCAGGGTCAATCCTCCAAAGGCTTCTTTATTCCTGGAACTCACCACGTCAGAGAGAGTTCAGTAAATAGAGCTGTAGTTTACTTAAATCTTTGCAGGACTGAAGCTGTGCGCGCTGCTGTTTTCAACTCATCTACTCCCTGCCATCCATAGAATACCAATACCAATATAGAAGTTGGAGACTGGGAGCAAATTTCTACAAGAGCGTATGTCCCATTTTCAAAAATGAGTTGGTATTAGAAGGTGCTTGGTTATCTAAGTCATCACTAAAAGATGTCTATGATGTCTGGTTACTTTTTCAGGTAACAGATTGACGTCTTCTCTATAGGATAAATATGCATTTTTGCATCAGTTAAATTAATGGAGCTTAGATATATGCATAAAAAAAAGTTGAGATGCTTAAAATGCTGAAGGTCCTGATTAGGGAAATGCCGAAGAGAAGCTGTTGGATGTGTTAAATTTTCTCTTTTGTACTCTGCTGCAGGACATAATGATTACATCTGCCCAGCTACCAATCAATGCACGATAGACAAAAACAGGCGCAAAAGCTGCCAGGCGTGCCGGCTACGGAAATGCTATGAAGTGGGAATGATGAAATGTGGTGAGTTTTGTGTGTCTGCGTTGTTCCTTTGGGTTTTGCTGCTTTTTTTTTTCCTGTCAGTCAATTCTGTACAGCTTTTTTTTTTTCCTTAGAATCTTAAAGAGACATAACAGGCAGTTAGAGCAAGGTTTAAGCTCGTTTTATAGGAAGAAATGCAATGATTCTTAAAGTAGAAAAAGACTTTTCATTTTCAGAAAAAAGCCTGCGGGAAGGAGTACTGTGTAGGTTCAGCACAGGAAAACCACAGTAGCTCTGCAGAGCTCTGTGAAGGCAGCTTACTTGCATGCTACATTCTGCAGAATGGGAACTGAAGACCTGCTGCCGCCTGAGCCTCAAACCAAACTGAAATCCCTTTTAATATGGGGTAAATGAGCCTGTACTGTGTTCTGCTGTTTGAATGTAATGCAAGACCAGCAGTGCCACATCAGAGCAGTAGTTAATTAACCCAGGATCCTGCCTCCAACAGCAGCAAGAGTGGATGCCTCGGGAGATGGTAAGAATGAGACTGCCACTTAAGTGAAACTACTGCTGGCAACTTTCAGCTTCCAAAAAACTAGCAACCTGGGGACTTCTGGTCTAGAAGAGGTTTCTTGTATTTAATAGGTCTCAATATATTAATGGAATTACAACTTGTCCAGTGTCCCTCTTTTTAATCATGTGAAGTCTTAGCGTTTACAACATCCCATAGCAAGGAGTTCTGCAACTTGACCATGTGTCATGTGAAGAACTAGCTCTCTCGTTGCCAGGCTTTTTTGTGGGGCTTTGGTGGGGCAGCAGAGGGGAGGCAGTGGGGGAGCTGGGTTTTTTTGAACAGGTTATTTTCAGATTATGTCCTCCAGCTCTTCCATCAAAAGAAGTAGTGAACAACCACAGTTTGTCACCGCACCACTCGGAATTATCCAGCCTTTTCTCTTGTTCCCGTCTTGTTCTTACAGTGACGTGACTTCACTGTAGTTGTACATTTATAGATGATATTTTAAAGGTTACTTTTCAGAAGAAAATAACTTAAAAGATATCTCAATATCTAAAGTACTTTCACAGTCAAGGGTTGTTGTTGTTTCTTATAGATTCCCCAATGTACATGAAAGAAATAGGCTGGGAAAACATCACATAGGAACACTGGAGTGGAAAGAAGAAGGTCACTGTGCTTGGTCCTCTGTCATTTGCCTGCACACATCTCATTTCATCCCATTCAATGTAGATACCTGTTTGCATTTCAAGACTAGGCAGTGTTTTCATCCTCCCACTGCTTTGATCTGAAGACTGTTTGCAGAATATTATTTCTTTCATTAGGAACATTCTTCAAAATTCCAGCCTGCATTTATTGCTGGACAATTAATGCCCATTTGTTCTCGTGGCAACATTATCTTGTAGCTTAGAGGCTCCTCTTTATTGTTAGCGCTCTGGTTGTATTTATGGACTACATCATATCCCCTCACAACCTTTGTTTTGTTAGGCTAAATGAACGAAGAAATCTCCTCCTCTTGCAAAAAAGGAAAGTAGACAGAATCTGGAAGTCGTCAGGGTAGCTTGTCTCTCAATCTCCTCCAGGCTGAAATAATCTGTTTTGCACTTGGATGACCATAATCGTGGACAGTATTCCTGTGAACTGTCTTCACTGTAGTAGCATTAATACATATCTGGTTCTGAGGCAGCTTTTCTCTGCAACCCAGGATCCTATTTCTCTTTTTCATCATTGCATCATGCTCGCAGTCCATAGTTATTCTATGAGCTGTTATGATTGCAGCCTCGCTGTTCATTTCTAGTTGATAACTCCCAGCTTAGAGCTACAATTTCAATTATTCCTTGTATTATTTTTGTACTCCTGAAGTACATATAGTTTCTGTTGCTCAAAAGTCAGCTAGTTCTTTCTATATGAAGCTCCTATCTTCTTCTGCACTGATGATGCATCTCAACTTTAGCGGTGTTTTTCATTAATATGGTGTTAGCTAATTTTGCTGTCTGGCCTCCAGAAAGGAAAGCCTTACACTTGCAAATGAGACTCCTTTTGCAACCTTACTTTCCGAATGGTGTCACTGTCTTTTGCTCGTCTTTATGACTGAGAATTTTAGTCAATGTGTAAGTTTTTCCAACAGGGCTTTCTACCAAACCCCAGTTCTAGAGTTGGAGAGTTTTTGTAAAGATTGATTCCACTATGATATTATAAGGTGGTCCTCCACAATGCTTTCCTTAAATGAATTCTTTTATTCTAATTGTCCAGGAAGTCCTGGTTTGTGATTAGACCTCACAGGCACTATGGTATTACAAGTAATAAATAATGAGAATATGTACTGTGTTCCTTTTAATCTTGTCACATATTCATAAACAGATTTTTCCTAAAATAATGAATGTTTATAGGACATTAATGACTATGCCAGGCCAAAAATGACACTTTGAAACTGTAACAGTAAAATATCAGGAATTGTAGTTTTTAAAAATTAGGTTCTTTGAATAGTAGCACTGAAGTTTGAGAATCTTAACAATTTAATTTGAGAAACTTAACAATTTGAGTTGAGAAAAAGGAATATAAAAATTACTCAGAATTGTCTGAGTTGCCTGATGAGTTAAGAGGCACCTGTGAGTAAAACTGATGCACGGACACATAGTGATCGACATTCAAACCAGACAGATTTTAAGACTGTATTTCTTGCATGGAACATAAATGCCATTTCCTGCAGACTGGAGTGATTATCTTTCAATTTTTTTCTTGCTAGAACCATGCTTTAATACCAGGTTTTTACCGTAGAAAGCCATAAAAGAGTACGTTTTCTTTTTAATGAAGGCTTTTCCCCATCTCTGCTCCTTTCCCAGGTCACAGTGAATGCGTTGGTTCACATCTGCTAAATCCCTGGATAGGATAGAATGATTTGTAAGTGCATTTTTGCTTGGTGGAGACTTGTTGTCCAGCAGAAGTGATAAAAGAACCTCAATTACCACTTTGTAGTTTATGAAAGCTCCTCATAAAAACTCTGCACTGTTTGCATCAAATCTTTAAATCCTCATTTTGTATATTATCAATAGTCACCTTGAGAAAAAAAATATATATGTGTGCGTGTGTGTATATAGTGTACATTTCTGTGTGTAAATGTGATTGGGCAGTACATGGTGTCTTTAAAACAGTAGGAGACAGTAGGAAAGTGTTGCTTTGGAGTTTCCTGGTCTGAAATTCTCTTGGATGTCATTGCCTTCATAAACATTGAGAAGTCAACCCAACAAGCCACAGCTATTTCAGTGGAGGCTAGCTTGGGGCTGCTTCGAGTTAAGGTGATAATGGATTTTCTTACAAAATGTACTATCGTTGCCAAAATCACAGTGAAGGTCGTAGACACTGGATCTTCAAATTTCTCTGTAGGAAGTCTGTGTTGCCTACTGCTCCAATCAAGAAAGCTACTGCTAAATTTTGGCACTAGGACTACTATCAATGGTAGAAAAATAATTGCAAAGCACTGTCACCATGAAAAAGGAAAACAAAATTACTGCAAATAAATTAAAAGTAAATTCTGCCCAGCAAACTCGAATAAGACACATCAGGATAAAATGGATCTTCTCTTGGAGCTTTCTGGTGTTTACCTGGGGAGGCTGAAATGGACTGGGCTCTTTGCCCAAGGCAGTGGAGAAGAGGGGAGTTGCTTGATCATTCAGCTGTAGCCACTCTGGGAGGAGCTGTGCTCATACTTTTCTTTTTTTGCTTCCTGAGGCTCAAATAGACCTTCTTCCGTAAGGATTTTTCAGTTTTCCTCTTGCACTGGACTTACTTATTTCCCCCACCCAGCTCCTGTATCTTTTTCCCCGGGTGCCAGTTCTCAATGTGTTGAAAATGTTCCAAAGATAAAGCTCCTCTCAGCCCCCTTCCCACCCCGAATAAGGAGGCTGAGGGTCCATACTGAAAAGCGATGGATAGATACTGCCCTTGAATTCTGGCATTGTTCCACAAGTTTACAGAAAGAAAAACAGACTTTTCTGTGGGCTGATGTGGTTCAGGACTTGGCTCTTTTTTTCTCCTGTGCTCGGCTGCTGCGTGCAGTTTCTAGATAGCACTTTAAAATACTGCAAATTACTTTTGACACAGAAAGTAAGTGAGGAAAAAAATGTTTCATGGAATTCTCTGGACATCAGATGTATTAATTGTATTTTAGCTATTATAGAAATTACTGTAATTTCAGCTCACGTTCTCACGTGTGCATGGCGGACGGCAGCTTCTTTGTCAGTAGGTCTGCTCTGTGAATACAGCGTAGTCACCAGAACATTTGCACTTGCTTTCAAAGGTAACTGGAGTGATAATGATTTACTAATGTATACTTGAGCGAGTTTTAAGCTCGAACACTTACAAAAACTGATTATAATATATTCATTGGTAGAATCTGCGGTTGCTACTGAACTGGTTAGTTACATAGAGAGTTGCCAGGGACCAAAATCAATATTAAGAGCAACATGCCATATGACTGCCCACCATATCAGACAGCAGAGGCATTTGCAATTTTTGAAGAATTTGTAAAGCAGGAGTTGCTTTGAAAATAGTGTGTTTCACTGCCAATAATACCTGTTGTGGTTTGATCATGGGTGAGTGAACAACAGGCTCATTTTAATGACTTTTTTTTCCATGTGCCTTATTTCTTATGTTCTTGTGATCATTTACCCATGGAATCAGTGGTGCTGTAGCTTGAGGTCTTGCCCTTCGTCCAGCATTCTTTGCTCAATACAGCTATTTTCTTGCACAAAGAATAGCTCTAAATAAGGAGACTGTGTAGGAAGACTGAGGGATTTGATCATCTTTTGCACTTCTCCAACTGCCTGAATTACCTTTATATGAATGAATATTAGCTATTAAGTATAGTTAGGGAGTTTGTGGTAAAGTCATAAATAGTCCTAATCTGGGAAGCTGCAAGTGTTTTATTGCTGTGCCTTTACACAGATTGATCCACATTTCTGTGTCTAGTTAAGCCAAACATTAAGCTGGTCTATAATTATTTATAATATAGAGTTTTATAAGCACTTATACATGCCTGTTGGATGCTAATAGACATACAGGTAAAATTTCTCGGCCTCCCTAAACTTTGGATTTGATTGAAAAGCACAGAAGTTCCTTTACGTTGTTGAAATGTTGCTTTAATTGGAAAGGATGCTACTTTCTGATGTGTCAACTGACTAGCAAGTCTGAAAGTTGTTTTCTTAGTTGTGTAATCTGACAATGCATTCTTTTTTTGTTTTTTTAAATACAAGCAGAATAAATTCTAATGTGGAAATAAATGGTATCTCTTTTAGTTACAGATGAGCTGTGTTTTATGTACACTGCTCAGTGAATCAGCCTCTGCCTGCTTTGCCAATATATGGTGATTAAAAAATACAAGCAATAATTCAGAATCTGGTTTCTCCTTTTTTTCCCTCCCTTTTTTCATCACCAACTATATTTTTTTTAGTAACAAGTTTTTTATGCAGAAATGTCATAACACTCCTGGTTTGACTTTCTGATTGTGATTATAGAAACTGATTCTATGTTTTAAATGGAATACTTTTTAAAAATAAGTACTGGCTATATATGAAACTTGATTTAGTTAAATAACCTAAAGTAACTTAAAGGGGCTTGCTATTTCCCTGTAAGAACCCTCCACAAGTATTGAGACCTTTAATACCGTCAATAAGTATCACAACCTGACTGAATTATTTTAAGATGGAGCATGGAGTGCAGCTG
Source organism: Burhinus oedicnemus (assembly GCA_008921705.1). Classification (NCBI taxonomy): domain Eukaryota; kingdom Metazoa; phylum Chordata; class Aves; order Charadriiformes; family Burhinidae; genus Burhinus; species Burhinus oedicnemus. Next base: position 431,392 of record VFFE01007492.1, read on the forward strand.
CACAGATGAAAATTGTACAAGACTATCAGTTAGAACAGGATGCTGGACTACTATTTTTTAATTTTTTTTTTAAATTTTACTGATTTCTTTGACTTTCATTAAAGTACGTGGTCACTGACCTGTGTGTTTTTATTTTGGATTGGCTACAAACTGTTAATTTAAAAGTCTTTGCAACAGTGAATTGGAAAGGGTAACTCAAGTCTCGGCACCAAAGACCTGATATTTTCCATGCGACAGTATAACAGAGCTGAGAACAGCTGATCAGAGGATATGGAGTCCCACAAGAGTGCACTTGGTTCCCTTCAGCGCCAGGAACTGATCTAGGGTCAATGAGCTGGTTGCAAGTGCTTGCTTGACCACATGTTGCTTCTGGCAGGTGTGTCCAAACTGCTGGAATTTCTTCCTTATTGTGTCACGAAGCATCTCCTCCTCTCCCCAGCTCCCTCTTACATCAGTAGTTTTTCTGACCTTATCATTTTAGATATGGTCCCTACCTGAACAACATTTCAATATGTTTATTTAAGACTGCTATTTTTGTCTTCTTTTTTTGGGGCTTCACAGCTCCACCAGGTACTGGAGAATAAAAACTATGCACGTTGTGGAGCAGTTGGTATTTTTTGATAGCCCAAGAAAATTTCTCCTCTGCCCTGCATCTCCCTATGGCTTTTAGTCCCTCTGTGCTATTTTTCTTGTTCTGTCTTTCAAGATGGCCATGTTCAATGCGCTTCAGCTTTCTAAATAGTGGAAATGATGTGAGGTGTTGCTTCTTGCTTTAGTTCAGTTCTCTCCTGGTGGTTATGATCGCTACCATGCACATGCATATAGAAGTCAGAGCCATGGACATCTCTGTAGGTAGACCATCTTCATACCTAGGCATTTCCTCATCTGTCTCCTGTTATACTTTTGTTCCAGTTGCTTAGCTCACTGTCGACCTTTCCTCTTTGTCTTCCCTGATGGAATATATTTACATACTTTCTGTGCATGACATGACTGCAGAACAACCTGCGGCCCACTGTGCCATTCTATGTTTTTCTGAAGCCGACAAAGCACTTCAAGATTTTCCTCTTGACCTTTGTGCATTAGTCCAAAATGAGGCTTAGCACAGAGTTCACTGCATCATCCAAGTGTCTTTGTAGAAATTAGTCTATGCCTCACTGTCCTTTGACTCTCTCAGGAAGAAAAGGATTTGCACAGATAGATGGTTGAAGAAATTGCTCTATGACTTCTGTAGTTCTGTGGGTAACCTTTGTTTTGGGTATCATCAAATCTGATTTCGTGAATCTACCATAAGATAATGTCTCCAGCTCTGGTTGTCTCTGCTACTATGTTGTCTTTCCCTAACTGCTGTTCAGCTGCTCTGACAACTTCTAGCTAGATGTCATTTGGTTAAGCATTTGGTTCTGCAAATCACTGATTGTTTTCTTTGAATCCATTATTTGTGCAAATGTCCTGTCAGTACTCAACCCATATCATCCTACCCATATTCCTTTTAAGGACGCAAAATCATCCTTGCCCAAAATGGTGCAGATTTTAAGATGGACTTCCAGCTGATAATGCTTCTTAGTTCCAAATGCCTTGTTCCACTTGGATTCTTCCATGCCTGAGGACTGTTCATTGAACCAGCTTTGCCTATTTGTATTCTCCAGTCTCTTGAGTTTCCAGATAGAGGGTGTTCTCTAATATTGAGAACTTCTTTAGTGATCATCCTTTCTCTTTCACATCTGAGATGGTTTACTAAACAGGTAGCAAGTGAGGATGATAACAATGTGCAGTTGAATGTTCCACATCCTTAAAGTCCTGGCAGAATCTGTTAGTCCTTATTCAGCCTTTTCAGTGCCTTCAGGTTGTACCCAATTGGCCTTTGCATCTCACCCTTCTCACAGGTTGACTCAAATGGTGCTTGATAGCTGCTGAAGACAAGACAGGACTATGACTTGAAAAGCCACTTCATCTGAGGAACCTCCACCACTGAGAGTCTACATTCACCCAACATGTTATTTAGCAAGACAAAGCCTTGTCAACAGCATCTGAAATTAGTTTTTTGTGCCCCTACTCCCTTTATTTTTAATTTGGCTTATGTTTGGACCTCTTTGCAAACTGAAACCCAGGGCCAGAATTGCATTGCCTGTTTGGAATTTAGACAACTCATGGTCTATATAACTCTGATGGATATAGATGAAGAATGGTAGGAATTGCTGAATCCAGTAGCTTGACAGAAGGAAAACTGCCACATTGCTGTGTCCCCAGGTCCAGTAGCAAGTCTGTATTGTTATTAAGCATGTATTGTTATTAAGTACATACACACACAATACCTGTATCCACAGACAGCCACACAGATCAGCACAGGCAGAAAATACAGCACTCATGAGAACACAAGCAGTGGAAAATATATGCATATATACAATACAGATCCTTCCAGTAGCTGGATTTAGACAGTCTGTCAAATAGTAGGCCTGTGGATCCCCATATCTCCCCAGCTGATGACCTGTGGGTCTGCAGCATCACCCCAGTTGCTGGTACTCAGACCTTCTCCCATAAATATGCTCATAGAAACACACATGTGCTATGGATCCCTCCAGTAACTGGCTTTAGAAAGTCAATGTAAAAGAAAGTCCAGTAGCTGGCCTCTGGATCCTCTGTTCTTCCAGGTACCTTGTGCACAAACTCTCTTGTGTGCGTGCACGCACGCACACACACACACAGAGGTCTCTGGCAGCTGGTCCAAACCTATGGCCCTACTGGTAGTTGACACCCAGATCCTCTGGTCTTTCTAGTAGATGGCTTGGAATGCCTCATCCCTCCAGGTGAACTGAAAAGCCTTTCCTATTGACTTATCTGCTAGGTGTTCATGCCCAGACCACAGGCTGATAGTTCTCCTTTGATAGCCCCGAGAGTAGCCTAGTCAGTGTGCTTGTTGTCACTGATTAAGTTCTTGGGATTCTTTCATCTTCATTGTTCCTTTGCTTCTTTGTCTTCACACACTTTATGAAGCCTTTAATCACATACCCTAATGAAGAAGAACCAGAGTCTGTGACCAGGGCAAGAAGTCTTTAGGCAACACACTAAAAAGACTTCATAAATGTAGCAATGTCAAGATATTAGCACTAGCAGAACGGATGCTTTTGTCAAATTTGTTGTGGGACTGAAACCAAATGAGACAACTTATTATGCTTTAAGACTCCATGGTCTCCATGTATGCAATAATAAATGTTGGTCTGGTATAGATTTATGTTAGCACAGGCATTTTCATATCTATGAAAATTCAACCTTTGAGTATCATATGTCAGGAAAAGTATTGATGACTAGCACAAAAAATTAACTTCTAAAAGATTTAGAGGACAATTTAACTGTGATATTAGAAATGTTAAGTGCTGGAGGATTCCAGTCTAAGGATCTCTTCAGTAACTTAATATTTTTAAATATCCTGATTTTAATATGATACAATCTTCCACATTAGTTACTGCCAAGGATTATTTATGAATCAGTAAACATAGTCCTTGTTATAGAATATGCTGAAGGGGTGAGGGAAATAGAAATCACGGCTGAATGTTTTAGCAAATCCCCATACCATGTTTTTGGAGATGCTTTTAGACTCTTTCCATGGCAGATATGGAAGAACAGATAACAGTGGTCCCACCAATAACACTGACAGAGAATTGGAGAGTGTTTGGTGTTGTCAGAATGAACAATAAATTAATTCCAGGAATTTAGAGGACTGCTGTTTGCAACAGAAATAGTGTTCTGCATGCAGAACTCCAAATGGGGGCTTGCTCCTTCTAGCTGTAGATATCTGAATTCGCTTTGGGGAAACTCCTGCTGGCTTAATGGGATATAGGGAGAAAATGGGTTGCACCTCAGTAAGTCCCTGGCTGAACACCCAGCTAGCAGTGAGGCCCAGCTGTGCTTCTGGCTGAGGTATTTACGCTGTATCATGGCCCAGACTTTCAGAAGTCTTTTCTTCCCCCAGTTTACATCTAAACTAGAATTTAAAAAACAGAATTTACGAACAGCTATCTTTATTTGCATTTAAAGACCTGATTTATCTCTTTTTGATGTCAATGGGCATTTTCCCATGGACCTTTAAAGTGAACTAACTGAAGTTCAAAAATAAACATTTTTTTAACACTATTTTTTGCTTAGTAGAATAAACAAAAGCCTCAGCTAAAGTCAGTGGAAACAAAGTTAAGTCAATATTGAATGCTCTAGAAATTCTGAAGCTTGGTGTTGAATGTTTGAACATCCAATATTAGAGGGGTTTTCCCCTTCTTTCCAAACATTTGGATTTGCATAATGCAACACTAAGAGAAAAATACTTCAATGCAATCATGTGCCTTTCGTGTCAGGCTCAAGAAGAGAACGTTGTGGATATCGGATCCTGCGTCGCCATCGTAATTCGGAAGATCAGGTGCATTGCATTGGCAAAGCTAAGAAATACAATGAGACAGCAACCCGCGTAAAAGAGATCCTGCTCAGCACAGTCAGTCCGGAGCAGTTTGTTTTAACACTGCTTGAAGCAGAGCCTCCCAATGTGTTGGTGAGTCGTCCCAGCAAACCATTCACAGAGGCCTCCATGATGATGTCCCTGACAAAACTGGCTGATAAAGAGCTTGTTCACATGATTGGTTGGGCAAAAAAAATTCCTGGTAAGAATTTCAATCTTGTTTTTGCTTATTTTATTCAATGCTTTTAGTATCAATGTATCATCCTCTACCCTGAAATAACAACACAGCACAGTAAATGTGCGGTATGAAAATCTTAAGCTTTTTATCTTATAAAGTAATGGATTATTTATTGCTCTCAGGAATTCACCTGGATGTATTTTGATTTAGACAATGACCTAGCCTGTAATTTACTATCTGTTGTTAGTCAAATACTTGTTCATTTTGCTAAAAAGCATAGTTGATGTTGCATGTAATTTCTACCTCTTCAACAAAAAATACCTGATTAACCTGATTTAGAAGCTTCAGTAAAAGGGGTACTAACTATGCTGTAAAAAAGAATTTAAGACCAAATTCTTTCCTTGAATCCTGATAGAAGGTTTCTAATACAGTTCATGAAAACTGAAGTGTGCCCAAGCACTGAGTGTCTGCAATTGCTTCAGTTGACATAGCTGCTACACAAGAGCATCAGATTGCAAAGTGGCACATACTATCGATCTCGGAATTATTGTGCGCTGGCCTTCAAAACAAAAATCAATAAGGATGCTTCTGGTTGTTGGCAACACAAAGAATATGTACCAAAGTACAACAACATGCGTTACTCTCTTGAATGTCTCAAACGCGACCACAGTATCGTGGCCATGTACCCTTTCACTTCTTACAAACTAGAAATGGTGAGCATTTCCAATTCCTTCTCCTTGAAGCACCCATGATTAAAACAGTCACAATAAAGAATAAAAGCAGCCAGCACACAGAGAAGATTGTTGGCAAAGTTGTGCAGAAAAACTTGCTGCCTGGCATAAACTAAACTGCAGACTGCGGCCCTTTAGCGAGAGCTAAGGTGACCAACTAATAACAGTGAGCTGAAAGAAGCATTGAATAGTTGATAGACGTATAGCAGCATGGGACTTAATCCCTAACTCCAGAGACAGTGCTCTGCTAGAAGTGATCCCTACGGCTGTGTTTACCTTGCATGGCTAATATATTTTGCAGTGTGTCTGGTAGTCCTAACCCCACATCCATCAGGACTGAGCAGCCAGCACACCATGGCTCGTCTCTTGGATTGTATGCTGAAGGCAACCAGAGCGTGCTGGTGCGTGCCCTGGTCTTGTCACAATTGTGCAGTATAAACAGCACTTACTGCTGCTTGAATATGCACCTAGGAAGACATGATGGTAATTCTTACATCTAGAAATAAACTGCATACACAGTACAGGAAACAAGCTTGATGGAGAATATTTCGTATAATCCTTAAAGTAAGAATTTAGGATCAGGGAAGCATATCCTATTTCAGACCTAGTTGGAGTGGCTGAAGGTGCTACCAGCTCCAGCTGCTGGACCACATCTCCTAGTTGCAAATTACAGTCTCCATGGCTCAGCCACTGTGTTGGAAGGTTCAGGTGTGATGGTTTTAGGGTGTGCAAATTCCAGGTCGGTTGCTGAGCTGCTGGGGAGGAGATACTTGCACAGCACGAGCATCTGAAGCCATGCTAGCCATTTGCAAAATGAATGTGGTTTTGCCATTAATGTGGACTGTTTAAAACTGAGAGCCTGAAGCCTTAATCCTTATTTTTCCTCATTTAAGAAACTATGAAAATAACTGTAAAATAAGTAACTATAAGGGGTTAAGTTGTGTTTATTGGTATAATTTCTTGCCTAATTAGAAAAACTTGATTAAAAGGTACTTTTTCAGAGGACTCTATATAGCTATGTTAATCTGGTGAATTGTGAAGAAAAACCAGAGAAAGTCTTAGAAAATTACCTCATTTTAAGCAATTTTTGAATGGGAGAGACAACCAAAACAACCTTTTCCATTTTCTAATTGTTCTTAATTTCTATTTTTATTAACTAGGTCAGCTTTTTTTAAAAAAAAACAACAAACAAACAAAAAAACCCAACCACAAACCCAAAACCTCAGCCAGTTAAGTTTAATTTTTTGAATTTTTTAAAAAATCAGTTTCCAAACCAACCCCAGTTTTGACATTGATCACTTTTAGTTTATTTTCAACATCTGTCAGGAATAAAACTTTTTCTTGGCAATAAGAAAACTGTGTGAAGAAAACCCATTGAAGCAGTCAAACCCCTTCAAAACAGTTCTGGGAATGTTGATACTTTATCACGTATGTTTGTTTTTTCTGATGACTACTGTTAAACAGAACAGAAGTAAACACCATTTTAGAACAATGCCAAAAATAGATGTGATGTTTAATATGTACCTAATTATAAGTAATATTGCCATATTACATGGTAGTTAGAGCACTTACTTGAATGTGGATTTATTTATTTTTTTCATTAAAAGAACTGTGATGACTAAAGCTTAGGACATAGAATTTCAATTTTCAAAAATTCTTGCCTGAAGTTAATCATTTAGATCCATGCTTTGCTTCCTGGAGGTAAGGTCTTAGAGAAAAAATACAGACTTCTTGACTAATGACCCAGCAAACAGTCATTTTACTTTCTATAAAGCTGAATATTTGCTTTTCTGTAGCTGGGTAAGAAGCCTGTTTTCACCTCTAAATTGTTATTGGATATTTGACGCTCACTGAAAGTGAAAGAAAATATTTTTGTTTTTCCTTACAGATGCTGATGTTAATAGTAACTTTTTGCCTAAATAGGAAAGATTTTTTTTTTCTGGTATTTCATATTTAATGACCTTCTTTTGTTATGAGTTTTACTCTGTGACTGTATTTTTGTCTGTACTTCCAGCTTAATGTATTTTTGGTTTTGCCCAGTAAAATAGAAGCTGACACCTGGATTTTTTTCCTTCTGAATTCCAAGTATTTTAATTCTAAGTTGTCAGATGGCAGAACATAACTTCTATAATTGCCATTTACTTTGTTGACCTAGTCTAAGAAAGTTGATCATGGTTCATAGCTGAACCTGTACTGGTGATCGATAGGATGTTGTCATAATATTGAAATTTGGATTCATTATGCAACCTAGTGCATTGCTGGCCAGAGCAGTGTGTCTTTTGCTGGTTACTACATATCCAGCACAAGTTTTTTCTCGTCTGTCTTAGTAATTTATAATTAAATGATTAGGTATAGAGCATACAATTTAAAGGACATGTACTACAGCCATACTAAAATAAGTACTTTAATGTAATCTGTATCAAATGAAGTGGGACTTCTCACACTGCAATAGAAGCTGTGATGGTTACGTGCTGTCCTCGGTCTTTAAAACCTAAGATTGTGAAGAAAAGGAAAGGTATAGTCCTTCTAATGGCTGTGCTCAATGGTTGTAAATCATGCTGCTCGTGCTGATAACGTGAGTTTAGCAGATGACATCCAGGATAAATCTGGATCTTTAAGTATCTGTAGACTGAACGCTGGGACTTGGTCTGACGTCTCACTCAACTGCGATAGTTTGTAAACCAAATAACTGGTTGTTTATGCTAGAGAAATAGGCAAACGCCTGTGTAAATGTTTATTTACATAAACTTCTGAAATGTCTTCGAGCTGTTGTTTCCCAGGAAACTGCCACTGTCAGTTTATACTATTCACACTTCCATGATTATTTTTCTAAAAGCACTTTTAAAATTATGACCGTGTGTCTGGCAGTTAATCTGTTGTTGGCTGTGAATTCTGTAGTAAATTCTGTGACAGCGAAATCCAGGAGGGAAGGTTCCGCTCATAGGCTCCTGTTTACCTTTCTTATAAAATAAGGAGCAAGGCTATGGATTTTGAAAGGCAGCACTTATAGCAATGATAAAAGAGATTGCGCTTTACCCAGTTTATGTCAACACAGGGCTGTCACCGACTGTCTTCCAGCCTAATAGCTAAATAAGATTAAAATACATGGAGCATTTGTATAAATTACTGACAGCAGATTCTTTGACAGTGCAAACATACTATGTGTATTTTAAGACCTAAGACAACTGGAAAGAGCTATGGGAAACCTGTATCCCATGGCCAGGCTGTGAAATGATTTTCCTCGATGCATAATCATAAAGATGAGCTCGTCTAAAAATGAAGCAGCTTTGCTAAGAGACCTATCTAATGCAGCTCGACTTTTAAAACTGTGGCTTGATCTTGGTTTTAAATGCAGGTGTGGTTTGACCACTGAACTCATCATCATCGTATCTGTGTTTTATTCCTTGACTGACCAGTCTGCTTTCCCACTTGCATTTTGACAATTCACACTTCTTTTTTGTTTTGCTTTGGTTTTTTTGTTTGTTTGTTTGGGGGTTTTTGGTTTTTGCTTGTTTGGTTGGTTTGGGTTTGGTTTTGTGTTTTTTTTGCATGTGTGTAAATTTTATTTCTCTTTATTTGGCTTCTATGCATCTTTTTTCTCCAGTCCGTTCTGCAGGGGAAGGGAAAGGGAGGGCGATGACTCTCTCTCCCTTTTGGCTGTGCTGCAGTGCTATCTGATGCCTTGCTGTAAGTTCTGGAGAGGATTAAATGCAGGAACAGGCTTATGCACAATTGCGTTAATTCTCTTGCTTCTGGGATGCTGTGTATAGAGGCAGTGGGGACAATACTACTTTCACTAACTACCATTGTCTTTTTTTTTTTTTTTCTAGTTTGCCACAGTTTTGGGGAAAGGGGCGGCAGGAGAGGGATGGGATGGGTTGGGATGGGGTCAAAACATGTCATTTGCAAAGGGAATGATAACAAAGAGGCACCAACATGTGGATTCTTTCATAGTTACCAACAAACCCAGAAACACGCCTGTCTTATGAGATAAAAAAAACCCTACAAGTGACAACTGCATGCGTTCTGGGGAAAGAACAGACTATTTTCTTGGGAGTCCTGTGCAGTGCAATGCAGTAATCTCTGACAAATGTGAGTTTCCCAAGTGCCTGGTGCCTCTCAGGAGGCTGTGGGACCACCATCTAAAGAGGTGGCCAAGCATAAGGCATGTCCTCTGCAGTCCCTTGAGTTTCACCAGCTGTATGGAAGTAATTGCACTTGAATATCACTCTGCTTCATTTCAAATGTTTTGTGGGAGATTTGGCAATGATAATAACAAGTATTTATGTTCCTGTTTGAGATGGCAGCATGATCCTTCTGATGTCAGTGCTCCCTTTTCTGGCTTTCTTCACAACCCATAGTACTTTTTGTTTCTTTTTGCTTTCTCATATACTCAGTCACCTTTATCAAAACAGAGAAACAAACAGATTGATTTATTTTATGCTATTTTCATCATTTTAGGCTTCATTGATCTCAGCCTTTTTGACCAAGTAAGACTCTTGGAGAGCTGCTGGATGGAAGTTTTAATGGTTGGTCTGATGTGGAGATCAATCGACCATCCTGGGAAGCTAATTTTTGCACCAGACCTGGTACTAGACAGGTGAGAGGAATAAACTTCTTGAGAACACTTCATATTAGCATGTTTGGAGATGGGGTGAATGGTAAGAGGAAGAGGCTTCATTATGGGAAATGCTATTAATATTTTATCTAACAGTATATTTTACCTAACAGTATATTTTACTTGTATTTGTAACTATAATGTCTTGAGTTCCGCATCCTTACAGGGGCTTAAGGAATGCTAAGCATAAACAGTATTGTTGATCTTCCAGTTCCTTAATTCCTGTAGCATGTGACAGTGTGAAGTTTCTCTGTATTTTTCACATCTTTTGTTGGTTTTGTTCCTTTGGTCTGGGTCTCTAGATGCTGAAACTGGAGATACATCAACACAATGCACTACACCGTCAATCAATTGCTTCTAGCTGATAGATTTCCTCCCCCTACTCCTCAAAAAAATAGTGTCAGACATAGTGTCAGACCATATTTTAATTATTTTAAGTAGCTTTTCTACGCATTTTTATTCCTGCCCCTATTGCAGACTTCATAAATAGCTATAATAGTGAACATTGCAGCACTAGTCAAAAGGGATTTAAAAAACCCTCTAGCTTGCTTTTTAATACTGAAAGTATTTTTTTCAAGCTAAAGCAGGGTGTGTGCAAGATTAAAAACTATTTCTCCATCACATCATGTACCAGCAGGAAAGAATATGGATTAGTAAGGGTGTTTTTCTACAGGACCTTAGAGTGATTTGACCTGGGATTCACATTGGTAAAAAGCCAGGGAAACAATCTGCTCTCTTGGGTAGGTTTAAAATGTCTCTTAACCTTTTCAACCCATGGAAATTCAGATCTGTACCAGTTCTGTGGCTTGAGCTCAATAATAATCATCATCACAGATACAGAAAGTAAAATGGGTTAGTAAGAGAAATAAATTTAATTTATAAAAGATATGAAATAAGTTATTTGCTCATATGAAATTCAATGCAAGAACACACTGTATTGTTCAATGCAATGATAAGAAATTGCTGAAAATGTATGATACATTTAGTTCCTCAGGAGCTAATACGTGCTGAATAGAGTGAGCTTATTTGATGCATTCCTTCATCTCCACACGACAAGGCAGAGTGGGAGCTATCAAGCACGTGGGCATGCTGTGATTTTATTCTTTTTAAGACATGCGTATATGAAACTGGCCTGTAACTTGATTGTTTTTATCTTAGCTGAACTTCAGATACATTTCCTACATAATCTTTGTAGACAAGTACTTCTCTGATGCTCGTGTCTATATTTTGAAACTGGCAGCTGCCTGTTCTTCTCCAAAGCTTAAAATTCTCCTTTGCTATGAGGAACACAGGAAACTGGGCACTATTCAGGCAGCTGCCTTTCTGCAGGCAGTACTTGCTGCACCTGCTTAGTGTTATCTGCCTGTGCCTGCCGAGCAGCCTGAAGGCTCAGAACCTTCCCGTTAGGATCCAGTAGAGGAGTAAAGTTCTTTCATTTCTTGGGTGCTGCTGTGCTTAAGCCTGTCTCATCTTAAAAACATTACAGAGAAAAAAATCTCATATTACAGATAGTATAAGAAGCATCCCTTTAAATACTGTGTCATAGAGCTTAATTGCTTTTTTAGTCCAGTACATGTGAAAAAAACCTAACCAAAAAACTGGAGCAGTAACTTTATTGGTTTGAAATTTGCTGCCGCTCAATTTTAAAACCATCGGAATGGCCTAGGGTTGTTTGGGTTTTTTTTTTAGATCAGAAAATGTGACCATTTCTGATATCCAAAATGAAGAAAGTTACACTCAGCAAACAGTTGCAAGCATAAAAATAACCAAACCACAAAACCACCAAACCCCCCCAAATATATTTACATTTAGACACCTTCAAAGAAAAAGGTGCTGGGAGGTGCGGATAGAGGTTGTTTTATTCTTTAAAAATGTCTTATTGTTCAAAGAAACTTATTTTAGGGGGTCTTTGTTATTCACCAAGTCCTGAGGCCTCTGTCTGGTACAAATAGTGATGTCACCATTTGTGGTATTAACTCCTTGTGAAACAAATCTGGAAGATGATTCAAGGTGGTACTGTGCCCTGCACTACAGTTAAAAACTGATTATGCAGAATTATACGGGCTGTGAGGATAAAGCCTCTTACAGAAATATGGTCATACTTACCTGTGGTCAATCCTGCGTGTACTTTAAAGAGAAAATCAGTTTCTTAGAGGTGCTGGCCTTTTATACCAGTGTAACTTTCAATTTAGATTTCATGATAGAACCTTTTGAATTCTCGTGAAGATGAGATGGATAAGCTTTTTTCAGCCTCCTTTGGGCTTTGACTTTTATCTGGTTGAGTCAGAGTTCCTTAATTCTACTTTTTCGGTAACATTTCAAATGTGTTTCCATAGGGACGAGGGAAAATGCGTAGAAGGAATTTTGGAGATCTTTGATATGCTCCTGGCCATGACCTCCAGGTTCCGAGAGCTGAAACTGCAGCACAAGGAGTATCTGTGTGTCAAGGCAATGATCCTCCTCAATTCCAGTGAGTATGCAGTTGACTCTGATGCTCACCAAATTGTACTTTTTATTTCGAGGGTGGCTGGGAAATCAGCCTCTAAAAATGGCAGAAGTATCAAATGAGATAAAGCCGTTGAAAGAGAACAATAGGAAAGGACTTCTAACAATCAGATTCTAAGGATTTTTGCTCAAGAAACTTCTAAACTGTACCATTTGCTGGATTTAGGGTCTATGTCCTGTTGTAAGAACTGCATTGAAAGCTTCTCACCAGGTGGGGCTCACGGCCCAGGCTGTAGGTATGTCCTTTTCAAAGAGAACTTTTGCTCATCTCTGTGGATCCTGGTCATGTGTAAAGTTGCTGTACAGCTCTACAAACCTGTCCTTAATTCTAGTAAAACTAGTTACTCAATTAAGCAGTGATTAATTCAGCTTAAATGTTCCTATTTAAGGTAATTAATTGGTAGAAATGATTGAAAGTACTCAACAGTTCTGCAAGACGAATTTCAGGATGGAGCTTTGCTTTTCAGCCTCTTACACAAGGCAAATAGGAGTGTGTGTTTGCTAGTTTGCTAGTAAAATAATTTTATTCCCCAGAACATATTGTAATTAACGTTGTCAAAAAAAACCTACAAAAAAGTAACATCTAACTACTTACATCTACTGTTTTCAGCAAGGAGCTGCTGCGTAATTCTCAGCCCAGTTCTGAAATGGAATAGTCCAGCTGTTATCCCATTTATTTATTTCAACAGAAAACAAAAGCTTGTTCTTTTTTTCTTAAAAAAACTCACGACAACAACAACCAAACAACCAAAAAAACCCAACAAAACCCCATGTTCCTCAGCCATATTTTCTTCAAAGCCTCACCTCTCAAAAAATCTCTCTTTTCACCTCTCCCTGCTCTCCTTTCTTGTCAAAGTTAATCTTTTACTCCTAATTTTCAAGGTGTTCTGGATCTCTGTCCTTCCGTAAGTATCTTTGGGAGGATTTTCCCCCCCCCAGGTCTCTTCTGCTCTATCAATAATGTTATTGTGTGTTTCCATACCTTTCTAGTGGTGATTTCTTCTCTTCCCTCTCCATACCCCCAATCACTTTTTTTTGCTTTTGCTGACTTTTAAAGTTTCTCACTGTAGGCAAGTGCTGTATTATGGCACCCTTAGTGAGCTGTAGGGAGACCATGGCAGGCTGGGTCTATGAGCAGTGTCTCTCACTATGTTCTTCTCCCTCCCTAGGAAATACTCAGAGGAAAAAAGTTTTTTTCAGCAAGAAGGTATTAGAGCAAGCATAATGCTATAATTCATAATAGTTACTAAACTACAAGGTACAGAGTGATTCAAAGGAAAAAGCCCTGGAGAATGGAGAGCATGTCAGTTTTCTGGACTGAAGGGTCTATGTTCAACATGTTGTCCTGGGAGGATTTGGGAGAGTTACTCAGTTTGCAAATGATGCGGCTGTCAAATTTTGGCAAAGGAATGTAAGTTGGAACTTGGTGTGGCACATGGAGCATCATTTGTACAGTCTTGAGGGGGAGACGTCAGGAAATGTATCACAGTCATAAAATTCACAGTCATAGCTTTTTCTCCTTCCTCATTAACAGGGAGTATTTCTTTCTCTTCTCTGGTTAGGCATGTTTCCCTTGTCAGCAGAAGAACCTGAAAGCAACAGGAAACTGCATCACCTGCTTAATGTAGTCACAGATGCTTTGGTGTGGGTTATTGCAAAGAGCGGAATCCCCTCGCAGCAGCAGACAACTCGTCTGGCCAATTTGTTGATGCTCCTCTCCCACGTCAGGCACGCAAGGTAAATTTTACAGAATGTGTGTAATGCATAAGGTGTTAGTGTTTGTTTATTACAGCAACAAAGCAAGGTTTGAACTCCAGAGCACTCCTGAGGGAATCCTGGTACTGCTTTTCATCTCTGTTCATTGTAAGGGTTTCCTTCCTAGCAGAACTAAACAGGCAATATATTCAAGTGCTTGCTGGCACTCAGACATTTTGTGTTGATATTAAAATGCTGTCTTAACTGTATTACATTAAATTGTTCATTATCTATCTGCCTGAAATGTTTAACAATAATACCACAAATTCAGCCTTTCAAAAAAACCCCACCCAGTCATGAAAACTCTTCCATCAAAAATAAAAGTCTCTTTCAAAACTGATCTGCAGGGTGGGCTTTGGTGGAGCAAAGTGTATGTTGGGTGCCATGTTTCTCCCAGACCAAATTTGTTTTCTTTTATTTGGAACCACAGCATTTTTGCCAAGTGACTCATGATGCAGCGATGCCATGCTCCTGCTTTCCCCATGGGAAGCAGCTCCTCTGCTCCCTGCCAGTTCCGAGACCTCCTTGAGCTGCTCATCTTTGCTTGCAGTACAGCAGACTGAAAATGCAGGGTGCTAGAAAGAGATGCTTTAATTTTCAGGCTGTTTAATTATTCCCCAGAGACCAGCTATTATCAAAGCTGTTTTATGTCTCAGCTTTGGACTGTGTGTCCAGGGAAGATGGTCCTGGGACCAGGCTGGAGCATGCAAAGGAGAGATGGGCATATCTGACTTTGTGTAGGGACACTGGAAGAGGGAGAGATACCTTTGTGACAAGCTTCCTGGGAGAGTGGATGGCAGCAGCAGGGACCTGACTGTGCCGAAAGGCAGCTTTTAACAGCCAATTTGTGAACTGGGGGTGAGTTTGAGAGCTGGCCCTACAGAACTACAGCACCAGCCAGAGCTGAACCCGACTCATGGCTCTGATGCACTGCCATCACCTGAGTTGTCCACTGTAGTGTGACACTCCATCACAGCATCACAGGAGCTCTTGTTCTGGAATGATGTGAATAAACACTGAATCTTTGCAGAATTTTTATATTTTCTTATTAAAGCCAGAGTTTTTGTGCTGTGCCTGCCTCAGCTGAAGTCTGGAGGCTACTCGTTGTGACCCATCTCCTTTACATTGCTTAGCACTGGTCAGTCAATTATACTTTGTTCTGGAAATAACTGATGGTCTCAGCATTGATTACAAAATGAGGCAGGAGTCTCAAGAGCTGGATGTAGGAGGGAGGCTGCAATTTCTTCTTTGCCATTAACATATTTATAACTCTTGAATTGTAGCAGAACCTCATTTTTCTGGAAGCATTGCCCCCTTCCAATCCAATCCACCAGGTCAGCTATGTGCTGGCTGTCTGCTGCTATTTCCACTGTGATAAATCTGGTGTTGAGCAAGCCCACTTAGATTTCAACCCCAAAACCTTGAGTGCATCTGACTTACATGCATGTGCAACTGCAATGGCAAGAGCCATCTCCCGTTGGTCCAAATCATGATACAGCCACAGAGCATTCAAGCTAACAAGGTATCATTGTATCTTACTGCATAACAAAAAACCCCCAAACTTTTAAAGCCTGCAGCCATCTGCAAGATCTGACACTGGACATGCAGAGAGGAAACAAACTGCTTGAAGTTCGCCAGGGTAGCTTGGTCTTCTTTCTCAACCGGGCAGGAGAGGTAGGTAGTCACTAGAGCTACACATTGTAAATTTCTCTTTTGTATAAAGCTGCAGCGTGTGGGCCTCCATGTTTAGAGCATCAAAGAGGTATTTCTCTGTGATTTCAATAGGGTTAGTACATCTGCATTATTTTCTGAAGTCAGTTTGTGCGGTGTAAATCAAATCTCGGTTCCCTAAATAGTAAAATACTCAGCTTTAAAATATTGGGATCTTGTTACTGTTGATAGTGGTAAATGATCTCAGGGACTACAGCAGCTAAAGCCTCCTAACTCCTAATAAAAAAAGGACTCTTCTGAAGCCATGAGCATGTTTTCCTTCTCTGCGCTGTCAGGTCCAGATCGCTGACTTATTTTCTGTTCTCCTTCACAGTAACAAGGGAATGGAGCACCTCCTGAGCATGAAGTGTAAAAATGTGGTCCCAGTGTATGACTTGCTGCTGGAGATGTTGAATGCGCACACTCTCCGAGGCCAAAGGAAGTCCCCGGTCACACATCCCGAATTTGGCCCATTAGAACAAATGGAGACTGGAGACGGTCTGCGAAATGGGGCAGCCCAGTAATTCTGTTGAGACCTGGAAATGTGAAGCTTGTTCTAAGCTATGGGAGAAAACAAAACTACTGTGGTGGAACTGCTGAAGCGTGACCTAGTGCGAGCCCTCATCTCTTCTAGATTTGCACATCAGTATCTTGGGAAAAGCTTGTGGGACGCACACCTCTGTCCATGTTTCTGACATTATAATATCTGCACTTTTATAGTGCCTTTTCTGAGACTCTTCAAAAGCACCTTATGAAATTAAGCCTCAGAACAGTACTGCGAGACAGGGAATTACTGCCTCTCCTTTTTTAGAGGCAGGTGAACTGGGACAGAGAGATAAAGGGCCTGATTTAGGATGACGGAAGTCTGTGTCAGGGCAGGAGTCAGCACCTAGGTCTCCGTCTCCCAGACCAAGGCTTTTAAGCGCTCTTCTTTCCGTGTGAGATTGTATGAAATGTAGAGCAGCATCGGTTGGGACAGATCCGCTTACCTGCGGTTGCTGGTCCCTGGGGAATACTTGCTTTGCAGCTGATCTAAAGTGCCGAGATATGTACAGTGTTTCTTCTGTTCTTAAATATGCAATGGCTGCAAGTGCTTTCATTTGAAGGCCATTCAGAACAGCTTCTAGGGCTAGTTCAGAGCTTCTTCAGAAATGTTAAACCAAGCTTAAGTTTATATTTTGTGAGCCTGTTCTTAACGCTCACATTATTTTCTGTGTATACTTCTTCAGTGCTTTAAACAATGACTGAACTGCCTAGATATTTCAGTCAATGCTGATCTTTGAAATGTGTTTTGTCTGTGAGATTAACATGTTGTTTTATATATTTATTCATGATGTTAAATCTATTATAATATTTAGGTACAAGAGGTTGCTCTGTGAATATTAACTGTTTGCATTTGTATATGACCTGCTAATCAGGGCATGTGAAATCAGCTAGAAACAAACCATCTTCCCTCCCCTTTTGACTCGTGTGTGGAATTATGTCGTGCCCAGCCGAAACCTCTTGCAGCCGTCTTGCAGGGGGCGAGGCAGTGGCTGGGACCCTAAGCTGGGACCTGCTTTTGCCTGCTGCCCGCAGGTTGGCTGCTTGCTTGTTTTCAAAGCGCATGGCACCTTACGCTGTGGTTTTCATATCTTCTATAGGATCTCTCAAAGAGCAGGGGGATGATGATTCTGGCACTTCCTTTGCTTTGCAAGTGTGATGGCTTGTATGAATTTCACTGAAGATGTGGGTTTAAACTCCCCTGTTGTCCTGATTTCTGCATGTGTTTACGCTGCACTGAGAAAAAAAACCAGAGGAAATAGCCTGGCCGATGACCTCAGTGGCGAGCAGGATGGCATCACTGCTGCTGGCAACTGCCAGTATCGCATTTTGATATGAGCTAGAATTGCAGTCACTCTGAATGGATATGTTTAAATATAACACATGTATGTTCTGGGAATTTCAGGTATGGTGAAATTAAATTGGGATCACACCAAAAATCTATCTTGAGCTGATAAGTTTTCTGGATTAGGGACTTTGATTAGTATGACATTTGCATACTTTGAATATTAGTCAAACCTTTGATCTTGGTGTTTTTTCAAAGCCAAGGACAATATTTTTATAGGAGGAGCATTAAGAGTTTTCAGTGAATTACACAAATCTGTTGTCTTGTTTTGATCTTGTACTATACCAGATGCTGCTGATGGTCTAAATTTTTACTAGCTACCTTTTTATTGTTTTTAAGACTCTGTAATATAGCAGTGCCCTTCTACTTGAGTGTAATATTTACTACAAGAAAGGGAAAAAATGTGAGTACAGTCTGGAATTCATTGGTACTTTAATTTTGGGGGAAGTTTTGCTGTGAAACAGATGTGTTTCAGTGTTTCTTGGGCTTGATCACCTTCTGGCCTCAGGTCTGTTGTATTGTTCTTTTTCTAATTTTCCTTATCCTGTGAAATCTTTTTGTTTAATACAGTTTTTCAAAGAAATGTTTAAGTGATTTTTTTGTTGTTTGTTTGGTTTGTTTTAGAAGTGCTGAATTTATGTGCAATCTTGAAACAAGCCTCTTAAAATGGGAAAGAGTGGGTATAAATTGTAAAATTAACTTCTAAATGGAAATATGCTCTGGATTGACTTTGTAAAAGGGCGATGCTTCAGATGTGTGCCACGTGTTGTGATTCATATATGCCATTACTTGCACAGTGCAACTAGGAAAATGATGTGATTTTAACAGATATTTTTTGTCTTGTTGAACATAATTTTATTAAAAGTTACTACTAGTGTTTTAAAATGGGCAAAAGCCAATAGCTGTCGACTCTCTGGATTAATGTAGCTGTGTTCATACTTGGATAAGGAGAAGGCGCACATCCCTAAAACAGCAGTTTATAAACAGGGAGCTGTGTGATGAAATGACTGGACAAGGGTGCCTTGGTCTCTTGAGAGAGGTGTTGGGTTTATCATGGGTCTGTATCCTACAGACTCTCTCAGGTGCTGCATTCCTGGTGCGGAGCACGT
Source organism: Burhinus oedicnemus (assembly GCA_008921705.1). Lineage (NCBI taxonomy): Eukaryota > Metazoa > Chordata > Aves > Charadriiformes > Burhinidae > Burhinus > Burhinus oedicnemus. The sequence goes on from VFFE01007492.1 coordinate 450,327, forward strand.
CCATGTCCTTGCCAGGCCTGAGCAGAGCTGTCACGCTGTGTTTCAGTTTAGATATTGGGGGAGCTTTTCTGGTTTAAGCATGAATGACTTGAGTGCTGAGGAGCTACGAGGGCTGCGAGGAGGCGAGGAGAGCGGGGCTGGTTTACGGCTTTCCTTCACTGCTTTCCTCAGCAGCTTCTGCTGAGCTGGGACCTGGCCAGAGGTGGCTGTTTCTACTTGAAGAAATTATGCAGCAGTTCTGGGCTGTTTGCAGAGGTGAGCAAGCTTGGTTCGTGCAGGAGTGCCAGCTGCCATGGATTTAAAAATAAAAAAATAAAAAAAGAAAGAAAGAAAAAGAAAAGAACGAACAAACAAACTAGAACCAAACGGTGAAACAACCTAATTTTTTTTTAAAGAAATGTGGTAAGTCTTGGAGCATTTCAGGCAGGTAAAATGCTTTGTCTCCAGGAATGTGAGAACTTCTCCACACCCCCGTCTTCTTGCAAATTATCCATTTTTAGTACTGTTACGTTGCCAGTCAGAGGGGAGAATACAGGGAAAAAATGTGTTGGAACATCCTCCCTCGAGATAGTGCTCGACAGGCTGGGTGCTCCTCTAAGATCTGTAACAAACTAAGACAGATAAAACTTAAAGGTGGGCTTCTTTTCTTTTCCCAGTAAATATGCATATTTCCATAATAATAACAATATGTTAATTCCTTGCTGACTGAATGATAGATCTATACAGGGATCATTGTGATGTAAGGAGAGCATCCTTGTAAGTGCTGGAACTTTTTATTTTCATTCTGATGGCCTGTGCAGTATGGAAGATATTTCTTGTATTGGCATCATTAGAGTGGTTTAACAGAGACTAAAAATGCAGTGAGCCCCGAGAAAGTTGCTTCTTGGTCCTATTCGAGCTATCACCAGTGATCAGCATCTTCTGAGGTAACAATTTCTGTCTTGTTTGGACTTTGTCATAGAGTCATAGAATGATTTGGGTTGGAAGGGACCTTAAAGATCATCTAGATCCAACCCCCCTACCATGGGTAGGGACACCTTCCAGAATTGGGTTGCTCAAAGACTCATCCAGCCTAGCCTTGAACACTTCCAGGGATGGGGCATCCACAACGTCTCTGGGCAACTTGTTCCCAGTGGTGTTCTCACCACCCTCACAGTAAAGAATTTCATCCGAATATCTAAGCTAAATCTACCCTCTTCCGGTTTAAAACTGTTACCCCTCGTCCTATCACTGTACTCCCCGATAAGAAGTCCCTCCCCATCTTTCCTATAGGCCCCCTTTAGGTACTGGAAGGGGCTATAAGGTCTCCCCGGAGCCTTCTCTTTTCAAGCCTGAATGACCCCAGCTCGATCAGCCTGTCCTCATACAGGAAGTGCTCCAAACCTGGACCGTCTTTGTGCCCAGCCTGTGTTTGCGCTTGGGGTTGCCCTGACCCACATGCAGGACCTTACACTTGGCCTTGTTGAACTTCATGAGGTTTGCATGGGCCCACCTCTCAAGCCTGTCCAGGTCCCTCTGGATGGCATCCCTTCCCTCCAGCGTGTTGACTGCTCCACACAGCTTGGTGTTGCCGGCAAACTTGCTGAGGGTGCACTCGATCCCACCATCCGTGTCCCCAACAAAGATGCTAAATAGCACTGGTCTCAATACCGACCCCTGAGAAATGCCACCTGTCACTGGTCTCCACTCGGCCATTGAGCCATTGGCCATAACTCTGAGTGCGGCCATCCTGCCAATTTCTTATCCATCCATCTTATCCATCGGTCAAATCCACGTCTCTCCAATTTAGAGACAAGGATGTCGTGCAGGACAGTGTCAAATGCTTTGCTCAAGTCCAGGTAGATGATGTCAGTTGCTCTTCCCTTATCCACCAACACTGTAACCCCATCGTAGAAGGCCACCAAATTTGTCAGGCATGATTTGTCCTTAGTGAAGCCACGTTGGCTGTCACCAGTCACCTCCTTATTTTCCCTGTGCCTTTGTGTAGTTTCCAGGGGGATCTGCTCCGTGATCTTCCCAGACGCAGAGGTGAGACTGACTGGCCTGGCGTTCCCCGGGTCCTTGATTTTTTTCCCTTTTTAAAAATGGGGGTTATGTTTCCCCTTTTTGCAGTCAGCGGGAACTTCACTGGACTGCCATGACTTTTCAAGTATGACGGGTAGTGGCTTAGTAGCTTCATCTGCCAATTCCCTCAGGACCCATGGATGCATCTCATCAGGTCTCATGGACTTGTGCACATCAGGTTCCATAGCTGATCTCAAACCTGATCTCCTACAGTGGGCAGTTCTTCATTATCCCAGTTCCTGCCTTTGGATCCTGTGGATCGGGCGGTGTGGCTAGAGCTCTTGCCAGTGAAGACTGAAGCAAAAACCTTGTTGAGTACTTCAGCCTTGTCCATATCCCGGGTAACCAGGTCTCCCAGTTCCTTCCAGAGAGGGCCCGCATTTTCCGTAGTCTTCCTTTTATCACTGGCGTACCTCTAGAAGCTCTTCTTGTTGCCCCTGATGTCCCTGGCCAGATTTAACTCTATCTGGACTTTAGCTTTCCTAAACTGATCCCTGGCTGCCCGGACAATTTCTCTGTATTCCTCCCAAGCTACCTGTCCTAGCTTCCACCCTCTGTAGGCTTCCTTTTTCTGTTCGAGTTTCTCCAGGAGCTCCTTGTTCATCCATGCAGGCCTCCTGGCGTTTTTGCCACCTTGAACTCCACAATCTTATGGTCACTGCAGCCAAGGCTGCCCTTGAGCTTCACATTCCCCACCAGCTCCTCCTTGTTGGAGGAAAAAAACCCCAACCCCTCCCTTTCACTCAGCTGTTCTTTAGTTCTATGAACTTACAGGATTTGTCTAGTGATGTGCGCTTCATTCAGTTGTACTTTGTCGCAGCTGAATACACAGGTATCATGAAACCTAAATATACACCTTTTTGGTCATTTCTCTCCCGTAGCTGAGCTCAGCCTGGTTTCATGAGTGTGTGGTCACGGTGTCTGAGTGTCTCATCCTCACCTCCCCAGTGACTCCACAAGCTGTAGGCTGATTTGTCAGGTACATCAGTTCCTGGGATGTTGCCCAGCACCAAGTGACTACAGAAGATGCAGGTTGTGCCCTAGTGTTTCAGGGACCAGCAGATTTAACTGTATGAGGGGCAATCATCATAAACCAAGAGCCCTCTGCTTCCCATGCTAGCAGAATTGTTGTTGACTTGGGGTGGGGGTTTTTTTTGGGGGGGCGGTGGGGGTGGTAGGTATAGCTGTAAACAGATTGAGGCCTCATCTCCCTGCCACAGAAGACAGACTTCAACTCAAAACTAGGTTTGGCCTGTTTTCACTCCTACATACAATGCATGTGCAAAAGTGTGCACATGTGCGCTTGCTCTCACTATTGCTCTTGCCTTCTTTTTTCAATCCTTTTTTTTTTTTCCTTCACTCAGTGCTAATAACCCAGTCCTGAGTGAGATGACGACACTAAGAAATTGGTGGGTATATATAATGACTTGTTTGAAGCAGACTTCCATGTCAGCCTACAGTGCAGTGGTTATAATCAACTAGAAGTAAAACTATTTAAAATAGTTTTGGGGGAAAAACCATTTAAGTTATTTTCCCAGACTTTTTTTTTTGGTGACATTTTGAGATAATTTCATGAAAGCTCCTCATTTTATATATTACATCAGTTCAACAATTTGATATAACTGTACATAATGAAAGGAAATTGCAGGCTATGAAATTTTCTTTAGACCTTTTAACATTGTTCAAATTTTTTTCCCCCTGCATAGGTTCTTTAATGGCAGAAGAACTGAATATCATGTCAGCAACTGACTATTAGTTCTTGGCAGAAAGGTTTGCATGGGCATTTGTGACAACCTGGCAATGAAATAATGGTTAGAGTTGGCTGACTTCTACAGAGAGAGAAACTTAAATGAGCTCCATCTGAAAGTAATTGCTTCAAAATACAAAATAATGATGGCAGAGGGAGAGAGGAGAGCATGTGGGTCTGTGTGCAGCAAGGGGTGGGGAGGTTCCATCCTTTTATCTCTGGGTACAGCCCTACTGCAAGAGCTGTAGCTGTGAAATTGGTAGCTGTAGCGCAAGTCTGGCTCCGCAGACACAGCTCCACAGAGCGGCGTGCTGGCTTACAGGCTGTGGAAGCTGCCAGGTCTGGAAGCACTGCCGGATCCCTGTGTCTTTAGCAGGCTGGAGCCCAGGCACTGCTTCTTGAGACTGAGGCCAAGACACTTCAGTATGGAGCTGGCACATCTTCACCTGTATCTGAGCATACAGCGTGGATGTAAATTACTGTATGGTACCACTACTAAAAAGTGCCAGATTGTAAGCTTTGACTTTCCTCAACTATGTTGCTAACTTTGCGAGCTTAACTGCATCCCACTTAATGTATTAATTTAGTTTAATATCCTGGAAATAAACTGTGCTTTTTTTGCCACCATGGTTGGGAGGAAGCTGTCGGCTTGCTACAGGGACATAAGAATGCAAAGCAATTTACTTCATAAATCCCTTGGCCAGAAGACGGGGAATATGCAACCGCCAGTGGTGACAACTGTAGAAAAGGGGGGAGAATTCTCACAGGCTGATCACAAATCCCATTTTCTATACGTAAGCATTACAGAAATTGGCTATGTCTGGGTGATTTTCACTGCAACCAAACACAAAAATTCCTAATGTTCAAACAAACTCTTACAATCACACTGAGCTCTCCTCGATGTGCACTTCCCCCTCTCCAGCACTGCCATAACTCCTGGTTTTGAAAACCAGTTCCAGGGTGGGGAAATAGTTCAGCATTTCAAACTAGTACTAAGCATTAGTTCGTTCAACTTTGTGTTCTTGCTCTACGAAACTACAGTCAGCTGCAAAGGAAAGGATCTGTGCCACCGAACACAGGCGCCACTTCTGAATTTTCAATCCCTTGCTCTGACAAGCAAGAGAGTCGTTATGCTGCTTCTGACACTGTTGCGTTAGCATGCAAATAAGCTGACTTATACAGGAGTGGAAGGGTCAGCATTGTTGGAACATGCGGCTGGTTGCCCCCCACTACACACAGTGATAGTCCCTGCAGACATTGGCAAAACTTTAATGACAGTACTCGAACTGTACAATCAAGAAGCAATGGCAACACGGACTGTACACAGTGTTGCTCTAGACATTGCCCAAGGGTCAGTTTCATTTCAAAGACAAAGCTTATAAAAATGCACAATTGTCTCCCAAGATACTGTACACTATTGAGCAGGTTAAAAACTGAAAAAAGTCTTTCATTAAAAAAGTCATTATATTATTTGTATACATCAGGGATAGTCTACATAGTCATGTTCATCTAGAAAATATGTGCATTATAAACCATTTCCACGCAATGCAACAATTTCTTATTTCAAAGGTGGTATAAAAAGACAACACAGCAGTCCTAACCACTAGAACACTGTATGTAAACCAAACCAAATGTGCATCCTTTTAATGAATGTGTTGGATAAATAAAATACGGTAACAAAGATGCAAAAAGATGTAGATTTTTTTGTTTCCTCCGAGTGACTACAGTACCAGGTAACGTGAAAAGTGTGCAGTAATCATTTCAGGCAAAGTGCCTCTTCAACCGCTTGTTTGTCGTGCTAACCCGAGACAGACTGCTGTGTTTAAGATGACTGTGATGTAGTTTCTGCATCTAGTAACTCAGTATTCAATCACCTTGCAAGCTTAAGAGCACTGCACCTATAAAATAGTGTATCTATTGGATCAAAGTATAAAGTGTGCTGCTTACAGTTTAAGAATCTATAGAAAAAGTTTGTTTTCCATACAAAAACACTGAAATTTTGTCAAGATAGATATATTTCAAGATGTAAAATTTAACACATTCCTTGTGACAGGGAAAGGAGACTATAAATGTGAGGCTGCTTTCTAAGTTGGTGGAGGCCCATTGATGTATTGCAGCATGGGATGGAAAGAACGGGCAAAGTTGTTTCTCCAGGTGCAGCTGTAGTCTTCCTCAGAAAATGGAACTATGCAAACCAGAAGTAAAAGCAGTAGAAAGAACAACTGAAGAGGTAAAGCTGCTCGCAATACACGGTAAAAGAAAGAGGGAGACCGAGGAATTGCTTGAGCAGGTTTTGGATGGCTTTCACCTCTGCAAAGGAGAAAAAAAGAAAAAAAAGAGAGAGAAAAAAAAAAAAAGACACTTTAGAGTTTGAATTAAACAAGTTGTTTTATCTCTCTCTCTACGGTTCCCACTACCCTTCCAAGATGAAGGGCTGCGTATCTACAGGAAAACACACCGCACACGAAACACTTTAACTATAACTTGAAAGTGTGCAAGACTGCTCAGTGGGAAGCCAGCTGCTGGCTTGAGTTTACTGTCCTTACTACTGAAGAAGAAATACTTCTTTGTAATAGCTTAGATCAGTGGGGTTTTACCATATTTTCAGATGCAAACTTATGTTTTCCCAGCAGACAAACAAACGACTCTAAATACACGTTGAAGTATAAAGGAAAGCCACCATTCAGACTGATTAGGCTTTTCTTTGCCTTGGCCTTACTGAGATCTATCCTTTGAACAGACCCTAATGAACTGGGTGTGAACTCCCTTTGTCCTTCATGGCCTGTTTGTAGTAAGTGGCTCTAAGCTGCAAGTTTCTTTGTCCAGGTACGCTGGTAGAATTAAAGGAAGATTTAAAACGAAAATATTCAGCCATTTGGCACAAAAAATATATTCTCAAGAGTAAAGACAAGCCAAGGTTGCACATCGGTGCAGAGGTCTAGGAGCTGGAGTGCTAATGGAAAACCATTCACCAAGGTGCAGCCCAGAGCTGGTAGGTAGAGGAGACACTGCAGGTAGGCAGAAATCACCTCCACCTGCATGTCAACCTATGAGGAACAGCTGCCCAGGTTTCTGCTGGCACTCAGCACGCCTCTGCCACTTTCACTATCCTTCAAGAGATCAGGCTAATATAAAATAATACCTTGTGGTGCTGTTTTTTCTGCCATCTGCAGTTTTCCTTATGGTCACCTGTTGAGAGAAATAGATTTTAGGTTTCAGAAACTACAAGGAATTTATCTTTGTCAAAAAAGACAGTTGTAGCCTTTAAAGTCCTGTTGTAAATTCTGTATTAAGGTACATGCACCTAAAAGGTAAAATGATTATATCTGAGGAACTTTCAGGCTAAGTATGTCCAAATATGCTATATGCTGATAGCAAAATACTAGAAAAAAAATACTTGCCTTCTTCACAGCAGGGCTGGATTTCACTGCAACTGGATTACAGACTCCTGAGTCTGAGTCATCTGGAACTAGCAGGCATGCTCTGGTACCCTATAAGGTAACCACGCCTTCCTCTTTAAAATGCACTTTCAAAACCCACAACAGATGGAAGTGCAAAGAGCCATATTTCATTGCCTCTCTGTAGGTGCACAGCCCATTGCCTCTTTAGATATGCATAACCAGTGGTAAACAAGATGATCCAGCTCTCCAGCATAAAGAAATGTTTTACTATGCGCAGCCCGAAGGAATTGCGATAGAACAGGCGCGTACAGGTATTAACTTGAAAATATCTCTATCTGACAGCTGTCAGGGTAAGCAATGTATTGCTATGAACTACAACTCCTATATGTTCGTTACACACTCCTAGCCTGGTACTTGGTATGAAACTCAGAAAGGTCACCTAGTCCAACCTCCTGCTCAAAGCGAGGTCAGCTATGAGCCCAGACCAAAAGCCTTACTCAAGGCTTTATCCTGTCTGCTCTTCAAAACCCTCAAGGATGGAGACTGCACAACCTCTCTGGGCAATCTGTTTCAACACTGTACTAGCCTCGTGGTGCTGAAGTTTTTCCTATAGGTAGACTTAATTGTCCTTTTTTCAGCTTATGAAGGTGGAAGTACTTAAGTTTTAAGTCAGTCTTCTATAAATACCTTTACTCTCAATGTTATTACTTTTCAGTAAGAAATATCCATGAACAAGTATTTAAAGTCTGACTCACCAGATTTCCTTGTATTGTTTTTAAGTCATGTGAAACTTGTTTATTAAGCTGTTTCAGTTTGCATCCAATTACATGGACCTTCTTATCAGTCTCAATGTGATCACCATCTGATTTAAGCAGCAGGTCAGCAGTGAGTTCTTGAAGTGAGTTTACTTTAGGCTGCTGTTCCAGCAGCTCTTTCTCCAGTTCCTCAAAACAAACAAACAAATATCAGTGCAACAGACTGTTACTCTCAACTTTAAGGATGTTCTCATAAAAGGAGGAACTCTGGAAGGCTTTAAAGAACAACTCAACCTGCCTGAGAATCCGCAATAGATAGGAATGGCTATTACAGCTACATATGAAATGAAGTTCTCTTGAGGAAACTGGTTGTACTTGCTTGAACTAACATTTAGAAATAGTTCTAGCAGTAATTAATCCATATGGAAAAGACATTAGATCTTGGAAACTGGAAGTCTTACTCCAGCATAAAGACTGTTCATAAGGAACCTAATTATGATGCGTAATTACGAGAAAAATGCCTCATATAGGCACTGTACTCCATCCTCCTACTCCAAGCAGGGCCAACTTCAAAGTCAGAGCAGGCTGCTCAGGGCCTCATCCAGTCAAATTTTCAGTATCTTGCAGGACGGAGATTCCCCGTTCCCTCTGGGCCCCTCCTCCCACACCAGACCACCCCATTGTGAGAAATTCTTTTTCTTCTCTCTAGTCAGAGTTTCTGTCAGTCCATTTCTCTGACTTGTCAAGGTCCTCTTGGATGGCAGCCCTGCCTGCCTTCCTCTTCTCCCTTAAAAGTGCAGGAGGAAATAATATGGAATTTGCAAAGTGATGGCTGTATCACCCAACCACCTTTATGTTAAGGTAGAGTCTGTATTTTTGAAAGTTTTTTTAAAAAAATGAACGCTAAACAACACCTCGTACCCTCAAGAAGTTTACAGTCTGAATCGAGAGTACTCAGTCTTTTTCAAGTTGTGGGCTCTTGCAGTAGAAAAGTAAGAGCTGCAGGATGAGTCCTGCAATCAACACAGCTCAGGTTGCTTTTCTTAGCAGCCTTTGTAACTACGAGTGTCAATCTATGTATTCTCAAGATCCGCGTCCCACTTGTTGAAAACTGCTAGTCTAAATTACATTAGTCCAACAATGAACCCTGTCTCCCTCCTTCAAGCAACGAAGTTTCTTTCAATATCAGACAATACAAATGGTCCATCACAGACTTCTAAACACTGCTAAGCCAGCGTGCAGCAAGACTGGCTTTATCCTCATCCAGGGCAATTGCGATGTCCTGACACCTCATGAAATTCACATCTTAGCGTGTGCTGGCTCTTTTAGACACCCATAGAAAGCCAAGCCTCTGAAAAGGGGATTTACAGCTGGCTGGACTCCCCTTAAGAAAATGCAGAAGAGAGAAGTGAAGCTCTGCTCCTTGAAGAGGTCGGACACCCAACTCAAGCCTGAAGGGAAGCACTTCCCTCAACTCATGAGGCATCACCGAACCTTTCCTAGTGCTTGGTGCCTAAGCCAGGTTGGCTGATGGAATCAGAGTCGTTCTTACTGGAGTCACACACTGGAGTGCAGTCATTCTCCCTGTCCTACACCCAAAGACATGTAGGCTTAAGCATACTCTCAACAAGCCTAAGAAATCCCTCCTCTGTCCAGAGTGTCCTGTTTGTGAGCATGATCCCAAGTGTGACACCAAACTGACCAGTAGCCTCAGGATTTGGGTGACTCCATGCAAGGCTGCTGGCAAAAGGGTAGCACATGGGGATTTTGCACTCCCACAAGTGTTAGAAACACTTGCTCTTTCAGAGCTCAACTCGAGGCTTTTTTTTACCTAAGTCCTAGGGACCTAGCACTTAAATGTACCCTGGTAACCTGCTGGTTCAACTCGCAGACCTGTCTTAGTGCTACTTAATTTATGGAAGCTGAGAGTCATAGCAGCTAACATAACATGACCGCACATGCTGACAGAAGTTCGCGTTATTGTCTCTCTACCTGTTCGATTACTTGGTTGAAGATTAGCAGAGACTGAATTTATTTTGTTTCTCATTTTTAACTAATACATTCTATTTGATGAGAAATCTGCATTTGCTAAGCGAAAATATGCAACTGCACGTTTTGAAATGACGTATTCTTCAACTATAGGACAAAGGTGCTATTTAGAGCTAAGGGTTTTTTGCGAACACTATATTGCTAAAGCCCACAGCTTTAGAGCAGATCTTTCCCAGTCTTCCTGTTGGAGCTACAACTTCCCCCACACTAATTCAGTGTAGACTAATTCAGGCTAGACTTTGTAGCCTGTAGACCCAGTTAATTTTCAATCTGTTTGTGGTTTGCACAGAGGGGAACAGCACAGAACAAGGAAAAAATGCCAGTATCGCTGCTCAGAATATCCACCCCCCCAAGACAAGACCCAACCCTAGACATTTGGGGAGTCTAAGCCTTCATTATTTAGCTTTTTTCTATGTTTGTTTCCTAAAACAAAAGGTGTAAAAAGAGAAGTTTGGGGTTGAATGTTTTGTTTGAGAGAGAATAAAGTGTCTCTGCAAGAAAACAGAAAGGGAGAGATTTTTATTTCAGCCTGGCTGCCTGTTGTACCCAGGCATATTGCCTGGAAATCTCTGCATATGAAGACAGGAGCACCTTGCTGAACTACCCTCTTTAGTCCTCTTAGCTGAGAACAGCTTAGCTCCTCTGTGGAATATGCACATTGTTATTAGCGTTCGTGCTGCAACAGACCCTAGGAGCACAAAGACAACAATAAAGACCATCAGCATCCTGAAATCCCACTCCTCAGTATGCCAAAACTTACTTTCAGTTTCCTGACCCTTTGTTCCAATGTCTGCATGCTGGTTGGTTTAATTTTTCTCAGCTCTTCCAGCTCTTCCTCAGTTTTATTAAACCAAGCAGAGATGTCGCTGAGATCTGAGTTCAGCTGCTGCCACGGCTGCAATTTCTGTTTCATCCTTGGTTTATTTCTGAGGTCTTGAGCTTGGATAAGCTCCCACTTGTCAATAAAGCCTGCAGATGACAGAACAACAAACGTTTGAATCTTCAGTAAGGTAAAGAGTGCATAAAACAGATGCAGGAAGTTTTATGAGAAAATTATTCACCAATCTACTGAAGGCCAAATAATTGCTACCATGTACTACTGTTATCCAGACACATTTTTTCTTGAGATTCTGCAGTCTGTAAGTTTCATATTATTGGTCAAGTTATCCACATACTAATGCTACGCAGGATTTTAATCACATTAACTGAAGATGTTTTAATTCACCTGGAAGAATAGAGCAAACCTAAGGAAACTGAATTCAATGAGCCTAGTTGTGATTTGGTAGGCAGCAAAATTCATCATGGGACAAAGTATGATAGAGCAGTTAGGAATTGGGTTTAAGTTTCATCAGTTCAGTGCTAAAGGAGATGGAGATACTGCCTGTGTGATCACTAACACTATTTCTGGAAGCACATCTAAGCCCTTCTCAGAGGTTTTCCTATTCATCCCATGTATGGGACTCAACCCTGGTCCATTTGTGGGGCTGGACATACAAACTAAGTAAGCTGGTGCATATAGCTGCAGTCGTCTTTTTATCTCAATTCACTTTTGTGATTGCAATACAGATGTGTTCTTATTACAATCTCAAGCACCTGAAACCAGGAATGAGGTCATAAAAGGTTAAGAGAACCAGCTTATTGGCCTATTTGGAAGAAAGGACCACAGTGAAGAGAGTGAAGAACAGAATACATTACCAGCTTTGACAAAACATTTCTGTAGATGGGAGCTGTAGCATCTTGTTATATGGAGTACCAATAACTGAGAAAATGAACTATAGCAATCTTATCTTAGACAAAGAGATACACTTCTTTGGTTTGAAATCTGATTAAAAGTCTCTGAAGTATTCAGTATCACACAAAAGTGAAATTGTTCCCATTCATTCCAACCAGCAAAGAGACAGAAGTATCTTATGAGTGATAAAAATCTCAGTTCTGGCAGAAAATTTAAAAGATTAGAACAGCAAACACAGGTTGGACAGTACCAGGTGAGAAGGTAGCTCAGCAAGTCTTAGCAAAATACATCAATTTAGAGGATAGCGTTTTACTTTTATTTTGTTCCCAAGGCAAACGTGCTGCCTTTGTGCCCCTCTCTGCTTTGCCTCCCCCAGAGCCACAGGACAAACACCACAGCACCAAAGCCACTCCTAATGCTCTGTACCTGACTGCTCTTCTGCAGCTGCTATATTCACAAGCTCTTGGTCACCTTGGGGTTCTTCATCACTTAGGTTAGCAGATGTAGTTTTATCCTTGTTGATGTTGCTGCTGCTTGCAGAGCTGAGCTGCTTCACCTGGAATGACATTTTGGTGGGTGAGTGCTGCAGGTTAACAAGCTACCAAAGGTCAATCTTCATTTGTGTTACTTTGGGGTGGCTGGGCTGCTGCTGAGCTCTTGCATGCCAGATTTAGCACTAGGCTTCTGCATCTTTGCTAACAGTTTATACTGGCTCTCTGTGCCTTCCCAGTAAACAAACACATACCATAGTGATGTTAATTATTACAAGACTGGACATGGCAAATTAATTGCTTTTGCACTACATGTACCAGACAATGTACATTTTCTGATGCTCTTTGTTCGACTCTGGGTCTTGGCAATATTGAGTCTAAGGCTCTAAGACTGGATTAATGATGACAAAAGCAGCCAGATACCAGTACCATCTTGTGCCTGGAAGAGTGCTGACAACTGGTCCACACCCACCGAGCTTGGCAGATGCTGGCGCAGCCACAGCTGGCAACCAGCCATCAAGACTGAGGTACCAGCAAACAACAACCATTTTGGCACATCTGTCAGTGCCCAGAAGCAGAGTAAATGGTGGGCTGCATACTAGAAAAGGACCCTTCAAATCGGCCTGCTTAGGAAAAGGAGAAATGTCAGTATCAAGGGAGGGTATTCACAGCCTCTCCCTGAGGGGGTTAAATTCTTCTAGACTTGTCCTGCAACAATAGAGGAAGTAAGTTACTCCAGACTGACTCTGATCAGGAGCCTAACATGATTGTTCTGAACTGCTTTAAAGAAGCTTTTCTAGCAAGCGGATAGACTCTTACTGGTTACCTGAGCCACCAAAAATAACGATTAAGTTTGCATAAAGTGAACATTCCCCCTGTGACTAATCTTCTCCTTGATGCTGGAGGAGGGAAGAGGATGGAGTTACACAGGAACAACAAGCAGACTGTGTAGTACAGGTTCAGTGCCCACAGAGACTCCAACTCACATAGTCTGGTTTACAGGGAGTACTTGTCTCTGGACCAGACAACACATTTCCAACCACCTCTGCCTGGTTGTATCGGTATTTCCTGCAGACTGGGCTATCTGGAGAACGCCAAGGATGAGCTTCTGAAACAGACTTTCCTGAAACAAGTAAAACCAAAACCGTAAGTCATGAGTGCAAAATCCCATCTCCACAAGGAAGCTGTTGCTTTGTATTAAGTTAGAAAGCGCTCTGAGTAAAATGGCATCAAGTTATGGCTTAAAAATGACAGTCTTGCAGCTTTCCTTGCAAAGCATGCACATTTGCAAAACACCAAGTGTTTCAAAGGTAATGAGATGAGAGCCATGCAGTTATGGGACATTCTGTTTTCTTCTGGAAAATGCTTCAATACTGGTATGAGTATTCAAAAAATAAAAGAAAAAGGCTGCACTGTGGTTTTGGAAAGTCTGCATCCCAACAATACTATCACGTATCTGCAATGCATTTCAGTAGGGACAAGTATAGGCATGTCCTGATTTGGAGAACGTTTGTTCTGGATTTAACAGACAGGACACATGTGGTTCTGTCACGCACAAAACAAAAAATACTTGCAGAGTTGGAACCATTTCCTTCAGTAATTATGCAATCAAAAGTAGAAACAACCAAAAAAGTGATACTACCCAGAGCAAACCAAGAAAGTACCAAAAGACTTTGGATCAATGCAATGAAACGCACATTAACCACCTCGGCATTTACCAGGCAAAATCTAAATGGTATGTTCTTGACTGCTTTGTAATGTACATGTGAATACTGCAGCATAAGAACACCATGACAGGATGAGACATGGTGTCGACACAAGGCAGGAAGTCAGACATTACATATGAGAGAGGTTGAGGAATATAGCGTGCAGCACAGGGAGATTGCCATGTTCAGACACATGCATTAGCAGGTGCCTACCAGAAGATGCTTTCAAAGTTTTTGTGGTCATTTTAAGATATGCCTCAGGATTTTCAGTGATTTCTACATCTGAAAAAAGAATAATGTCATTTTCCTCACTAGTCAATATTTTCCAACTATTAAAAACAACTGAAACAATGAGGGACAGCAAAGACAATGAAAAAAATAAGAAGTTTCATCAAACATTCTTAAAAAGTAAGGTTTCTAAAAACCGTATGTTTCTGAAAACACACACTTGGTTTAGTCAATACCATTCCCTTCATCAAGAAATCTAAGGGATGAGACTGCTCACATCTATTAATAGTACTTGAAAACCAACCAACAACGTGGGAGCAAGACCTCGATCCCCCTCCCTTCCCACACAGGGACATCCGGCAGTTATCCATGTCAAAACAAACAGCTGGCAATTGGTTCTCACCTGACAGAGCACTGTAGTATGTTGCTTCTTCTTCGTCTTCAGGAGAGGAAGAACCTCCCACATCACCTGTGTGATCCCACTCGAGTGGGATGGAGTCAACACTGATAGGGGTTTCACAGCCTGATCTTTCATGACCTTGAGTAGGGGGCATAAGGTGGCAAAGGGCCTGTGGCGAAGAGGGTCCCTCGCTGATGTTCTCCTTATGCCAGGGATCATTCTGGATTTCTCTGGAGTCTTCTGTATCTGTCTCACTTTCAGAGGTCTCATCTTCATCATCCGATCCCTAAAAATAAATAAAAATTATTGCATATTAATAAGACTTACAATAGATCTACACCGCTTAATGAGCTAATGATTGAGCCACACTGTACTACTGGGGACTGTTTTGCAATCAGCTGCAGTAATCAAGGACCACGTGCCTAAAATTAAAGGGAAGCATCATTTCTGCCTCCTTCCTCTTTTGCCAAACAATCCTCACATCAGCAGCTACCTCCCCTCTTTCAAGCCACTCCACCACCACCATAACATCTCTCTCTAGTTTGCAGGGAGGGGTACTCAGTTCCAAATGGACAGCACAGATCAGCAATGAGATGATGCTCAGGCAGGGGTGAACAGCTACTTGAAGATGTTCATGTTACTTCCTCTTCCTGGCTTTTTAATAGATGTTCTTTCTTTTTGAGCCAAAGCAAACTGAGAATCAGCTGCATGTTTCCAGTCAAAAGTAAAGAGCATGTTGTTCCCCATCCAGAGTTCCCACAAGAAAGTAGACAGATGGAGCCTCACAAACAAATCCATAAAGAGACATCCTAAGCATGTTATTGAAATTAAAGAAAACAAAGTGATATTAAAAACACCAAAAAAGCTTTTGAAGCCCTCAAACCACTACTATCTAAATATTAACTCTGTGAATTACTTCCATGCTATTATCCAGATTCTGCAGATGAGGACCCAACATGAGAGGCGTGAGGAGATAAGACCGGTGACAAAGGTTTAGCAAAGCTGGCACAACTACTGAGGGGTTCCTGACCTCTTTGAGCTCAAACCACTCAGTCAAGCTGCTAAGGATAAGCAATGAGCATTGCAGTTCAAACACCAAAATCTTGCCAAAGCATCAAAACAAGTGTTGCTTCTTACAGGATGTCTTGAAGTCAGTCTTTGATGGAACCGGGCAACTCGCCCAAACACTTCCTGACAGTATCGATGAAGTTCTTGCAATTCGCCTTCAATCACGGTAGCATCCAAAGGCTCACTCTTCTGAATCAACTGCTCCCCAAAGACAATTAGCTGATCAATCTTATTGGTGTTTAGTGTTATTTCCTGCTGGAAGCCCTATTTGGAACGTACAAGAAAAATAATTACTACTGCAACACTCCTTTCCAGCCTAAGGTTTGTCCTTTTCTTCTTGCTCATTGCAGTGAAAGAAAAGCAGCAATTGACAGTGTTGTCTAATTTCGTTTGGCAAATATCTTTTTACAGAAGAGGTCCAGAGGTCTGTTTTAGCAGGATTACAGTCACAAATGAGTGGCATTTTCCACCCGTATGTACACTAATATGATTGCAGTATCCTGAGCCTGCAGGCAATCAAGACACGAGAGTGCAGCTAATCAGAGTTTATTTTTCTGTTGGGTACACACAATCTTTTTCTCACTAGCAAAGAAGTTTGGCTGGTTGGGCCTCCAGCCTACACAACAGTAAATCTACATCCCAAAACAATCAACAGTGCAGGGGGAAAGGAGAAACAAGCATATGAGCAGGTACCAAAGAACTAGCATGTTCTTTAGAATCACTGCACATACCTGCTATCTTATTTCTGTTGGGAAGTCCTAGCTACAACCAATACATTCAGGGGAGAGATCCTACCTTAATGCCAATTCAAAAAAATTCTCACCAGAAAAGAATGCCTGAATTTAGGAATGTAGCTTTTACTGTTAACCTGCATGTGCTCCTTTCCAGGCCAGACATTACTGTCACTGATACTGTGTGTTAGGAGAAAATGGCAGAATAGAACTGAGCTTGAACACTGAATCTGAATTTAAGTACTGTACAGTTTAATCTTGATTCAGAGGATATGTCTTAACAATTTAGT
This sequence comes from Burhinus oedicnemus, assembly GCA_008921705.1. Classification (NCBI taxonomy): domain Eukaryota; kingdom Metazoa; phylum Chordata; class Aves; order Charadriiformes; family Burhinidae; genus Burhinus; species Burhinus oedicnemus. The sequence goes on from VFFE01007492.1 coordinate 466,989, forward strand.
GGCATCTTAAAACAAATATAGCCCTACAGAGATTTGTTGGCTATTGTGAAGTTCCAGAAAAGTAGATGATTCTGTCAAGAGAGGGCAGCCCAATATATTAAACAACTGCTTTATACGGATACGTACATTTAACTGGCGCATTTTGTCATCAAAGTTACTTTTTGAGAAGTGCTCCACGTTTGTCAGCTGGAGGTCCATTTCTGTGAGCCAAACAAGGATGCTTTCCCTTGTCCCCTCAAACTCATCTCTCCGACTGGTGAAATGCTGCATAGGAAGAAGGGAGCCAGTGTTATATGACTAGCTACTAAAACAGACGGTCACAGAAGCCCTCTGAAAACTTTTGTTTCAGAAATGCTGTTCACCTTAAGGGCCTTCAGGGCACAAATGGCAGCATGCCATGTATAAAAACTGTCCCCTTCCCAGAGTGATGCTGAAACAAAGTGTCCTATGACAGTACACTATTCATATGGGAGAGGGAATAAAACTTCAGCAGTGCAAGATGCTCCCATAAAATGATATTCTGATTTCCACACTGTATATCTTCTCCCACATCATTATACCACTGTAACAGTCATTCAGACTCAGGTTTAACATCTACTTTGTTCTAAATTTAGAAGAAAGGCTGACAAAGGAAGCAAGTCCCATCTCTAATTAAAGTAATTAAAACTATGGCATTAAAATCAATAAAACAATGGAGGAGCTGGATCGTGGATGACCACGCCAGTGTAACTGATGCACCATTTGGTGTGGAAGCCAGTAGGAGCTCTCTCTGCTGCCATCTCCCACAGAAGCTGCTAACAGACATGCAGCCTGCAGTGCCACAGTTCTCCTCGGTGGATTTACTGTTCAGGAAGGGGATTATAGAACACCCCAAACACACAACCTCCTAACTGCACAGATCAAACCCCATCAGCGCTCTCCCAGCATCACCCACTGACTTTTGGGATCTAATATTTTTCCCTGTCAATTGCTTGCAGCACTGCTGTATCTAAAAATCTGGCAGTGACAAGTTTCCTCCAGGGAACAGCATAGAGTATCTGCCCAGAGATCAGTTTAACTTGACAAGCAGGACACTTCTTTGAAGTGTCACAAATACACTCTTCGACAACATTCCTCCATTAGGCAGAGAGCACAGCAGGAGCTGGTGACAGCAGCATGCCTCTCCATCGCATCTTTATGTTTAAAGCCTTGTAGGTGAATCATAACTTGGCATAAAGTAGAGCTGCATTGTAAACTCCAAACCATACCTGCACTGGGCTTCTTTCGTCTCTCTGCCTCTTATTTATGGAAAGGTGCAAGTGCATGAACATATCCACCCATGACAGGACTCCGTAAGAGCGGCACGGGCTAGAAGCAGTAAGGCCTACAACACACCTTCTAGAATCCGCACCCATTCTTCCCTTATGCTTTTTCAAATACCAAGAACATGTTTATGCCATGTACTTGGTGACCTCTCCAGAGCTGCTCTCCTACACTGGTAACTCAAGACACAAACCAACAAAAGATAGTTGCTCCAGTATGTGTTTTGCCCTTGGGTAATCTCTACAGAAACTTGCAAGTGCTCCTCACTCTCTCACCCCACCATGCAACTACCTTGAGTCTCCTCAGAATGGCAGCAACTCGTTTCTGGAGATTATCCCAGCGCTGGTTGCCTTCATGTACCATCTGCTTCAATTTGCTGGCTGAGTCGGTGCGGTTCTCGCGGGCAAGGCGCCTGTACTGCTTATTGATCAGCTCCAACTGAGTGAGTCGTTCATGAACATGCAATTGGAATGCCTGCAAGGCAAATCAAGGAACTCAGTTCCCTTGCTGATAAGAGAAGGGATCCGGATGATACTATCCATCAAGAGAGATGATGATGCCCTCCCCTTAAAAAAAGACCTTCCAACCGCAAAATTAAATCCAGAGAAGGACCCATATTTTAAATCATCTGATCAGACTTAGCTTATTAGGAAAAGGAAGAAAAACTAAAAATAAAATAAAAAAATCAACCCACAAAGGTCTTCTGCTTATAAAAAGCAAATCTTTAACTTATTAGCAGGATCTTGTTAATTCAGAGCATTGGATTCTCCACATTAAAAAGAAATCTGGAAACAAATAGATCAGCCAGATACCTAGCAGCCACACACTGCCCAAATTATTTACCACCCAGTGCTGAACTGGTGTTTTTCAGTGATCCAAGCATTTCACACAGACAATAAGTATTTAGCAGTCTGACCATCCAGCCTGCTGCTGAGCATAAAAAAATGAAGTAAAAAAATTCACCTCAAATTTCTTCAGCTCCTCCTTTGCATGTGTGTACAAAACCTCTGAAGAAAAAGGCTTAGCTGCTATCCATTCAGATGATTTTAGCCAATCTTCAAAGCTTGAATAGTCGTCCAAAAACCTCTGCCATAGGCGCCAGGTTTCCTCAATTCTGAGAGGGAGATACAAAAATTCCAAGGTTTTTTCACAAGCTAACTATTAATTTTGGAATTTTTTTCTTTTCAAAATTCAGTTTCTGGCAAAAGCTACAGCGTTTCTTCAGAACGCTGCCACAGGCTTCTTTAGGAGGGATAAAAAAAAGAGACTTACTTCATTCGCCTTTCCATAGACATGGCGCAAATGTTTCTCCACTGTCTGTCCAAACTCCTAGTAGTCTGCTGGATGGAGTCACACTCTGTCTCATTAGCACATGCATCCGAATCATGTAGCAGGATTTCACAGATACTAAACACTGATTCCACCCCTGCAGTGTGTTGCTCTATGTCTCGTTGCAGATCCTGCCATTGGCAAAAGAACAGCTTAAGTAGAAGGAAACATGTGCGGCTAGACTTCAGACATACCCTTTCAAAATGCTGCAGAGGATGGGGAAAGAGCAATTTGTGTGTCAGGAAAAGCTTATTTAGCTTTAGAAAACGGACTTGCAAGATGAGCTGTGCAGATGACAGGCCGACAGGTCAGGACAGAACTGCCACGCAAAAAGGGACTGTCCAGCTTTGGTTTCTCAGTGAAAGCTCAATCTTCTCATTAACAGTCTGGACAATTTTAATGTGCATTCAAAATCCAAACCTTACACATATCGTAAACACACATTTACTAATTTTGATAGGACAAAGTGACAGAGTCTCGTATCAGCTTACTACACTTTAAGACTTGACAGAGAACTCGTAGTACAGTTCGTGTACTTTAGTGACTATATGATCACAGCCTGATATCATGAAACAACATGCAAGTAGCTGGTGTTACACTACTTATCCCCTCTGGTAGAGCTCCTGTTTTGACAGACTATTTTAAAGGGTCTGGCAAAGACTCTCTGTCTAATATACGCTACATGTTTCTCCTCCAGAGGCAGCACCTCCACCATAGTCTGGCCTGTCATTCTGTACCTGTAAGTACTCTTGAAGTCACTGTAACTGAATAACAAAAAAAGGAAGGCTTATCTAAATATTTCTTATTAAAGAGACAGCTCTGTAGGATGCTACCAACTGTAAATATTAATGAAATGACAATGTCTGCTACATATCCATTTTTTCAACCCATTTCTGGCTTTCCTAATGAAGGATATGGAGACTTTTGCTTCAATAACACTAGAATAACAACAAATGTAAATGAGTATTTTACTGACAACAGTGAACAGGAACTGCCATTAAATGGTATTACTGATTTTAGTGAACAGATAAAGCAGAATTGGTTTTGCTCTAGACTTACAAAACCAAACCAAAATAACACGAACAAAAAAGCCCCAAAACAGACATAGCTTGTAGTAAATCCAAAAGGAGTTCAAAGAAGATTTTCCGAGAAGTCAACAAGCTGCAAGGAGTTGAGTATCACCCAGCTGCAGTCTTCAGTGGTGTTACATCGGTACCTAAAAAGGCTGTGGGATTTCTGGTAATGTACAGCTTTAAGGAATGTAGAAGCCAAAACCTTTACATAGATGAGAGACTGCCAGAAGCAGAACCAACATAATTTTTAACAGCTTTTTAAGGATTCACAGCTGTTTTCTGAGCAAGAGGCAGCAGTGTCTTTTTAACACAGGTGCTATGTCTGAGAGCAGGCTCTACCCCACTACTGGCACCTGGAGAGACTATTCTGAATTCATTAAATTACACTGGATTTACAGCTGTATTAGTGAAAATGAGCATTTGGACCACAGATTACAATCCACTCTACTTGCACTATGTTAATAATGCTGATATGATCTCATTTTTTGTCACGCCTGGGTTCATGGAATAACCCTAGACAGAATCCTTGCTGTTTTTCAAGCATTTTTCCAAATGACCTGACTGCATTATGGTGAGACAAACACAACAAAATAAGCAATGGGGTCAAGAACATACATCGAGCCCAAAAAGGCACTTTTCCTTCAACTCCGCACAGCATTGCCCAGAGAGCTTAAACAGACTACACGCTGCTAGACTTCTGCATTAGCGAAACAGCTCTGAAATCTTAAAATTAGTATTATTCATGTTTTAATCTTCATCCTTTAATTGAACAAACATGCCATAAAACCTCTCTGTGGACGCACAATGCTTTTACATGTCATTATTCAAGAATGAACAAGTAAAGCTTTTCCAGTCATGGCTGTCAAATTAAAGAAGGCTGAAGGGTATATTTCTCACCATCACACTGCTCTTGCTGAAGTAATTGTTCAGATAAAACCAGGAAAGGTCTTTGTACTTGTTGCATTCAGATAAAGGTTTCTCTAATGCAGAGCAGAAGAGGCTTTTTTTTTTTTTACTGTGGTGTTTTCAGTCAGCACAGTGTTCTCACACTCAGCCTGCTAAAAGGTTACAGTAGAATGAGTATAGAGGTGCCCAGAGGTCTGTGTTTGAAACAGAATCCAAACAACAAAGCAGTAAGTAGCTCTGAGCAGCAAATGATGGCTCTTACAGCGAGCTGAAGCTTGAATGCTCATAATAAAAATAAATTAGTTTGGACACAATTCCTTTATGCCCCACATTCTTCTCTGCCTGGCAATTTATCACAGATTTGGATGGGGAGAAAATATTTCCTTGTTGTTTATATGATCATTCACAATGCAGATGAAACCATTAGAGGCACTGGGCCAAGACTTCTGGTGTTTGACCAACTCTTGCAGTGGTGTTGGCGGGAGCCACCTCTGCTCCTGTCACAGATGAGGTGGCCCCTCCCGCGATGTCTGGGACATGAGTGGATGCAGAGCCGTATCAACCAGAAGTGAACACAGCACTCAGGTCTGGGTCACTGAGGGATCTTTCCTTAGAAACGAAAGCAGCAGTGAGAGATAGAGAAGATGGGAAGGATGAGAAGAACACCCATAGGTGTTCTTAAAGGCAGATGCCATAAAGATTCCATGCTTGACAGCTTTATTCTTGATCCTCAGTTTAAGGGCAAATATTCTTGTTTAACACAAAGGCCAGATGACAGCCATGGTCATTCTCAGCCTTCCCAAGGAGGCACTTTGAACCTGGGCAGATTTACAGCACAGCCTTGAGCAAAGGCTGACTCCACCAGCAAGTCTGTGCTTTGGAGAAGTTCCTTTTCCTTCCCTGCTGCTGGAGAGAGAAATGTTCTCCAGGACTATCTAACTCATCTCATATTTCTACTTGGCTGGGATAGCTGGCATGTTCAGCTGTACCCAATCCCTGCCATCTCCAGCACTAGAAATTAGCATAGATCCTTAAGATCCCCCTGGTAAGCCACTGTCTCAGATAAACACCTACACACACTCAGCCAGCACCCAACAGTGCTAGGTTGGTTCACACTTATGCCTCAGCAGGATTCACGCACCATCTCACCCAACCCTGAGGTGATCTTCAGAGCCTGCCTACTGGATCAGGCCTCAGTCAAAGGTATGTTTGCACAAGTCCACCCTCCAAAGCTCAAACATCCTTCTCTGCCAAGTCTGCTCTGCTGTCTGCAAGGAGGGGAAGACAACTGATCTAGTGAGGGCAATACATCAAATCACAGCACTTAAATCTGTCGCAGCCAGTTTGCAGGAGACCCGGCATTCACACCTTGTCAGCCTACATCATCCTCATGGATTTTGCCCACTGTCTGTGCCCTGCCTAGCCCTTATGAAGTCTGCTGTACTTAACTGAGCAAACTATCAAATGTAAAAATGCTTTTGTTTGTACTTTGCCTGTTTTCCTTGGGTGGAGGGAGGAAGGAGAAGTCGGGTAAGCCAACACAACACTTAAATCACAGCAAGCAAATAAAAATTTTCTATGTAACACATCCTGGCAGGGACATGCTGTGATAAGCGGTTAGAAGGCCTTGCTAAAGAAAAGAAACAGGTGATTTTATACCAGCACCAATTGTAATAAGCAGCATTTTAGCTCATTTACTCTGGCTGCTCCTATTTCCCACCTGCTGCTCTGCCAGTCTCTTCTGGATTTCTTGGTCATCACAGACGTCATAAACAACAGGTTTGGAAAGCTCAGACTCAATTTGGGCCAACCAGGTGCGAAGGTTACTCATGTTTTTGTCCAATAGTTGTATAAAAGCATGTGTTTCCTTCAGTTTCTTCACCCTAAGCAAACCAGGAAGAACATTTTGTTACAAAGATCTGCAATAAGTAGAAATGATGTTAGCAGAAGGTGATGAGAAGCATGGCTTTATGAAGCACTTGCTGTTGCACCAAGGTGTTGCCTGTAAGTCAGAGCCATGTTTGAGTCAAAACCTACCTAAATTGGCTCAGCAGGCCAGTGCTCTACAGCTGCAGGAAGGTCTTATGTTAATTCTTTAATGAAACTATATGAGCAGTGTGAATTTTCATAGCCTCATTCATGTGCTAGTAAGTTCTTCAGTCAGTTCTTGGACATTTGTCTAAGTGGGAGTTCATACCGTAACATGCCTCAGTTAAACTAAATGGGTATCTTATGGTCTGATTTTCCTGCTGTGAATTACGTTCAGTGTCTTCTTCAGCAACCAAGAGGCCCACCCTAATCAGCAAGGTACCACTCCACCAAGGGAGGCAGACTTTGCCCAAACCACAGGTCCAACACCCTTGGACAAATGGATGCTGACAGGAGAGGAGAAGGCCTGAACAACAGCCACTGTAGAATTTACAGCATCACTTCATTAAAAGCTCTTCTAAACAACATGCTGAAATGTGCAGAGGTGTGCCAGACTCTCCAGGTGGGTGAAAATGAAAAAAACAATCCTGAAGAGGGAGAACATCCAATGGCTAGAGAGAGCTGTGCAGCAGACAAGCAAATGAACCGTCAAGACCATTTACTTTTCTTACAGCTGTTTGTAGCACAGTTCTCAAACTGCAGACAAACTTTTCTTTATTTCTAGCCTTTACAGCACATTCCCATGTCAAAACCCCTTATCAGCCCCTCAAATTATCCAAGTAGCATGTTTGTAGATTTTGGCAAATTTGCCCCCATGTGTTGGAGGAATATCTGTTAAACTGCCTCACTGCTCTCAAATCTTTCCTTGAAATTCTCCTTTATTGCAATTCCCAGTAAAAATTACTAAAAAGCCCAACACAAGGGTGACATCTCTTCTGACTTCAGATTGACATCACGAGCTTGCCATCTAGACCTTGGTAGTTAATGGAGAAAAATAAAAATTTATCTAGATCATGATTTCCATCAGACTTGTCTTAAATATCCAGATCACAAGATGAGATGAACTGTACCAAAAAGCACATATTTCTCTCCATGAACAGCAACGGTCTACCCTGCAGTACTATAAACATCAACACGACAGATGCTAAAGTCAGGTGAAATCATTCCACCTGTGTCCTAGGCTTCATCGCTTCACCATGCTGTGCTCCTGGCTGTTTGCATCCCTCTGTTGTCTAGTGACTTTTAAAATGCAAATTTCCAAATTAAACCCTAAGCTACTGCCTGGTCTAGCACCTACCCAGATGAGCCTCCTTATCTAAGTCGAGTGCAGTACAAAAAGTTGAAGTATGCATCGTGAAAAGGCCAAAATATTTCCCATTCATTAGCCACCTTGACCTACTTGCTTGGCAGGGAACTGTCACCAGCCAAACAAAACCAGCATCTGGGACTGGAAGGGCAGCTTGTAGTAGGGGATCACTGCATTTCCCAAAATGCAGGGGACTGCTGAGGGATTTGAGATGAATGTTAATGTACCTGGCAACACCAGCGTTGTGCAAGCTAGGACTGAGGAAGCGGGGTGGGGGGTGAGGTCATCTAGTGCAGGCAGGGCCAGATTACACCAAGACAGAAGTGCCCTGAAAGGGTACCTGGATGCTGGCTTCATGCAAAGGATCTGCCCCTTCCTTACAAGAAAAATGAGTAGTTTCCTGGCCCACCGTCCTGCCTGCTGCCAAACCATCCTAGCAAGCTTTACAGGAGAGAGGTCCAAACTGCCTGTGACTGAGTGACTTTTACAGCTGCCTGTTCTGGCATATGATACAATGCCAGAAGACACGCAGGACAGCTAATCCACAATGAATGTGCCACTCTGTAAGCAACAACTGATCTCATTAGCAACCTTAAGATAATAAAAGAGGATAGGTACGTCAGCTAGATACTTGATTTAAGGTAAAGCCCTTATGGAGGAGATGTGGGAATGATCCTGCTGCATTTGTTCAGTTCTATTGTTTACTGTGACGGTACAGAGTAATGTCAGCAAATTTGGAGTCTCATATGAATTAGCATCATGGGAAGCAGCCTTCCCTACCTCTTGTCTCAAAAGGACCAGGCAGTACTTTCAATTCTTTTACAAGGAGAGATGATGACAATACTCCTGGCAGGTATTTAGCAACTCTGCACTCTCCTAAATCTAAAATCAGTCTTGTCTGTTTGACGCAACTCTGCAAGCCAGCCTGAAGGATTTAGCACAAGTCCATAGTCCACCTTGTCACTGCCTCTGCCCCTTTACACTGATGGTGCTTTCTACCACTGCAGCTGAGAGGAAGCCACCAGATGACAAAAGCGTTTAGCTGCTATCGCTTTCCTTAACAAGCTCTTTCCAGACCTCTGCACCCAAGTTCAACCCTATATGCAGAATGCATCTGGCTCCCAAGCAAACAGCAGCTATATAAATCTTACTGCTTCTGCTTCTAACTCCATTAATTGGTACTCAACAAACATCTCATACTCCAGTAACTGGACAGCATTTTCTTGTGCTATCATGGGCTGGCAGTAATTTACCCAGGAGACCTAATTCTCCCTCAAACCTCTCCCCTGCTCCTGTCCCAACAGTCAATTTGGATCCGGTTGGTTATACTGCTCAGCAGTGCCTGTGGCTCCCCAGGGCATGTAGCTCATCAAAGACATGCAACTCAGGAGCCCTCTCCCTGGAGAGATGGACAATACAGGCTGTGTTGAGCACAGAAAGGAAGAACTGCTAGAAGAGCCAGGTCAGAGGAAGAATTTGAGCCAAACATCTACACTGTTGCATTGTTAATTCTGCATGACTTCAGGCACTTGGAAGCAAAGCAAGGCTAGATTGCTGCACTGTCCCTGACTGTATCCAGTGGGAAATTTATTCTCTGCATATTCTACGACATTCCCCACTAGAGCTTTGGAAATGTCTCTCTGATGACTTGAAAGAGATGCACACATTGGGATCATGTGATGCTACAGCTGACCTGCTGAGAGCACAGCTTATTGAGCAGCACAGTATCATCTCTCTGCTTCCCTGTACTCCCTTCTCTGTTTGTATCCACCTGTTTCTTATCTGGACATTGCATTACAGGCAAATTCATGGGTTGCAAGACATCTTTCTTCAGTCTGGGTATTGGATAACAGGTAGGTGAACACAGCCACGGAAGTCCAATGCAAAACCAAGGGATATTAGATTACAAATAAATGTCTTTATTACTGACGGCACATTCAATGAATTTAGAAAGCAACAGTTTTAGAATCCAAGTGGGTTTTTTTGCACCAAAAAAACCCCCCAAGAATATTATTTTGGCTTAGAAATCACTCTAAAATTCAAGTCACAGATATTATCATAAATATGTGAGTCTTTATCTACTAGTGTTACTAGAAGCAATAGTCTCAAAGACAGCATCACTGTGATACTGTGAGCTTGTATTTACTTTATAGGAATTATCATTACAGACACATCATTGTAATTAAGTAATTTGTTACATATTCTGGATAGAACATGGCATTTGTCAGTCATTTAATCACCCTTAGTGCTCCAAGTCATTAATCTCAAACTTTAGCAAAGCAGCCAAAGAATAAAAACCTAACAGAAGTTCACATTACTGCTGTGTGTAAAGTGGAAGGCAGCCTTGTCCAGATGTTCACATTGGCCGATCTGCTCTTGATGCAGTCAGCAGACACAGAGCCCAACGTAAAGGGTAGGGTTCTACACCGAAGCAACAGGTGAAATGATGAAAAATTTGAGCATCGTTCTTGAGCACCCTCATCTTGCACAGAAGTCACAGGGCACTGCCATTTCTCTGGCTATAGTTCAAAGAAAAATGTAAAATCGACTAATTCCAGCCATAAAAGCCTTATATTTGCAAACCCATTCTCAGATACGTTTCTGCACAGTGCAAGTATTCTTGCAAATTATCTGCTCTTTGCATGAAAGAAACCTCACCAACTCTTTTGAGATGCATCCTGAAGGGACTATTTGTCTGGAAAGATAGGCCTCCTGGGAGCTGGGTGGGGGTGCACAGTGCAAACTACCAAGCCTGGGGGCAAAACCTCCCCCCACGTCCAGGTGACCAAACACTCAACACACAGTAAATTAACTGCAATAGAAGTTCAAGTGCAGCAGAGGAAACGAGCTCCTGCCAGTTACCCAAAAGATGGCAGAGGCTGCCAGCACTGCTGATTGAATTCTTCCTCTACAAAGTGTCATTCTCAAGTTATTCGGTCAAACAGGCAAGACCTACTGTTTACTAAATAAAGGCCTACCTATCCCTAAGTTCACTTACCAGTGAGAACTCACCTGCCACCATTCAACATGCCCCCAGAAGCAAAAAAAACAGTAATAATGTAAAAAAATCCAACAAATAACCACTAATCTAAAAACAAACAAAAAAATCAACAAAAAAAATCAACAAACTCAAACATCTCTTGTACTGTGTAATGTGCCCAGCTTAAAAGATATCCTGACTCAAAGCAGCGCTTAGACACATGCATAAGATGCCTGGGATAAGCCAAACAAAGCCAGTTTCTAAATGTCTTAATCTTTACACCAAAATAGAAGTGCCAGAAAAAGAACAAAACTAGTAGATTATAACTAAAAGCTGGCTGCAAAAGTGAACAGAAGGACTAACTGACCTGACTTGAGATCGGATTTGGGTCTTAATACACTCAATGAAGATGTCAGCATTGGGTTTCAAGAGAAATGCATTAAGCTGTTTCAGGCTGAATCACTGTGTAGCCCCACAAATACACGGAATATTTTTGTAGTAACTACTCAGGAAATATCTAGCAGCAGCAGCAACTTCCAGGTTGACTGAAATGTATTCACACAGACATAAAAGAATCACAAAATGCCTGCCAATTGCATTGCATCAGCTGTCAAAATGCTGCAGGAAAACATACAGGGAAGCTCAAATAAGGTAATAAATAACATTCGAATTTTAGTGCCTGAAGGAAAGAAAAACATCCTGACATATATTCCAAATTCTCCTTCACAAGCACAAATGTCATCAGAAAAAGATACTACATACATTTCTTTTTAACCGAAGAGAAGCTGGAATTACCCTGCCTGCCGATAGGATTGTTTACAACTCGGTAAGGCAAATGAGATGCTCAACCCAGGAAACCTTTGTTCAAGTTAAGTTGCAGGGCGAGCTTAAGCATGTGAGGGACAAAAGACCCGATTTGGAAAAGCGACGTCAAAGGCAAATTTTAGGCCTTCATATAAAATCCAAGGACGTTTCTCCGTGCGGCGCCTGGCCCTGGTACAATGACAGGAAGCCCCCGTGTTCGAGGGCTGTGTTAGCACAGTGAGCAGAGCAAACAGCGGGTGCACCGCAGGAGGCTCTTCTCGCGTTACCCTGCCGGTGAGTCCAAGAGGCTGTTGTCGCAGATCTCCACCGTCTCGGGTGCAAAACCCCGCAACACGGCTCATTTTAAGCGAGAGGCCCCTGAGCACTATTGCTCCTGCTAACGTGCCGCATCTCCCACTCGTCCACTTGTCCAAGGCGAATTGCAGGGAGCCACTCGCGCATCGGCGCTGCGGTGCCCTCCCCCCCGCCGCCCAAGGTCCCGCTGCACCAGCGATGCCTGCTCCAACAAAAGCCACCCCAGCCAAACCCCCAGCCGCTTACCAACATGGCACTTACGGTTCGAAAGAAAAAACCATTCCTCAGCTTGCAAATCCCAAGCTGCAAGGGGAACCGTCTGTGCGACCACGGCAGGCATGGAAGAGGAAACCCCTCCTCCACAGATGCCCTATTTATTCGCTGCTTTAGCATCCCGAGTTGGGGGGGGGTGGGGGGGGAAGCTCGCTCATCCTCCTTCTCGACCCCCCCGAGCTGGGGAGCCACTGTAGCTCTCCCCAGTTTTAACCCCTACATTTTGGGTTGGTATTTTACCTGGCAAACGGCCGCATCCCTCCTCAGAACAAAACCATGAGAGCTTTATTCTGACACAAGAGAATTAGCACGCGAAGAAGCACACGCCGAGCGGCTGCCTGCGGCTGGCGACAAAAAGGTTGCAGGCTGGAGGCTTCGGCACTGAGAAAGGTAGATGCGGTGCTCATTTCTTGTGTGAAAGAGGGATTGGAGCCTCAGACCCGGATGATTTGCAGCAGAGTCAATTTGAAGCGAACCCAAAAAAAATGAGAAAAACGTACATCCACGCACAGGCACCACGCACACAGACGTATCCTTACTTCCCCTGCCGCCTCCTTTCTCGCCTTTACCATTATATCCCAGGTATTTAAGTATGAATTAAATCTCCCACACACTAACCTGTCCTCTCTTTAACCTTCCAGTGCAGGGGGAAGGCCACCAATGCAAGTAGCCTTACGCCGGAGGTCAAAATAACCCCTAATCTTCACTTATGATATCATTCGTTCGTGGAAAAACACGTTGTCATGATTTTTGTGTGTTAGGACTGCCAGAGATCACAGGGTGGGGAAAAAAAGGCGGAAGTCAGAGAATCTTGAATTAAAAGTCACTCCCCACCCAGCCAGTATCAGGAAAAAAATAAAGAAGTTATGATAATCCCACCAAAAATGCAAGGAACGATTTTGAAATCAAATGTTTTTCAGTGTTCAGGTAATCTTCCGCAGACCTGTACTGGCTTGCCAATCGCTCACATTCAATACATGGCAGGATAAAAAGTGCCTGGGAAGACACCGCACACCATAGGAGGGCTTCAGACATTTGCACAGGTAAATCATGCCCAATCACCTCGACAGTTTAACCTGATACAGTTCAGGGAGGTTCAAAAATCCATTTGAAATGGTAGGTCTGAGAAAACAGGGAAATAACCCTCCTAGCTTGACAGGTAGACACTGGGAACAGCAACCGTGCAGATGACAAGGACTCCCCTTGCGCAGCCAGCTCTCCCCCTGCTCTCGGCACACATTGCATAACCAAAATAAGCCCAACCATCCTGCCTGACACAATAATTAATTCTGTCACAGCTTTTGCTCCGAAGTGTAATCCATAAAGGACGTGGAGCCTGGAGAACACAGAAAGAAAGCAGGCACTTTGTGAGTGAGATTTCAACTGTCCAGGATTTTTTTTTTGGCACCAAAATAATTACAAGAATGAGATTCTACAGTGGTACCACCACAAACCGGTAAAATTCTGCTGACCATGGCTGCATCATTGACCTAGGGGCCTCCCTGCAGCGTACTTTGCTTCCCTTGCCATGCAATACCGATCTGCAGCAATTTAAAGAGACCTTTGAATGTGAAGTGCACCTGCATTCACTGTGGGCTGCCCAGCCGCAGCTGCGACAGGTTAGGACAGCACACCAGCACGTGATACCGGACCGTCTGCCCTGCCAAAAGGTAAGTAACATGGTGGAAAATAAAGAGATCAGCTGAGGGGCGGTACGAACTCGCTTGCTACCCATGTCTACCAAGCTGGGGTCCGCTGCCACTGGAGCAGCTATCAGGGCAGCCAGGCAACAGTGAAGATGCAGGGAGGAAGGGGAAGCACAAAGCGGTGGCTCACTGGAGCTCCCCAATAAAACCACCGTGGAGCTCCTGCACAGCACAAGGTGGTGTCACTGGAGAGCTTCAGCTGCCTCTCGTTTTACTGCAACCTCAACAGTTTCAGACTGTTTGGGAATTTCAGCCAGGGTATGCAGGAAACCAGCTGAAAACACCTTGAATCTTCCAAGTTCGATGCAGGAAGTAAGGGGCTGACGTCGGTTGTGGCAGTTTAAGACTCCTGGACCCTGCAATGAGGGCTGTCAGCTTGTGAACGCAGAGAAAAGACCTAGCTGGCAAGGATTCACATTTAAAAGAATGAGAAAGCACATTTGGCCTTGCTGGCTTACTTGTGTTTTCATGCCAGCATTAAAGGCCACAGTCATTTCAACCCATTTCCACATACACAAAAGATGTGCCTTTCTCCACAAGGCTGAAAACATGGACCAGACCCACCAAGTAAGAAAACGTATCACAGTGTGCCCATAGCCAGAGCAGCTGAGAAATGGCAACCCCCTTCCACAGCTTCATGGCATTGGGAAGACTTGCAGGATGCCAGGAGGTACAGAAATGCAATATTAGTTACTGTAGGGACTAGTCTGCAGACCCAAAACTGCCACAGGCAGCCTCTGATGAAGCTGGTGGCTTTAACGAAGGCCTAAACACCGTCCAAACACTTTGCACAACCCCAGACAGCACAGACACCCTCCCACGACACGTGGGTGCTCCTCCAGTCTGCTAGCAGGCACAATGCAAACAGCAGTGCAGAAGGCAAACACTTCCCCGCTGGGCTGGGAAGCAAAGCATGGAGTTAGTACCAGCGGTGGATGAGCCAGGGAAGGACACTGAGGGACATGGCTGTGCACAACACAGTTCCTTGGCAATTCTTGCCAGTTAATGCATGGCTGGGGAGTGCTGCTCCTGAGCATGCTGGGGATGCAAATCCCAGTCCATGGGGTTTTGGCTGCCTACAACACGCATGCAGCCTGTGCACTCCCTCTCCTGCTGTTTCAGGCCTTCACTTGGGTGTATGTGCAAGCACGCAGCAGTTTCTTCTGGCAGAGTGCTGCTACGAGGCTGGTGACAAGAGAACAAAAGCAAGAGATTTTCCATGTCCATTTTTACAGTCAGCACAATGCTCCCTTTCTGTCTGTTAGTATGTTTGCATTCCTCCTCTTTCAACAGAGACTTCAGCATGAGAACCTCCCCTGGTAAGAGTATCTTCCGACCTGAACATTCATTCATTTGTTCTCCTTTCCAGACATGCTAATGTCTTGATGGTTACTTTATCCCATGAGAATTAACATTTTGAGACTTATCCAAGTTTGCACCAAGCCACCCTCCAGCTGCAACACATGCAGCAAAGCTTTTGTCACCACACAAGCCAAGCACAGGCATATAATGAAAGTGTTAAGTCCTGCAAGTGCAGCCATATGGTAGATCTGAGCTTGTCACCATGAACTAAGAGAATCACTTCAAGACTAAAAGGAGAGCTCACCTAATTTGCCCATCTGTCCCAGGATGTTTATTGGTTTAAAAAGGTAAAATAAACAATCAGGAGGAATGCTCTGCATTTATACTCTGGCTCGAGACTGGTTTGGTTTCATGTTGGTATCACACAGATGTACACTGCACTACAGAAAAGATAAAACCTTAGTCAGGTTGCAGGGTCAACCATGGAGACACTAGAAACCACAGAGCTGAAACACTGCCTATAAATCTCGATTAGACTCCCTTGTGGATACGGGTTATTTTATACTCTTTAACCACAGGATCATAAAGTTCTTGTCTACTAGAAAGATTCAGCACCGAGGATGGAGGATTGGCTTCAAACGCACAGCTATTCAATGTACATTTTCTCCTCCTACTCAGTGCGTGGCTTTGTATTTTATTTACTGCCCAGTTCCTGGCCTGCCATGAAGACAGTGTGAGATTTGGTCCTTGCCCCCAAGATGGACGGCCACTGGGGGCCAGGGAAGTGGTGCAGTGGGCTGTGGTGCACCTGCATGTGCAAATAAAGGCAGCAGCTGGCAATATGTTTAACCAGAAGTGCTTAAGTCGTAATACTTGTAAAATAAAATCTTCAAGTGGTCGCAGATTCGGCACCCAAAAACTCTGAAAAATTTCACTTCATTTTACTCACCACAGCTACTGACCTGAAAAGCCAGGAGCAAAACCACCTCGTCATTTCACGGAGGTGCTGCAAAAGTAAGTTCCTACAAGTAGTTTTTTCAGGAGCAAGACAAGATCGCCTCCCCGCCACAGTTGAAATTCATCGTTTCCCTCTGGGCAGCATTCTCCTACCTCCATTGCCAAACCCTCTAAGGGCCTCTGGCAGTTCTGCCCCGGAGCATTTACTCCATCCCTTTTACCTTCCTCAAGAAACGAACCTGTGCTTAATAAAAAGGGCTTCATCCAGGTATGCTGCCATGGCAATTGTACAGCACTGCCATCTCTTCTCCATCAGGCAGCAGTGGGTGCACAGCCCATGCTGTCTACCACGCCCTACGGGCCGCAACCTCCCTGGAGCTAACCCATCCTATCCATTGGATGAAACTGGTGACAGCGGATGTTTTGAGATCCTGTGAAGATGTCTGGACTGTGATGGCTTCACGCCAACAGGGCCAACGTGAATTTTGCCACCACTCTGTTTTCATGTGCTCTTTCAACAGTTTAAATATGCGTGGTTTTTTTAAAGGTTTTACAAAAGCAAACTGAAAAGGCAGGAGACGGTCTACCAGCATGGGGTATCACAACCCATGCTCACATGTCATCTTTCCTCCAGCCCAAGGCTCTTTGCTCTGTTCCACTCCCCCATGAAGTGGACCAACTTGCATCACATCTGTGATTAGTAGAACTGCTGCCTCCTCCCCATCGCCTGAGCTTAAGAGAGGCTACCCAAAAGAACAGGAGGAGCCTCCCCTTTAGTGCCCCAAAGCATACCTGTGAGTGAGGCGGAAATTTCAGTCAACTGAAATCTCATTTAATTCTGTCAGAATTCAAATCTCAGCAGCAAGCCACCACCATAGCAGTGATCTCAAAATGGAAAGTCGCAAGGTTGTAAACAGGGCAAGATAAACTCTTAGGACCATACTCAGATTCTATTGTGAGTGTCTAGCCTAGTGGTTATTTATCAGTGAGCAGCCGAGAACAGCAGAGCTGCGGGCCAAGCCCAAGCAAGGTGCATTAGGTGAGGGAAGAGATGTGCTACACCCATGCTGCAAAATGCTGCCAATATGCTGAACCTCTGTTAGCATTAAGTCCAAGAGGACCGGCAAAGCCCACTGGGCTGCCTGATAACCTTGGACCACTGAGGGAGCTGCTTAAAACCATGCTTTGTCAGATCCTCCCAGTTCATTACTCTGGTCCCGAACACAAAGTCAATGGAAGTCACAAGTAGAAGCTGGCATATTCCAGACCTTCTGGGGCAAGAACACAGCAACGGTCATAAGGCATCACACCAACTTCCCAGCAGCTGCAATATCCACTTAGATATGCAACACTGGGAGATACGCTGATGCTCTAGGCAAATCCACATTAACATACCACAAAGCATCACCATACAATTCTCTGAAGATAAAGGTTTAAGACATACCACGTACATACACAAACAACTGCTCTGTTGTCACAGACTACTTGAATAAGACTGCCGGATCTCTCTCTCTAAACATCCCATCAGTTCTTTAGCGTATCTTCCTAAAAATTACTAGAAATGTGCCATGTTTACCTCAGTTTTAAAATACTGCATTGTAATCTGCATTTAAAAATTGCTACAATTCAAAACTAACAAACAACAGAACACAAATGATCATAAAAGTGTTTTAAAAGTTGTATGTTACTGTAAGATGAGGACAGAAAAAGTGCTGTTATGAAAGTGAAGCTTCTTTCCTACACCAGATCAAATACAAAGGCACCTTGAGAGGAACCATTGCAAGACTATCTGCAAAGTGTTAGATCTTAAGAAGGCAGCTTCTGCTTAATCATTCATGGCTCATATGTCACCATTAATTCAGGTCTCATTCCTGATTAAGATCCAGCACACTTAGCGCTGCATTGTCACAGCACAACCACCCGCTTCATCTGCCCCAAATGTTAATTGAGCAAGACAGCTTCTGCAGGCCCAGAGAGGGGGGTTACAGGTGAAACAAAACCTTGGCAGGGAAGTTTAGACCAATACTAATTTGGTGTTAGGCTTATTATTTCTGGATTAGTAATAAACTCAAGCAGGCAGTGAGACCAGCTCAGCATCCTCCTCCTGAGCTGTGGTAGAAACTCAGAGATAATAGTGAAATGGGATTGTCTCAGTAAGGCTAATACTAAAATGGTCATGATGTTCTTAAATCTGTCAAGTATAAGATGTTTAATCCTTTAAGAAGTAATTGCCTAGACTATGCAGATTTTTGTTTTAATTTCAGCTGATACTATTTTCCATTTCACCATCATGCAGAAGATTCTGAATTTAAAAAATAAACTCATTGTATGGTCTTCCAGTGGTTTTTAGAAAAGAGACTGACTAAAGAAATAGCACTATGATTAAATGAAATTTCATACACTTTTGAATGTAAAAAAGAACATTATCTGGCTGCCTACATAGACAGGCCAGGAATCTATTCCCAAATTCTGTGCATTCAGATATGGGGTGAAGTAGAGGCATGTCTTAAAACAGGAGGCTCTCCTAAACAGCCAAATGAACTCCCACCATACAGCCTTAAAATTTAGTTGCAATTCAACACAAGCCACACAGAAGTAACTTTTGACTCTTCTTTTTTACATATCTCCCATGATTAACATTATATTTTATATGACTTCTTACACCCTGCCCTCTACCTTTAGATAAACTAAGGTATCTGGTGTCATAATACAGCCACAAGGTGTAACGAAAAAGCATTAACTTCAGTTTAATTTGACTCTCAGTAAAAAATTTCAATAGAACTGAAAAGTCATGCCAGTCTGTTTCTGATGGTCAAAGACACTAGCCTCTGACTTTTATCTCATATAAAACATTGAAAATAAGTTTCTTACCGTGCTCCAATGACATCAAAGAGATGCTGCCAGCGATCACTGATTTTGTTGAGTTTATCATCTATTTCTGCAACTCGGTTCCTGTTGCCAGCCTTGATTAGCTGATCGCCCATTTGTTTCAAGTGAAGCTTATTTTCACTGAACAGGTTTATTTCTTCCATGTAATCCTGATAAATATACACAAACATTGCTTAATTCCTGGGCAAAACAAAACAAAACTATCTGTTTCTGTTCCCACGTGTATGATGTGAAAGCAGGTTTGGCTTGTGATGGCTGAGGTTTCTATGTTAGAATACAGAACTCTCTCACTTAAAACAAACAAAACAAAAATCTGAATGATAAAGTATTCTCACAATGAAGCCACTATGAAAAAATAAGCAGATTAAAGAATTACAAGTGCCAGGAGCAAGTACCCTAAAAATAGCAATGTTCCAAATTTGTTCTGTTTTCCTGATTTAACGTAATTTTTCAATCAAGCTACCTCAAAAGAACCCAAATTCAAGTCTAGGATGGCTTTATTTTGCTGGTGTCTTTATCCAGAGGAGATCTGGGATT
The DNA here is from genome assembly GCA_008921705.1 of Burhinus oedicnemus. Taxonomy (NCBI): domain Eukaryota; kingdom Metazoa; phylum Chordata; class Aves; order Charadriiformes; family Burhinidae; genus Burhinus; species Burhinus oedicnemus. The sequence goes on from VFFE01007492.1 coordinate 486,597, forward strand.
AGATATTGAGACCGTTAAGCCATGGGGAGCAACACTGCAGCAAAAAAATGGTCACTTTAAAAATCAAGCTAATACAAAAGTATTAGAAAGCACTAACTGCACTGGACTACCAAGGAGAAGGGGCAGAATTAGGTTTTATTTTTGGTTGTGGTAACTTCTTGTTTGCTTGGCCTAAGACCTACCCTGTCCTTCAATCTCTTCTTTGCCCTCTGACTACCAGTACTGTAACTGCTTGACCAGGTGGAGGTGGTGAGAGCAGTGAGACACTCCCAGGGCATCACTGATCCCTGGCAGGGAAAGCTGTGAGCAGTGCTGTATGTGCACATGTGCCCAACAACCCCAACTCCCCAGACCCCCACCACTGCAACTCACATACATCACACACAATTCCTAGATGCAGTCAGGTGGCATTTTTGTTTTGCACTATGCTCCAAGTCTAGACATCAAGAAGAAAAGAGCTGAGGCCAGAAAAGCTCATCTTCTCACAAAGGCCTGTACCTGCTGGTTTTATATCACGTATCGCTTCCGAGAGGCAAGGAAGAAATGAGGAATGGTATCTCTATAACCAGCTACTAGACTGCAATTGAAGAAAAGTGGCATTACTACTTACCTTCTGCAATTTGTCTATCATGTCTTCAATGCTAACATCTGCAGTCTGCAACACTTTGCTTTCCATTTGTACCAGCCAGGAGCACAGCTCCTTATTCTTTTCATTGAACACAATCCAGGCATTGAGCCTGTCCTCGATCTCCTGCTTACGCTGAGACACCTATGGATAAACACACACATTAACTGCTGTCAACATCTCTCCCAGGAAGGAAACCAGCAATTATGAGCCTTCTAATTTCTAATCTGCATTTGATCATATTCCATTTTGCAGGAGCAGTTATCAAATATCTCTAGCTTTCTTTTCAAAGCCAGCACACAGATTGTTATCCCATCTTATTTTGGATAGCAGGGCCAAAAGTTGACTAGCGAACACCAGATTCTCTGCCTCAGAAGAATTAAACTGACAGCTTTACAAATAATGAGCTTATATAAAAATTTAAATATTACTCAGTGAAAATCTGAAAATGCAAACAAAGAATGAATATAAAATATATAATTACTACACACTATTTAGTATGGTCTCATATACAACACAAGTAAGAACTGACCTAGGTGTTATTTCTCTTTTCTGCAACTGTAAGAGAAACTTTGCAACTACTGACTGCAGTTATTTTATCTCCGTAAAAACCTCCCTCTTTTCTTTCCATTTGCTCACCAGTTCTTGGAGAACTTCCAAAAAAAAATCAGCATCAAGAATCTATCCTTTTTATTGAAAACTATAGATTATTTTTTTTTCCTCAGGATTACCTTTGACAGGACAGATAAACAAATTGTCTAGACAGGGAAATGAAGGTCTGATGCTGCCCGAACCAGCAAAGCTAATATCGCTGCTCCAACATCTCAGAAAGAAGCAGAGGCACTCCTCAACTAGCTAATACTACTTATTTCTAGCCTGGGGGTCTTAAATATATATATCTGTATTCATTTATGTACTTTGATGGATTCCTGTGCCAAGATGTACGGGAAAAAGGAAGGGAAAAATGGTACAAGTTCTACTAAAACAAAACAAGACAAATAACTAACCCCTCACCCTCACCAATAAACTTTGTATAAGAACTGAGCTTGCCTGCAGCATCTCCCATGTGCAGAGGTGAGTTACCTTGGTCCATGGAAGAAGAGACAGTGCATGTCAGCAAAACCATCGTTAAATCCTAAAATGATCCTGACTCCCATTTCTGCCTGCTAAGCATGGAGCAAGACAGGATTTTAAGGGCAGGAAGCACCTCTTAAGTGGCTAAGCAATACAGATTGGGGGTAAACCAGGAATAAGCCAAAAAAATTCCAGACAAGCTTCTAGGAACATGAGTCCTTCAAGCCAGGCCTTGCTTTGAGCACTTTCTCCTCAGACCAGCTGCCCTGGGATACCAGCTCCGGTTTTGCATCCACAGCATGATGCAGGAGCAACGTGGACATTCCCAGCGGAGGCTAAAAGAATACCAAGGCTCAGGCATCCAACGCAGACACCAACATTCACGAGGACAGGATACCCATTGATATGAATTAGTTAAATCTTTGACCTACATGTACCTTGCAAGGGCTGCTATGTGAACACTAATCCCTTGAGTGCATCTGCTCACTAAGTGTGTTTGTGTCCCTGCCCAGTCCGACACAAGCATCTGGCTGCCCGGCTCCCTTGGCCGTGACAGCTGCAGCCGCGTCTCGCTCTCAAAGGCTTTCTTTCACTTCTCGTCATTTATACCGCAGATTTTTTTTTTTTTTTTTTTTCCACACAATACATCTTGACTTCTCTAATTTGTTAGCCAAAACAAAGCAGTCGTGCTAGCAGCAGAACTTATAAATTCTGCTTTCCTAACCTCATGTTCAGCGCTGAGCATCAGTCCAGGCTCTTCGGAGGCTTATTAGGGCTGCGTAAACATTTCAGTATGTCCCTCTGCAACAGCCCTGAATAGATTCCTCCCACTACAGATTTTTGTGTGCCTAACACAGTCACATTAATGTCACCCCTTTCTTCTCTCCAAGATAGACTGAACTAAACGTTGTTCCCTCAGGAAATTAAAATAGAAATTTTGAATAAAAACTGAACTTAAATTACTACAGGAAATTACTACTTGGATAGACTGTAGTGGGGCACATACAAAAGATAGCTTAATTTTCAGGGCTGTCCACCACAGTTGAAACAGCAGGCATCAGCAGTTCACCAAAAAAGGAAAAACAACAAGTTCTCTCATTTATAGGATTAAATACAGATTTCCATTAGGAAAATGGTTCAGGTATTTTGATTTAAAAATAATGGCCTGTATTCCTCAGGAGGGGGGAGGGTGTCTCTGAAATTATTTTCAGAGTTTAGAAACAATTAACAGAGAAAACACTTGTTGTAGATTAGCCGTCTCGTTTAAGGCAAAGATACTAAATTTTTCTTTCTTGTTGCAATGCAAAAAAAATAAACCCAAATAACTGTTTCCTCACACCAAAGTTTGCGAAATAAGCATAGCTGTTCATTACTCTGGCAATATTCCCACTGAGATTGCTTTACCTTTGCCTGAGTAAGGATTAGACACAAAATACTAACCCGCTTCAATACTTCTTTACAAACTGTAAAATAAAAGCTATTGACTTGTGAGTAAAGAGAGGCAAGAGTTTGGCGTGCTGGCATGTAGGGCCATCCAGAGTAACTTAAGACCCCGAAGTATTTCACTTCTTCCAATCCTGTTAACAGGGCAAAGTAAACACCCATTCAAACTGCACAATAACCTAATGAATCAAGTTCATGTGACTTTGCTGGTAAATGTTCCCCGGCAATTTTACATGCAGCACTAAATTAAGTGTAATATAGCAACAAGCCACAAAGAATGCAAGCGTTTCACAGTACTTTACTGCTACAGAAAAGACAATGCAGTTCTTAATGTGTTTAAACCCGAAGAGTCAGTATTTAAACACATTTAAGTTTTCTTTATCAACTCTCCCGGCATTTTTTTTTTTTTAACATCAGATTGCAAAGACCTCCCCCTTTCTTTCCCTGCTCCATGCCCTCAGGCAGTTCCTGTGTTTATCCTTCTTTCCCCGCCTCCCTCCCTTCGGCAGTCCAGAACAAAGTCACCTATTTCAGTAAACAGCTGCGTTTGAGCTCTGTGCAGTTCAGGCACTCACTAGTTACAAAGGTTTGTTTTTTAAAAAAAAATAAATCTCAGCAGCCTGTGTCCAGGAAACAAAGGACAAACTTCAGCCCTGGTCAGCTGCACCAGGAGAAGCCCCATCCCCACCCAAGACTGCAAAAGTGAGTCAACCCCAAGAGAAATCCCGTCTGCTAACCCGCTCCCCGTTTTCTGCCAGGGCCTACGAATATCCCACTATAAAACCCGAGAGGAGGCAGATGACTTACTCGCAAGCAGAGCTCTTCCCACTGCCTGTGCAAATGTTCAGCTTGTTCCTCGACCACCATGATGTCCTCGACGAGGATAACGTAAGCCAGCCACGCCTTCATGTCCCGTGCATCCTTCATGTCCCGGGCCCAGTCTGCCAGCGACTGCTCCAGCTCCTGCATGGAAACGCACCCAGAACAAGCCTTGGCACTAAGCTCCTCTGGTTTCCAAACCTGCTCGTTAATCCCCTGCCTGGCCTGTGGGGGAGGAGAGGAGGGGAATGTGCAGCCGCTTGTGCAGTGTTCTCCGGCAGGACTGGACGGGGTCCCCCTGTATTTGGCTCGGGGCCTGACTCGGAGCCCACTGGAGCCCAGGGCAGAGCTGCTGCTGCTGCTGCTGAACTGGTGCGGCAGCAGCCTCCGCTGCATCCAAAAGTGCCGAAATGCTGCACGATCTCCTGCAGCTCCCCATGCTCCAGGGCAGTGTTTGGGGTAGCAACGTGCCCACTTCTTTGGTTTGGGTTTTTTTTTTTATGATGATGATGATGATGATGATGATGATTATTATTATTATTATTATTATTTTGGCCAAGTTGCTTCCCACCTGCGTTTGTTCCAATTTCAGGTTATTCATTTAAATGCTAAAAAAATAAAATTGGTTCCCTTCTCTAATGAATGGTTTCACAGGCACTTCATCAGATTTGTCAGAAACGTGGAGCTTTTAAACTCATGCACAGAAAGATGCTTTCTCTTCTGCTTTGTTCCCCTGACTCTCCTTTCCCTTTATAACAAGGTTATGCATTTTTGTTACCAGTGTTAACATGGTCACCTAAAAAGCAGAGACACCACTGCATGGCAGCTAGGAAACATGATACCCTACACACGAGGTACTAGGTCTCATTTTGCAAGGCAGTTGCTGGGAAGTGTCACTGGCTCCTCTAACAAAAAAAAGCTCTTGCTGAGGATCCAATTTGTCTTATTTTAAAGGGAAAAAAATTGTGAGTGTTTGTATCCGGAGAAGTGTGCTTCGTCCAAGCCCTGTGAGCATTTTCACAGATCTTTTAATCCAGTCACTGATATAAATCATAAAAAAAAAAAAAAATGAAAATCTGATCTGCTTCAACACTGACAGAAAAACACCAAACAAACCTAAGACTAACATTTACCTAAGTTCACAACAAATTACTCCCTACAGATGCAGGCACGTGCATTTATCTGTCTTAACAGGGGTCAAATCCCTGCATTAATGGAGGTGATGATGGAATTTCATGGGACTTTGCTAGCCTTGTATAAGGTCCAGGCCTGAGAGAAAAACAGCTTTATTCCATAGAAGAGTGAAATGCAGGGAGAGGAAAGGAAGTCCTTTCTCTTCCATGCCATTTTGGCCCTTTATTTTATTATACCGTGACACCCAAGAGCAGAAACCGCACTGGCACTGTCTGACCCTGATGCTTCTGCAGCTGAAATTCTCTTACTGGAATAAGAGGCAGGAGCTGTGTGCTGCCATCTCACAAATAATTCAGGGTTACAGCAAGACTGCTGCCGTGGGAAAGGCAGCCAGCACTCACAAAGAAGATTTCAGACAGCTGATAATGAGTTCAAAGGCTTGGCTCATTAATAAGCTTATTTGTTCCCACTACATAGGTCAACAATTCACTTCATAAAAGGATGATGAAAGACTGACCAGTCCAGACAAAATGTCTCCTATCCCTTAGAAATGCTTTCCTTGTCATTTGTTTTTCATGATGCACTATGGGCTGCAAGGGCTTTTGCAACGCCCTTACTCTTAATTTTCTTTCTCTTTAATTATGCTCTGATCCCACAGGTGTGCATAGTGCTTTGCAGACTTACAAGGTCTCTTGCCTGAGGAGCTCCCTGTCCAAAATGAAACAAAAAGGAAAAACAAGCAAACAAAAACCCCAACAAAACGCCAACACAATAAAAAAGGAAACAAAAAGGGAGATTCAGCCATCAGGACAGCAGTCAACTGAACTGAGATGAAGGAGTTTTTTCCCTTTTGTTTGAGGAACTGCTTATTTTATAAATTCAAACTGGGGAAAGTGAGCAGAAGCAGGAAAAAAATTCCAGACACTACTACTCTTCTTGCAATCTTCTTGATCAGCTGGACTTTGCAGACAGACTGTAGCAAACAGGATGGTATAAAGGACAGAAATTCACTGTCACTGAAGAGCAGGGAAGGGGGAAAACTTCTTTTACAGGGATCAGGTGTTGTGCAAAGACTACATCTACTTAAATACAATATGGCTGTTCAATACCTTAATGTGTTCCTTGACTTTGTAGAGCTCTTCATGTTCAACTGGAAGTGGATCTTTTACTTTCTCCTTCAGCTCTCGCAGCCTGCTTTCTAATTCCTTGGTTTGCTTTTCATAGCAGTCCCAACTCTGCTCAAGGAGAACCAAGGAAGTTATGAAAAGTTAAGATACTTTATCATGACATATTGAACCACATGGATATGCTACAAAATAGCCTCTTCAACCCACTGAAGTAAATAATCATGTGATCTGGTTATTTATATTTTCTTTTTGATACATAGTACCACCCGCAAGAATTTGGTGCATGAATTTACAGAACTTGAACCCTCTCCTGTATTTAAGGTTTGCCTTACAGAGCATTTCTGCTCATTTTGTTTTGTCCAACCCAAGAGGCTTTAAGCATAATTTTTGGGCTGAGGATTGTATTGATGACAGTATTCAATTTTAAGACACACATACGTGCTTTCTAGCCATGAAAGCAAATTCATAGCTCTAAGGAAATAAATATGACCTACACTTCTGTTTAGAGGTGCAATAACAGGAGGAGCAACAAGTCATGCTAATGCCCTCTAAGCTAAATTTTAGCTCAGGCTTCACAGCCCAAAGCAGGAGAGAGATCCAAGCCAGGGGGAGCATGATAACAATGGAGTGGGAAAACATCCATTGTAGCAACAAATGGATGCCAACGCCATTTTCCTTTGGAGATTCAGGGGACCACAGTTTTAGCTTCCCACAAGCCCTGATGACACGTGACAGGCACTTCCCTCAGAGCCCCTCTGCAGCAAGCAGCAGCTCAGCATTTGCCTTGTTGCTACAGAGCTCAGCCCTGGGGATGGTGGGGCAGGGAAGCTCTCGAGACCCAACACCAGAGAGGCAGGTCCCACTCCTCCCTGGGGAGGGCATCATCTACCTCTAGGGTGCTGCTGAGGTGCATCTTCTCCTTCTCCAGCAGGACCTGGGTGTGACCCCAACTCTGCTGTAACTGGCTGAGCTCCTCCTGGAGAACAGCGTTGGTCTCAGGATCAGAGACAGTGCGTAACTTCTCCCCAACATCGATGATTAAGGAGTACATGGCTTGCCACCTCTGAAGAATCACTGCCTTACTCTTTAAGAGAAGAAAATATATAAAAATTTAAGTTTCTAAGCTGTTCTTAGCAAGCTTTAGAAGTGCACTCCTGGCATTTCACTTGGGAAGAAGTGAAGACTCACAAAGGGAGTTACAAGGCACTAGTTTGTTCACATTCATGAAAGGGTAATGAATAGATCTTCTCTTATCTTTTTTACTTTCATAAAAATCAGTTTCTTTCTGATCTTCTGATCTATAAAACTCTACAATAGCTTTTCACAGCTGAATCTATAGAGTGAAAGTGCAGCAGTTACAAAAAGATGGAAATTCAGTTGTCTTGAGTTACTCTGAATAAAAAAAAAGTTTAAGTTCTGTTAGCACCTCTAGCATCAACAACGGAGACAAATTTTTCAGAGATAACAGCTCTGTTAATCATAACATACTGCAAGTGAAGCCATCAATAATAATTTGCCTACAACACAAATTGGTCTATGACACCAGCAGATAGGATCATTGTTTCTTCCTGTAAAACAACAGCAGGAGGGAAGGGCAATGTGGAGTAGGAGGGAGAAGACTTTCTGGCTTTTCTCGCTAAGGAAAAGCATGAGCACTAACTTGCAAAATCTACTGAAAATCATCTTTACACAGCAGGTAAAAATAAAGATGAAATAAATAGGGCAAGCGCCAAATGGAATACTGGTAATGTGTTAATCCATCACATTAGGTGTGTGGGAACAAAATAAATCTTGGACTGTGCAAATAGCATTTCAATGATGTATTTTTGAAAGGTTTTAGATTGCCTTAAGTGACCTTCAAGTTCACGGCATGTTTTTACTTTCTTGTAAAACAAAGAGATGCATAATTAAACGGAAAACCAAGATACCCAAAATTAACAAAGGAAAATATTTTTTTCCACTGCCCGTAAAATGCAGAACTCACTACCCTGAAGAACTGCTGCCCGGGTCTGTGCATCCTGGAGCGGTGACTCCAAGGGCAGACTCCCTTGCAAGTGCTTTATCCTCTTCTCCTGGCACATCCTGCTCATCCTTGCACACACAGGACCCATATGGCCTGTCTTGTCACATATGTACCTGCTTCCTTTAGGTAAACTGCAAGGCCTGCATTGAGCAGCCACGTCAATAAGATGCACACAGACCTAGAGGGTATCTGCTGACTAGGGTTCCTGCCTAATCTCCCTGCCACCTTGCATTTCATGTTCACATCAGTAATATTTTTAAAGCATATAAAGCTACTAAATGACAATGTTGACCAGGAAGTTTCCTAGTATAATGAGCCTTTCATAATATCACTGTTTTCTCATCTGTGCTCAGCTTTAAGAAAGTGTCAGCAATTGTTTTTCCCCCCAAAAGCATGTGATTTTAAAACTTTTTACCTTACTGGACAGAAGTTGTTTCAGTCTGAGAAAAAAACCCAGAGATTTTAGATTTATGAGCGATAAATACAGTACCTTGACATCATGAATTAGATTTCTAAGCTGGTAAGGGCTACAGCAGTCCCTGCTCTTCACAACTGTGATGAAGCTGTTTGTATCAACAAGAAATCTCCTGAGACTTTGCAGGGAACTCCTGAAGAGCTGCCACTGGCTCACGAGTCCATCGATATCTTTCTTCTTCTGCTGAACCATCCGGATAACATTCTGCCACTGCTCTTTCAGCAATGTGAACTTGGAAATAAACTCTGTTCTGAAGATGACAAGCGTTGAGCGTTAATATATTTTGACCTCAAGGATTTCCATTTGCAATATTGTATTCCAATTACAATACCCAGCTATGCCAAAAGCACTATGCAGCCCTAAGCTCAGCCCTGCTCTCTGTAATCCATCTTTTAAGCAATCAAAAAATACTTTTACATGATAGAAGAATGGATAATGCAATTTCTTCTTGCTGTTGTGGTATAGCAACATACATAGTACAGCAATCACAGAAACAATATGCACAAAACACTTCTCTGAAGAAGGAGGTCAATGCAAGTGAGACAAGATTTCTGATTATGCTGCAAAATTTATCTGTGCTTTTACCAGGCTGTAGGTGGGAGTTCAACCATCATTGTATCCTACAGCAGTGGGACCTAACTGCAAAATGAAAAGACTCTGTTGTCATTGAACCCACTCAAGCAGTTTTTTGGCCTCTCCTACAACATGGTTAGATGATCCAGCAGATCTAGCTGGAGTGGTTAAGACAACCCCCATCTATCAATTCTGCTCCTCTGCAGGAGGCCGTGGCCCACAGGTTAGCTCTTATACAAACACCTGTGTTTGTGGAGCTAGCTTCAACACAAAAATCCAGTGGCTTTGCTTAGTTTAGCCCTACCTTCCCTGGGAGCTTTAAGCCAAGCTATGCACTTCATGCTGAAGTGGTTGAGGAGAGCACGCACACTGTCCTTCCAGCTCTCTGGAAGCAGCATGTTCTGGCAGACAGGGGTAACGTGTTCACAGCAGAAATACCTGAGGCAGTTGAACCTCTGCTCACAAATATTACTTGCTGCTTCTCACTCTACATTGATTAAGTGTAAGATCACACTGCTAAAAACCAGGTTTAGCTACCATATGTTTTGGGTTGCGTGACTGATGACTCAATGCCCTGTCATGTGTGCCAAGGGCAACATGGATAGTCTCACACCTCTGCACTTTAAAAAGTAGAGAGGTCTAGGAAGAGAGAAAGGATCCTTCATATGCAGCATCCTCATTATCCTCTGTAAGAAGGTAGCTTCTCAACCACAGTTACAATTTCAGCGACTACAGGGTAGCAGGAGACAAGGAAGCCTCTGGTTCAGGAGCAATTATTTTTTGTTAGGCAGAACATCCAGTTACTATCCAAAATGCAGTCTGGCCAGGGCACTGTGTTTCTTTCTCATTGCACCTCTTCCCACTTTTGCAAAAGGTGCCAGAGCGTTATTAAAAGAGTGAACCCAGGCAAGAATTTGGGTTTATGTCCTCATAACAGCTCATGAGAGCAAAGATTCAATACCAACTCCAAGGAAGACGGCGTATTCACTGAATTACCAAGATATTAGGGAGAAAAACAAATAGATTACCTTTTCTCTGCTTCTCCAGATTCTAAGGAGAGTAGAACTTTTGCTATGATAGAATTAAATGTCTGCTGATTTATGGAAATCTCAGTTTGCAGCATCTGAAAATACCACAAGAACAACAGTTTTAACCATTCACTGAACAACTTTGCTATGAAATCTGGTTCTGCTCCCGTAGAGTGACAGTGTTTACTTAATTTTAAATGCTGAAAGGTCTATTATTTTTAAGTGCTAGTATCAAATGCATCCTAAAAGATTCCACATTTTTTGAATACCAGGAGGAATTTGCACATATGTGATAGCAGAACCCACCAGGAGCTGTATGTTACAGGTGATCTGAAGCCTGAAGTTTTCTGGACTTATTAATGAGAAATGCAATCTAGACAGAAACCCATAGAAAACATATAAAAAAAGCTACATGTAAGAGTGAATTTACTCTTTATCACAATGAACAGAAGTTTATTCTATAAATAATTTCATTGCAATGAGTGAATTAGAGAGGTCTAAGAGAGAAAATAACTTTCTGTGGACCCTAATGAATATCACTAACATGCAGAGACTTAACACCCCGTTGAATTGGCAGCAGCACAAACACCCTAACAGGTGTTTAGCATTTATCACTTGATTTTTTTCCCCCTATATTTTGGTTGTTTCTCCATCCTCTCGCCACTAGGACAAAGTATATAAATAGACACTTTGCTTAGAATTGCATCCATATGCTACTGCTAGCATGCAATGTACTTCTCCTCTGAATGGATACTGTCATACACATGTGAAGCACTCCCTCTCTATAACAAACAGCAAGTGTTTGGAAAAATGCCAGCGAAACAGATTTCCACCAAAATCTAATAAGTGGTTAAAATGGAAATATGCTGTGAAAACATTTTGTTTTAAATGCAGTTCTGCCAGAAACTGGTAAGGTTCCTGCCAGATCGCCAGCAAACTGCCTAGCTAGTTGCCACGGGCCACAGGCTTCAGTGCTCTGGGATGGCCAGACAGGCAAGTAACCTCAGGGGTGGAGAAATCTAGGACTTCCATGATGCAACACTTGAGAATGCACTCCTAAAGGTCTGATCCTTGCAAAAAAGGATCCATCCATTTTGGAAAAGGGTTTTCACATTTCAAAGCCTTTCTCTGAATGAGTACAAGGCCACATTTCAAGACTGAAGTGCTCTGTAAAACTCTGCCCAGATCTACTTTCAAAAGGCATAGTATTTTCTAGTGATTTCCCCCCACCTTCACCATTCAAGAAGATGCTTCCATTTTTAGAGTTAGCTTTACCTCATATACTCTCTGTTGCTCCTGCAGTTCTTCAAACCGTCCTGGAATATTTGTTTTTAAGGCCTCTCTCATTTTTTCTAGGAATTTCATCCATTTTTCACATTTCTGAAAGAATTTCTTTTCATCGTTTTGACTTCCCTCAAGCACACTATAAAACAAAAGAAATCATCAGAAACTATTGTGTTGGGGGTTGTTTTTCTGGATATGTTTGCCTACAGTCTAATGTGGTGGTTAGTAATACTGACATAGTAGGTTTTGCTTGGCACTTTGCTACCTTCTTCACCTATGAATATCCAGATTTTTGCTTCAAGTGACTTGGAATATAAATAGCCACTGAATAATCTGGAGTAAGTCGAAAGGGCAGGAATTCAACTTGGAAATCCCCTAAGAATGTTGAGAACAGATCGCAAGATTTCCCATGCTTTAATTTTGTTTTGATTTTCCTCACAGAAAAGGAAATGGTTAGTAGTGATTTTTTTGTTTGCATGTCGGACCTGCAGCGTTCCAGAGCAGTTGCTGTTTTCTGACTCCACTGCCGAGTTAGGCTCTGCATTTTCTTCAAGGTGAAGTCACTGAGTGGCAGCTTAATGCTTGCTTCATTCAAACTCTCTATGCTTGGAGAAAGTGCAGCAAGCTCCAGTGTGTGATTCTGGAAGTAAAAAAAAAATAAACCAATTGCAAAAAATACTGCCTTTCTTTCATTTCAAAGAACTATAGAAGCCTCTTCTGTAGGAAGGATCTGAACATTGCTTCCAAAATGCTAACCCAAAACCCCCCAACATTTCTGTATCAACTTCAAAGAATATAGGAAACAAAAAAGTCACAATTCCCTATACAGGGCCCCTTTTTCCAACAGTACTGAATAGATACTCAAGAGCTGGTACTTGCAGATTTATTTTGTACCCTACATGGAAGGCAACAGGATAGCTCCAGAGCAAAGCTGGGGAAAAAGATCTCCCATCAGTCCCAAATCCATGTGATTTTACTCCCCCCTCCATGCAGGCATTTGGCCTGCAATGCACATCTAGAGTTTTTATGAACTTAAATGATTGCTTTTTGTGTTTTGGATGAGATGACAGTTACTGTAACGGAAGTGCTGTGACTACGATACTTGGGACACAAAGAGTTTCTTGAAGCAGGCAAGAGCTGGTATCCTATGGACACTTAAATCCTGAGTATGTATTTTTTTGTACTTGAGAATCCAAACATACCATGAGCAATTCTGAGCTGTCTGTTTCTCCCTCTAGACAGAGACTATCGAAGGCGTCTGTGCAATTCTTGACACGACCCTCCAGCGTTTCAAGGCAGTTCTGGAAATCCTCCAGTTGTAAAAGACTGAACTAGAATGAATATTGCATATTTACGTGAATTATGATTTAATATACATATTCAGTATACAAAAAGGAGCAATAAGCAGTATCGTCAGGAAAACAAACAGATGTTAAATCCAAATTCCAATGTATTTATAACTCACTAACTGAACTTTTTCAGTTTTTGCACTGGATAAGGTGAAAATTTCAGCCAAAGCACAGAGCAAGAAACGGAATCTCTAAATCCTGAGAGATTCGTATCTATCTGGAAGGAATGGGGGCATCTGCGATAGCTTTTTGTAGCTTTGGGCTTATTTAATATGAAATTGGAAAGCCAAAACTCAGTTTATCAGAGGGAAAAAACTTGTGAAAACAAGCTTCCTTTGGGCTACACACAGGGCTACTCCCATGTGCCTACAGCCAAGGCCATGCAGTTTACACGAGCTCTGTGGAAAGAAATAACTAATTCAACTGTTTTATTCACTAGGTCGGTTGCTTTGGGTCTGGGAAGCACTGGGGAAGCTTTTTCTTTCTTGCAAGAATTGGGTTCCACATCTCTAAGAAAAGAGCAACATTTTTATAAGGAATGAATTGCAAAAATTGGTGTGGGGAGAGAGACAGTTCTGTGGTAATGCTACAAGGTTACACCAGAGAAAATGACTACCCAGGAATGAAATTTTTCGTGGAGTGGGAAGTTCACAAGGAACATGAGAAATCTGTTACCTTCACAAAGATATCTGGCTTCCAGCTATTGAACTGTGCTGGTTGAAAATTTTGTGATGAATTTGAGTTTACTTTAAAACAGAACAATTCATTGAAACCAGACTTTTTCACAGGAACAGACCAGTTTTACATCAGTAAATGTACAGCAGTACATTTGCTTTGAAGTTTTCTCAGGAATACCTGTGCAGAGGGGAAGTCAATCCCACAGCACTCCTGTGAGCAGAGCATCGTATGGGGAAACCTGGATCCAGGTCCCTCCCTGCTCTGCCTGAACAGAGATAAGAATCTGGTCTTCAAAATTACATCAAATGACCAGAGTTTTCTGCTTGGTTTTAGATACATTGTGTGCACTCTTATCAAAGCAAACTGAAGGCTTTAGGTTTCTTCCAAGGCAGAGGTGAGAAAGTTTGCAACTTACTTTGAAGTTCACAAAATAAAAATACGTTTCCTAACCTGTAATCATCTGGGGGTCCCATACTTCTTGACTGTAATAGGTTCACTCACAAAGACTTGTTAGAGCAACACAAGCAGGTAAGAAGGGTGAAACCCTTCCTTCATCTGTCCCTCTGGCTTCATATATTATTTCTTTACATAGTTGATCATACTGTCAAGATTTATTTTATTCAAATTCCATTTCAATTCAAGAATTACAGGGCTCTAGTGAAGAAGGTAGCTCACACTGACAGCTAATTTAACATTCAAAAAGATACCTCAAATTCATCTAACTTCCCCTGCAATATCTTGTCCAAATAGAATACTCTATCGAGCGGCTGCAGCTTCTCCAACAGAATGTCTTGTGCAGCTGTCCCAGCCTGCTGTTTCATCCGATCAGCCAGCAAAGAAATCCGGGCATGGTATCCTACTATGCTATAAAGGTCAAGGTGTAATTTCTGATGAGAGAAGGGGAAAGAAAAAAAGTCAGCAAACTAATCAGATCATCATTCATGTGCCACTTTCATTTAGTATCTTTCGTTGTTGTAACTAAGCTCTTTTTGTTGATCTCCCGCAGGAGCCAAATTCAGCTATGGTGAAAGTTTCAGTCTTTTACTTGGAAGATAATGGGAACTGCATCCATTGACTCTAGTGCTGGGAAAGGCACAGTTCAAAGTTCAATGGAACACCAGTGACTTCAGGCAGTGGGATGCTACTGCTACAGAGGAGATTAGGGAGAGAAATCAGAATATCCCTCTCTACAGAATGGATTTACACTAGCAGATGGAGAAACTGGCCCATGCCGCAGATGAGAAATGAGATGTTACAAACATACCAGTACTTTGGATCCCTTAGTGACTGAGGACTATGGTTTTGATTTTATTTCTTCCCCTTTACTACAGAAACGATGCTATAAAATTAAACTCTAAAGGCAGTACACGAACAAAGGGAGTTGTTTTATACTTGTTCAATGTACTTGATTTTTTTTTTTTTGATCTGGACAAGGAATGGCAAGATGTCATCTTGAAATGTACCTGTTTCTAGAACTGTCATTTACTTTTAGCCATGAACCCCCCTGGAATTTGCCACTGTATGTTGTCTTTTCTGTAAGTAATGGACAAAGACTTCTGATTGATAGCAAAGAGCAGACATGTTTCCCTAAAAAGCAAAATAGCTCTTAGTTCCTGGATCATATTGTAAACTGCCACTTCCAGCATTTAGAAAATAACCCATTTTGATTTCTTACTCTCTAGATAGGACTTTATTTTTTATTTATTGTGGTGACAGAGTTCCCTAAAACCATAACCTTTTCTAATACATACTAGAGGAAAAGATTAGAGATTAAAATACAGTTTTGTAACGCTCATGTGTTTTCAAATATGCGTAACTCGTATGCCATATCACTGATCCCCATTCTTCTAACCCACCACTTTCAAAAAACCAATAAATTCTCTGTGCCCTACCCACACATACCAGTACAGGATCTACAGTGCTAATGGCACTCTAGTGGCCATGCCTTGCTTAGTACGTGCAAAACTCTTCCCAAAAATTTCCAGAAGATGTGTTGCCTTTTTGCTGACATATTAATGAATTTATGTCACAGCCATTAGTAGATCAGAAGAAAGTGAAAATGTTTTGGTCTAGTTTTGCTGCTGTCAGTTGTTTCTGACATGGGAAGAAAGAGATGACTTCTCTTTCCCATAACGTAAAGTTTCTTAATTGGCCACATGCAAACTGGAGTACTTTGGACTTCTTCCAATATGTGGCTAGAGGTTCATAAAGCACAATGAATCATTGCTCCGTCCTGAAATAAGGATTATTATATTTCTTTATTGCAGTCTGAAGAAACCAAAAATGTCAGAACCTAATGACAGCTTTGCTGCCTGAGAGAGTCAAATGTACCCTGTGGTCTCAGCATGAGAGCTCATTTGCCTGAAGTCAGAAGCATTTAGAGTAATCTAATGAGCTCAGAAATCTGTGAACTTACCAGACCAGGCCAAATAAAAGTTCCAATCCAAATAAAACCAATTTGAAGATTGCAGAAGACCTCAAGATGGTCCTGTGTTCTGGAAAACTGGTCTTTTTTCCCCAGCTATTGTTCCAACAGATATTATCTCTCCTCCCAAGCAGTGTCCCATAAAGTAAATAATTTTTGGTTTAACTTCCAACCTAGACAATTCTATGATTCCTTCCAACACAGGCTTGATTCTTTGTATAGAGCAGAAAGGGGCAGATATGGAATATGATTGCTCTCTTCTCATCTTATGTTAACTCTAGTTTGGTTTGGTCTCAGGATCTGGTCAAAGCATTTAAAGGAAATACAAAGATGTCTGTTAATGGAAAAAACCCACAGATCTTATGTTTGCCACTGACTGGATTTGGGGGAGGAGAGGGGAAGAAGATGTTCTTTTGATTTGTTTCTCAAAAATAAATCCTGATTTGTACCAGGCAGCAGAAAGATATTAATGTACCTTTATATCCTGTATCCTCTGCTCCAGGGCTTCTCTCACGTTATCCTCAGGCATGTGAGCATCTAAGAGTTGAGTGCACTGCTCTTTGTCCTGTTGTAACTTGGCTGCTGCCGCAGTATATAAAGTATCGAAGCGCTCCCAAAGCTGCAGGGTTGCTTGTGCTGCCCGCAACAGACCTGTGATGTCTTCATTTACTGAGTTCCACCTGCCAGCATATCAAAGGATAAGAGCATTTTCTCCTCCATAATATGATTTGGTGTAGTGTTCCTGTTGGAGTTTCTTTGCATTCATACCCATGTTACTGAAAGCCCGCTGACACAGTGCCATTTTGTGCTCTGTGATCCATCACAAAAAAGGTAGTATCAGCTACTCCTCACACAGGTACCCTTAGACAGGTGAGATTTAAAAATCTGACAGACATTCAAGTCCTGCCTCAGCAACTATTATTTTCTAAATACTAATAACTGGGGGTCTTTCTTGCAAGCTTACCTAGTGTGTGCCTCTATGCACTTCTGTTCAATAATCTTGGCAAAGGAGGGGGAGCAGTTGTTTTTCAGGTTACTGGCAGCAGCCTGGAGCTTGGCCCAACTTTCTTCAGTGTTCTCCGATTCATCTTGAAGAGACTGCAAAATAGACTATTGCAATTAGTTGTGGAGATGAACGCCCTAAGTATAGCTTCCCCTATAGATTGGTAGGAATAGGGTAGCAATAATGCCACATATTTGCAGCACAGGTTAAAATGTTTGTGAAAAAAGTAACACCTGATCCTAAAAATTAGGAAGCTAAAATGGTCCACGTTAAAAAAATCATTCAGGAGGCCTATTTTAAACTGAGGTAATTTATTTGCTTTTAAAGAAACAGCTCATTTAACAAACCCACAGCCTTGAACTGGTTAATTTCAATTCACTCGAAACCAAAACTGCTTTTATTTTAAGCCGCTGTTTCAGGGAAATTTCGACTGGCAGTAAAGTTGCCTTGACAACTCCTGTCCCCAGCTGTGTGTTCCCCCTCCTGATACAGGCAATTGCAGAACCCTGCCATGGATCTTATCTGTGAACTGATCCAGATTAAAAATAAAGAGGGTGATGGAAGGAAGGACGTAAGAAGGTCCCCAGTTCCTTCCATTAATTATGTGTCCCCAGATGAGGATGGAAAGCACCTATACAGGCTTTACTAACGAGAGATGTACCTGGGATTTACAGCCTCAGTCTAGCCTGCACCACTTCTGCTATAACTTGAAAATAAACCAAAACAGGCCTTATTTACACTGAAACAAGGAGTGATTACACAGCCTTCCAATACTTGTTTAAAGCCAGGTAAGGGGATTTTAGCCATATCTGTAAAATGTTCAGACCTGGGGCTAGCCTGACTGCCTACTCTAGATGCTCCACTTAGACTCTGTAATAGCCAAGAAGAGCAGCAGGATGATCTGCAGCATTTATGCCGGGCATTTATGCCGGGCATTTATGCCCAGCCTTATTCAGAGGCTGTGCAGGAAACTCCAGTTCTTTGGAGGGCGACTGAACAGTTGACTTTGCACTGGAGGAATTGGAAACGTCAGGCTCAGGTATCCCCCTGCTCTGACCCAGGGCTGCAGCACTCATCCACCCTAAGCCACAGCTTTTGGGAAGGGGAATCCTGGTCCTGGACCTTGACTCCAGTGCTGTTTATATATGGAAAGATGCTTTAATGCAAATGACACTTTAATGCAAAAGTGTCAGTGATCACTGGCACAGTGGCTGGGACATAGTACCCCAAGGGGAGCATTCAGATAACAGATCTAGAGACATGGTCCCTTTGCCAATTTTCTCCCAGGTCCTCTTCATTTCTGCACTGACTCCCAGCATCGATGCACAAGCATCTCCTGCCAGGTTACGCTACAGCCTTATGGCAGGGCATTTCCCTGGGGAGCACAAGCAAAGGGGCAAATCTCCTTTCAACCAATGAGCCAAGAACCAACATCTTTCACTTGAATGGCGAGTAACCTTTAGGCAAACACATACAGCAATGGCATTAGGTTTTCCTTTGCCAGCTGTATTTTCAGTCAAACTTCCTGCTGTCCTTGTGGATTAGACATGGACTGAGTAGACATTAGCATAAGGGATGGTGGTGGAGTGCATGTGTCCATCTGGACTCTGTAGTGCAAGGGAGCATGAGGACCTGGTGCTTCATATGGGGATGCCTTTCAGCATGCGCAGAAGACTAAAACATCAAGAGATCTTTGCAATCCAAAATGGAGGCTCTGCTAGCCCACAGTAAGGCAACAGCTGACCTGTACTCCTCTCCTGAACCTTGGTACCTAAATTGCACCAAACTTGAACTTATGTGCTAAATAAAGTAATAAGTCTAAAAATAGTCCTCAGTGCCTCTGGAGGTAAAACAAAAATATTTCACTGACTTCAATGGCACTGTAATAAAGAGGAAGTTGCTCAGATAAATTTTTCTGTCTTTTTCTCGGTGGACTTTGTTTGTTTGTTTAAAGGCACAGAAGGAAGTACAGAAATAAGACAACTTTAGTAGATTTACCTGGAGAGTTTTGACCTGGTTTTCCAAAGCTTCCAGTGACACCACAGAACGTTTGCACTGGTCTATGCAGTACAAATATCTTGTCATCATTAGGCTGACTTCTGCATAAACTTCATCATACACTCTCCACTGCTCCAGTATTGACTGCATTGAGGTCTTTAACTGTGCAACCTGCAAACAAACAACTTTTGTTACTGTTTCTTGGGTAGTCCTGACATCTAAATCACTTTTAAATTGACTTAAACATCTAAGCTCAATGCTCACTCCATGGCAATCCACCAGAATTTCACAAGTTGGAGTATTTTCCTACTTGGTAAGGAATCGCACAGGCTTCAAAGTAAGCAGTAAACAGCATTTAAAGTGAAGTTTAAGAATTTGCTGCAAACAAACCTTAACCAGATTTCATGGTAGCACTGTTCTGTCAGCCACAATTCCAGAACACCCCAAAAAGTAAAAAGTACTGAAATAACGAACTGCTTATTCCTTCCTGCCAAAATCAAACTGAAGTGGGAGGAAGTTGAGAGCCTTAACCTTCTTAGGAAGCAGATAGTTTGATCCAGAGATCAAGTTGCCTTTTAATGAAAATTTCAACAGAAATTGTTTTGTATGGAAGAAGATGCTACTTCAATACTCTGGAGAGCTATCATCCCTCTTATGCCATTGTGCTTTAATAGCTCAGGCCCACCTGAATCACAGTCTAGGAACTTCAGGATTCTCATATGAAATTAAATGATGGATATCCTCTTTGTTTTCTATGGCTCTTTCATTATTACAGTTGTTTAACCTATATGGGGGCAAGCATGGTTTCCATTTGCCACATACTCCTAAACATTGCAAACACAAAATCATAGTCCTCCTTCAGTGTGATTTGTCATTTTTGTTCTTCTACATCAGGTAAGTACATAAGGCATGTCTTGGCTTAGACAACACATTCATCTAGTTCAGTATCTATTTTCAGTCATGAGAGTACCAGATGCTTTGAGAAAAGCATGAAAACCAGGCAAGCAAACAAGCATGTCTCCATGGGACCTGGCAAAGCATCCACACAATGGAAGATGAAAACTTCTACACCATAGTGCATGCTAAATAGACTGCATGGACCACTGTATCATTGTATCCTAGTATCCTAGTTCTAGGCATGCAGGAGTAGATGGATTAATCATCCCTATTCTAATTCGAATCATGGTATAGGTGGGAGTAATCTGTAATTGCTTTTTGTAGCCTGTAGCTAATTACTGCCCACACAAGGAAGATGGAAAGACATCATGTTTGTGAACTGTCTCTGGGCCACAGACTCAGAGTCTTTAGATCACCCTACAGATAATACAATCAAGGTATCACATCTCCTTAGACCTATATTTGAAATCACAGCCTGGCTCTGCTGCTGAGAGCAGTCACCTGTGGGAAGAAAGCTGCCCTCAGTATTTCATTGCACATGCAGACAACTAGGCTGTAAGAATATTTTGCAGTTTGTAAGTTCAATATTTAAGTCATAAAAATACTAAAATTAATGTGACCCATGGTGACTATAAGAAGAAAAAAGCACTAGGCTGTCAATCCTGCCAATTTCAATCCCCAGCTCTATAGCAAAAGGAAAAACTTTCATCATGTACACACACAAAATTTTCTCTGCTTTCTTGGTAAGAAACAGCCACATCAATTCTGTGGAAGCCTAAAACAAGAAGCAGCAGACCCATCCTGGACCAACACCTCATATGGAAGAGTTCAAACAAAAGGGTGCAGGTTTCACAAAATTTTGAGGAACAAAAGCAAGGCATTAATAATAGAAAGCGTAAGGGAATCTCAACTATAAACACAATCACTGCATCACATATAATCCTCTACAGTATATGGCTATTTATTATCACAAATTTAAATCCATAAATGTACTCATTATTTTATCTTCTGCGACTATCAATTACATCCTGATAAGAAAGATCAGTCCCAAGTACAAAGACAATTTAAATATAAATGCAAACTGCTGGGGAGTAAATTTGCATGGGAAATCAATCTGCCAGACTCTCCTTGAAGCAACTGGAAACTACCTAGGATTTGAAGACAGCAAACACCATCCAGGTGTGTGGACAGAAGAGTAATTGGGAGATGGAAAAGCTACAGTGAGAATGGGGCAGGAGTAGACAGCTTCCACCAGCGTACTACAGGGGAGAAAGACCAGGGTATGAAACAGAAGCAGATCGAGTAGGAAAGTTTAAGGTTTGCATTTTCAGCTCGACGGAAAAATAGCAGTGCTATATCTTTATTTTCCTAAACTGCAGATGGGGTTCTGTCCCTCTTCCCCCTGTATACAAACTACTTTGAGATCAGATTTTTTTATCTCTCAACCTTGGAAATACATTAACTTACATTATGGTACAGATCTAAAAGGAGGTTCTTAAAAAAGTTAAGATTAAGAGTAAGGAGTACTTTGCATCTTTTTTTGTACCAGCTCCTGCCGTCCCATGAAGATTAATAACACTGGAGGTAAAAATATGTACTGGAGGAAATCTGAATGCAAACAAAGCTATTACCTGGCTTACAATGCTGTCCACCATTTCACAAAGCTCAGCTATCCTGAGTGACAGAGCTTCTGGGGTTTGTTCTGCACTACTATTCAAAGCCAAACTCTCTTTGAGCTCATCAAGAGTTTTGGATTTAGTTGTGAGTTGATTTTCTAGCTCCTAAATGAAAAACAGGAAAAAAAAAAAAGGAAGATAAGTAATATCTTATAATAAGACTATAGAAAAAACCTGAGTGAGGAGCTTAGATAAACATTCCTTCTCTAAAAGCAATTCTGTGTAATTCTTCAGCCATGTAACACCACCACCATTTCAACTCTGATACAGAACAACTGCTTTACAGGAATTCAAAATGATGGCACCTGCTTTAGACAGTCTCCTGAAGGTAGAGCTAGAATCAGTCCATTTAGTGTCAGCACGAGCACTGGACAACATGCTTGGGAAGGAAATCATCGGGAGCTAATTCTTCAGCCACCATGCAGGCCTCTTTGTACCTCTCCAGATACAAGAAGTTTTTCTGTTACTGCAGCTGAACTTTTCCTTAGGCAGGTCAGCATTCAGGTCCTCCTCTGCTCCAGCAGACCGATTTAGGATTTAGACTGAATAGGAACTGATTTTGCAGTATGACGGTCCCTGACATCCTAACAATTTCTAGAAAGTTATTTTCAGCTTGTCCTTTTACTCAGAGGCTTTCTCCCATGGCTGAAACCCCACTGAAACCAATGGAGATGCCTGGGAAAATAAATTCCCCCCTAAGCACAATCAGCAAGATTATAAGCTAGTCTTGATGTGCTGGAGAAAGCTCAGCAATAAGTTCTTCACAACATGAATAAATATCCATACACACAATAGGACATAACATTTTCCTATAATACTACCCTTAAAGCCCTTTTCCCCCCCCCCCACTTACCATCCCCCAAACATTTTCAAATTTGGACCTCATTTTTATTCAGCAAATTAATTAATGAAACATTTAAGACACCTGCATCCTGGTGCTGTACCTTGCTGTGAGCAGGGTAGTGTTTTATTCAGAGATACCCTGTGTCTTTCTTCCATTCTGGCCCCTTGATATGTTTCAGAGTGCTTCAGAGAGACAAGTAACTTGGTGTGTAACAGAGCACTCTAGGCAATAAAAGCAGCCTGCTACGAGAGAGACATGTAACCATGGCAATGAAAGAACAAATACTCCATGTTAAAAAATAGAGAGGGAACACTGTATTGAATGAAAACAGCAGACTGTCAGAGTAATAGGAGCCAAATATTATCTGGCTGCACCTGTACTAATTTTGAGGGAGTGGATGCCTAGAAAAACACAACAAAACCAAAGGACACCCAGATTCTTGAGGCTGGTGCAGAGAGACTACATTCTAGGGCAGGAGTAGAGAGAGTTGCTGTTTTGCCAAATGGGACTGTGTAGTTTCCACAACACTTCCACCACAGAGCTCTTCAAACTAATGGAAATGATAGCTTTTGCCATGGCTGTGCAAACTGAGAACTACTTCTTCTGGCAGCATCTCAGAATACGATCTACAGTATTGCTGCACAATACTCCAAATACCACAGAACAACAGCAGATGCATCTTCAATTGGAGGAAAAAACCATAAAATAGCAATTCACATTAAAAGTGGAACTGGCTGTTTATCACGTGAATCTACCATGCTTTAATTAAAATTACATTGTACTGTTCTAGGAAATGGCAGCTTTCTTTACATTTTTTTCTGTTAAAATCTGTTCGGTTGTTTAGTCTGGATTCAGCAAAATGCTAAAGTATGTTTTTTACAATAATATCACACATATAACGCTTTACCTTGCAAACATCTAATGTGTTCTGTGCAGACATCAGACTTGCTGGGGTTTCTAAAGATCTCAGTCGACCACTCTGAGCTTCCAGCCAGTTGCGTAGAGTCTGTACTTTGTTCTCATTTTCAGTAATATCCTCCAAAATGTGTTCCAGGTCTTGTATCTGAAAGTTACAGAACTTAAACCTATAGGTGGGCAGAAACAGGGCTCCTCCTTCCATGACAAAATTTGTGATTACAGTATTTACATTGAAAATACTATTTAGAGAAAATATTTTGAAAGGAAAAGCTAAAAAGTTTTACTGGCTCTTTAGGATCTCACATTTACCCTGGGAAGGAAACAAGGCAGTGTGGGTTCTAGAGCTGACAGCCTGCAGACCTGATAAGTTGGGGGACCCCAGGCTATGTGGACACATTCCTATAGAGTCTGAAAACCTCATTCTCCCTAAAACCCATCACCAAAGTTACTAATAAGCAAGGGACCTCAAGTCTCCTATCTTCAATCTTGGCTCTGAGGATCCATTAAATCCTAGAATGCAGTTTCTTGAAAATAGTTAAAGATAACTTTTTCCCCCCCACAAAATTGAAATTTCATCATGGAAATTTTCAATTGTGCAGGAACTGAGTTGTCCACTTAAAAACGTTTCTGGTAGACTTTCTGTGTCAAAAAATTTGGGAATTTTCTGTTTGATCAGAGGTCTTAGTATCTGGATTCAGGGAGGGCACCTTCTCCCAAAGCTCTGTAAGTTTGGGAGAGAAACAGAGATGAAAGAGGAATGTGCTGGTAGAGGGATTCATTTCAGCAGTCTCTTGTTTGCATTTTGGGATGCTAACCTTCCCCTGGTCTTTTCCATATCACATGAGTCACACTAGCTTTTTTGGGCACTGGTGCACACAAGCACCAGCATCTAAGTCTGGATGCATGGATTATTTCTAGCCTCACTAGGGTAAAGTAAGTCTGAGGCACTGCCTGAAACAGATTTTCTACAGAGAAACACAGAAGATGTGCTGGTATAGTTAGTCTACGTGTGGAATTTGCCTATCAGCTGCTGATCTTCAAAGCACTCCATTGTGAAAGCATATTTCATTACTGCAGAAGGAGGACACAGACACAGAGTAACCCATTTCCAGTGACCCAGGAGGGCTGGAGTAGCGCTGGGAACAGATCCTTGCTGTGCCTTTTCTAGCAGGGTCATATGTCCCCATCCGAATAGGGCTGTCAACACTACTTACTTAATAATTACTTTTTTGGCAAATCCAAATGCTACAACAGGAAAATAGGTGGTAGCTTAATATATTCCTATTTCTCATTCTCATCATGTGGCATGTGGAGGGGTGGTTTGCTTTTTTGCTGCTGTGTTTGTTGAGCAGTGCCTGTGTTGTACCAAGCAGTGTAGCACCTCTCCTTTCCACAAACCATCCAGTGTTTTCTCCCACTAAGTTTTAAATGCCCTAACTTTCACAGCCCCCCAAAGCTTCAACAGATTTCACTAACAGGTTCCCCTGCAGACATTACCCTGAATTCTCCCTTTTTCATAGTTTTCTCAATATAGGTCGTCTTTGTTGACATGTCACTGACTGTATTTTCTTCATATGAGGAATCTTATTTTTTCCACCTAATACAGTCAACTAGGGTAAATCCCAGGCTGTCATGAAGAGCAGATTTTGTCTACTTTCCCTCCCTGCAAGTTACAGGAGAATCCACCCTTCCAGACTTTGCTGAGGTTTACATGCCTTCCTACCACCTGACAGCTGATATGCTATGAGACCACTCCGTAGGCTTCCCATGAGACAGCAGGATGGACAGACAGCAGAGAGCACAGGGAGTCTCACTGTGTTCAACAGTGTTTTCAGACTCAGGGAGCAAGGCTGCTTGCAAAATACAGAGCACTGGCATCGGCAAGATCAATGTTGTGAGAGAAAGAACTCAATCAAACCTTTCTGTTCAGAGATGCCTGCAGCCTGTGCCACCGTAGGTTCATCTCTCCAAGACACTCAGCAAATTCTGTCCTTTCATACCGCTTGCTTTCCACATCACAAGTGCTCATCTGCAAGAGTGACTGGTTAACAAAATCTACCATCCACTGTTTAAAGTTCATTTCCATCATATATTCCTGAAGGGAAAAAAAACACAACAGAATAAAAACATAAAACAATTAGTTTGGCAGTTTAATCTGATCAGTTCCGGTGATGCTTCAAGGCATAGTTATGGGACATTCATGGCTTATTCTGAACCATGGCCTAAAATATTTTTCTGAAAGAGACCTCACTGTAGGAATAATTCTCAATTTTTACCATTCTATATTTGTGCCTTATGTGCAGTGCCAAAGTGCCTGAGAACTGCAGCTGTAGACTGAAAACTGTCGTCCTGTCTGAGCCCAGCGCGCTGCCCAGTAGCTCTGCATAGGCAGAACAAAATACATCTCTGTAGGGATTCGTGCCCTGAGGTTGGGCTCCCTGGCATCTATGGAGGTACAAGCACAGCTTGAATCCTTCCTGTGGCTGGGGCAATCAACCTCTGCCATTGGTGCTTTAGCATCTGAACAGAGCCAAGTCTCTGCTGCAGCCTCTCTCTCTGCGGGGACATTAATCTTGTCCCTCTCTCCTAGCAGGTTATCTCTTTTGATGAAACATAATATTCAAAAACCCTGTTCTCTAGTTAAATGGATCCTGGTTATGGCACTCCATTCCAAGGTATTCCTTGTTGAAAAGATAGACTAAAACACAGCACAAAACCAGAGTCTGTCTTCCTAAGGAAGCAAAGCTTTCCTGCTCAACACATTTTATAATCTAAATGTAAGAGAGAGACCAAGCAAGACAGATGGGACAGCATGAGGAAAAGGAGATTATAGCACAGCAGGCAGTAGCTCTCTATTGCAGGGCAGGCAGTGTTTTGTGTGGCATGGAAGAAGAAGGTTTTTATAAAGGAAGATGTTAAGGCACCTTTGAGACTGTTTGAGGAACGCTCCTGAGAGCAAAGGGAAGGATATGACAGTGCCTGTAGGCTGTTTCCATCCTTTTTACAGCCAAACACCTTGCAGAAGGCCTGGACTTACAAATTCCCATTTACCTTGCACTTCTGAAGGAGGCTTCTGACTTGGGTAGCACTATGTTGTGAATTTATTGGCTCCTCATGTCCCTGCTGTTGTTCCACATGGTCCAGCCAGGTCATTAGTTCAGCAATAGCTTCCCGTGATGAAAGTTTTTCCATCTGAAGCTGGGGGTAAAGCATATAATGAATGCTCTGCACTCTGCTTGTTAGAACTATCAAGGAAAATGACATCTGTATTTTTAGAAAGGCTCAGGCACTATAATTGCAATTATCGGGGTATGAACTTGAAAGTGTGCCCTGTGCTCCAGAGGCATATGGCTTAAATTAAGAAAAGTTCAAGAATTCAGAAATTTGAAATAAAATTCTTTCTAATTGTAACAGACTTTCATATAAAACTGTAAAGATGACAGATACATGCAAAACAGCCAAGGAAGAACACTGCAATAATTAAACTGCAGTACAATATTGGGGATACTCTGAAAGCAAGACAGCTAATTGGAAAGAGGTGCTTTGGGGGCCTTATGGAGCAGCCAACTGAATCCCAGCAGCAACATTTTAAAGTAGTTATTTAGCTTAAACTGAGAGACGGCAGCAGAGTTTCTCCTCACCTGGTGAAGCTTTTCTTGGATGGTTGGGAGCTGTGTAGTCAGTTCTCCCCATTTTTGCTCAAACTTTGCCAAAGATGACCTAAGTGCCACAGTATCAGCTTGCTTCACGTGATAGAGCTGGTTGGCAGTGCTCACCACAGATGACTTCAGGGAATATTTTTCATCAACTTCCTTAGAGAATGCCTGAGGTGCACGGGAGAAATTTAAGAGAGAGGAAATACTCATATATCTATTTAAATAAAGAAGATAAACCAGGTTTTCAGTCACAGGAAGTTCTGCCTCAACAAATGCTGTAGGTGCATAAGAGATCCTGGCTAGTCTGTGATGCGTTGCAGTTGGGAGCTCATTAGGAGAGGATTCCATTCTGATTTATGCACTCTGGCTGGCCTCGCAATCTGAAGGAAGGTCTTTGGTGGCCTCCCATCCTCATGGCTCCCCACACAGACAATGGGGTGGCTTTGGGGCACGCAGCCATTCAATGCTATATTATGTGGGCAGCTTCTGGGTCACAGCAAATACAAAAACCACTGAAAAGCGTCATTTTCACTGGAAATCACAATGTCTTATCTAAACCTGGGAGGAGAAATGACTTACAAACAAACTGTTGATGTTATCCCTGATGGTGGGAAGATCTTGTGACACGTTGAGAGACTGCTCCTTCCAAAAGTTCATTCTCTGCTGAGCAGAATCCAGCCATTTCATTAATTCTTCTGAGTCTCTGTTGTAGCTACAAAGAGAAAACAAAACACACAAACATCTCCTAGTTGAGTCTAGGATACATTTCTCACCCTCCAAGTTGTCCTCCTCTCTGTGAGGAGGCATGTGCTATTCTGGCACCGGTGCTGCTACGTAACCCTGCAGAAGCATGGCTACATTACGGATCGATTTGCAACACAGCAGTTATGAGGTACACACGAGACTGTTCCTATCAGCTCTTTTCAGCTGGTCTGCTCTCCCTGAATACATCCTCTTTCTCTGTTCACCCAGCAGTTGCCAGGACAAGCTCACACGTGTGAAAAGAGCTTTGCTGGCGGTCAAAACCACCAGAGGAGGTTGTGCATACTGCAAGATACAGTGCAGAATACACAGCAGGAGTAAATACCAACAAACACTGGCATGCTCTGTCCACACTATGGGTCCAGCCAGCCTGAACTCAGAGCACACAGACCAGGTGCAGGGAGAGCTGAGTGTGGTACATCAACTGGTGGACTGGGCTTTAGAGCCCCAAATTGCCTCCACCTGACTGCCAGGACTGCATTGACAGTTGGCTTGGGGCATGTGAAGGCATTGAGCATGCTTAGGTCTTCCCCCTTTGGAGAGCTTCAAAACACAAGTTGAGGCAGCACATCAGCCAGGTCTTGAATATTTGTAAGGTGGATACCGTACATGCACAGACAGGCGCATTATGCCTTTGCATGGGAATCAAGGCTAGCTTGCATTTGCAGCAGGCCAAAACGCTTTGGGCAGCATGATCAGAGCTTCTGTTAACACTTCCAACATACAAACTACAGCATGATGCAGCTAACTCTCACCTAGATGCACTGACTTTGCAATGGCAGCAATCAAAATATTCTTCCTAGAAAAATAAGCATGTAGTGAAGCACTTGTCTACACAGTGAGAGAAGATCAGCTGTGTAATAAAGGGCTACTTTTCTGATCACCACTGCTTTTTTTTTTTTCCTCATTTTTAAGTTAAAGGAGCTGTTTTTTATTAATTCACTGCCATATTTCAGAAAATACATCTATAGACAGTCAGAAACTAATTTCTAGCTGATATCTCTAATTGCTTTCAGAGTTATACCCACCTGACCAAGAGTTTGAGTAATGTCTGAAGTCGATGTAGTTCATCGCCAACTTTTTTGTTTAAAGTCAACCACTGCTTTTCCAGCTTCCCGATCTGGCTTCTTATTTCTGGACAGCTCACAGCAGTCAGCAATTTCTTCCCTTCTTTCACCATCTGGTACAGCCTGGCATGCTTTTCATCACTGCTACTTTTGATTTGCTATCAGAATATGGGAAGTTTGCAAAACAATAGTATTTTAAAAACTGAAAACACAGCTAGCAAAACACTTACCATTTGTTCTAACTTCCTAATCTCACATTTCCTCTGTCATGTATTTTTTTTTTCCAAACAGAATGAATCTGTACTTCATTACATGCAAAAGGGACACAGGTTATTTTTTTTGTTTCCTCCAGATAGATCAAGACTGATCTCAATATAATTGAGATGCATTATCAGAATGACTATGTTATGATTCGATGGGCTTTTTTGACACATGTAAACCTCAAGCAATGGACAAACACTCTCCATCAGATCTGGTTGCACTGTCCAAACATATGACTGTCCCCAGCAGAAAGTTATTGCCCTCCTGTTCTTAGAGGGCTTTCAGCTCTATCCCATTTAAAAAAAAACGTTACCAGTGTTTTGAAGGAAGCTGTTGGAATAATTATTGAATAATGGCGTCAGAGAGGAATGAAGTGTGAACAGTTGAAGGTATTAAGTAAAAGATACAGGAGTGGTCTTGTTTGCTTAGACAGCTGAATAAAAACAAAGCATCATTTTACTATTGCTATATTTCACTGGAAGATCAAAATAAGAAAAGGGAAAAAGAAAAAAAAAAACAAACAACAAAAAACCAGGAAATAGATCAGTCCCAGGGAGAAGGCAGAAAATAGCAATTGTGTGATGTGCAAGTATTTCACTTCTCTCCACCCATAAGGGGCTTGTACAATATTATTAATAGGGATTTTTCTCTCACAGGAATTAAGGCCCAGAGAATTTTATTCTGCTCTGTCCTTGAAACTGTGAAGCTCCAGTGCTGGGAGTCCCCCCAAAAACATTCTAAAGCCTTACTACTTTGTTTCTGATGTCTTTAAAGACAAATAAAGACTTAAGAGTGAAAAGCTAGTTAAGAACTTAAAAAACCAAAGCGAACCACGCAACTTCACAATCAACGGCTATGCAAATACTTCATGTCTCCTGCCTCAGTGTGACAGGCATCAAAAGCACCAGAGGGCCACCGTGATTGTAAATATCTACTGTTGATTTATTTCAAAAACTTTACTGTAGCTCAGAAATTTCTAGGAAACATCCAATGATCTCTTTCATGCAGTCAACTAGATTAAATCACAGTAGTCCTTTTTGCCTTTATAGTCTATGAATCTAAATATCAAACTGGACTCAATATAGACCCAAAGACTTAATTCAAAAATTTCTAATAGAGTGGGTCCTCTGAAGACTGAGAAAGGTCAAACCTGTGAGGCATGCAGAACACTCTCTGAAGACACATCATTAAGTTTATTGAACACTGTTTCTTCTTAATTTTATAAAACAACCATAAAGGCTGCTTTCATATCCTTCTATTCAAAAGTGTTTAAAACATAGGCAAAATGTTTCCAACTGGACCTGAGGTTCTAAATAAAGCTGTAGCTCTGCCATCAGAGATGCAGCAGGGAACAAACCAGGAGCCTATCTGCCATTCTATGCAAAAGGAATTTTATTTTCTTTGGTCAGACAGAAATCAGGATAACTTATTTTGAATTCTCAGGATTTTAAAAGGAGCTGGTAAACCTGTAGACCTCCTATGGCAAACAGCAGTTCAGATATTTGAAGGCACTGTGTTGACTCTCCTCTTCGATAGGTTTTACATCATGGATGAAAATAATTCCTGAATTACAGAGAAGTGGTTCTGTGTTCATTCCAAGGCTCCCTGCTGTCGTCGGAATCCATGTAGCCTGCACACTATCTTCTCCCAAATATGTGCATTTGAAGGCCAAGTTCTAAAGTAGCTATAGTCATTACTCCTACTTAAATGAACTTATAGCCCCTGGCTGAAATTAGTAACTCGATTTCCCACTGCTTTTAAAAGTTAAGTTTTCAGCTTACATCCACACACAGACAAGGACACAAAACTCTACAGATCCACGAAGAAAACCAGTCAGAGACATAGACACATAAATACCTGCAGAAGTGCAATCCTTTCCATTAACCTTTCTTCTGTTTCTTCCACCAAATTCACAGAAGGCAATATAGAGGCAAGCGCCTCTAACTCCTTATTGAAAACTAGGCATTCATCATCAAATTCCATCCATTCCTAAAAAATACATTGCATCATTAACATAGCACACATCTGTCTGCATTTTTGCTACACCAGACTGAGGCCTTAATGCTTATTCTAGCATCAGCAGCTCTTACTTTAATGAAATAGAACACAAAAATAGGTGAATAATATGGAAATATTAAAGTTACATATGATTTCACCAGAGATGAATTAATTAATTCATTCTCCAATATCTTCAAGATTTCTTATTTTACAGTGGTATACTTAATTTATTATTCTCTAGGAGTGTTTTAAGATTAATTTTTAGGTTTTACTTTTAAGTGGTGCTGGTATTTTTGTGCCTTAAATGGCTCTCCTGTCAGCCCAGGCACTCAAAAATTACTGCAAGAAGTCATAAAGTCCCACCCATGTTAGAGTAATGGGTTGAAATGTCCACTTTCAGAGGTTTTCACGGAAAAAAGCCAGTTTACTGACACACAGAGAACAAGTAATAGAGTGTTGCTATCCAATGGAGACAGGAAAGGACAACTACCAGCCAAAGAATCACTGGTGCAGAAAGGGTTCCCCTAGACTCAACTCTTCTTCTTCCCCCCAGCTTTTACTCTGGGTTTCTTTTGACTATTACCTTTAACAGGCTCTCTAAGTGTATACCATACTGGCAGGCCTTCTGCTCCAGCAACTTGACGTCATTCACCAGCTCTCTCCAGAATTCCTCTCTCTTTTGTAGGATGGAGGGAGTCACTTTCGTAGAAAATGCTTGCATGAAAGCCATGCGGGTCATGAGGTTGTGGAAAAAGTCCTGAAAAAAACAAGTTAAAGCTCGCTCTTTAAGAGAGATCACACACCCACAGCAGGAGTATGAAGAAAACAGAGAAGACTTGTTGAGAAGAGTGGCCAGTTTCAGGGTCTCTCATAGCTGGAATCAGGAGCCTTCTACCCAAATTCTGCATCACCCCAAGATGGGCAATTACTGATCATTTTACACTTAGTCAAGAACCAGTGATGGGGAAAGGGGAAGACAGGGAAGACGGGGAAAGGGGAAATTTTCAGTTGGAAGTGACCGACAACAATCATCTAGTCCTACTGCCTGGCCACTTCAGGGTTGACCAAAAGTTAAAGTTATTATAGGCATTATCCAAATGCCTCTTAAACACTGACAGGCTTGGCGTATCAACCACCTTCTCTAGGAAGCCTGCTGCAGTGTTTGACCACCCTCTCAGTAAACAGGTGCTTCCCAATGTCCAGTCTAAACCTCCCTTGGCGCAGATGAGTTGCACACACTGTTTTCATTTATACATTTCTAAAGAAAAAGATCTACATTTATACCTTCAGTTCATATGAAATACAAAGATGTTGTAGGAAGATGATGGAAGGAAAAATTTAACTATAGATAAATTCATAGTTTAGCATGAGGTAGTTATCACCATTATTCAGTTTGTTTCACCTGGATGGGAGATGACTCCAAGCACCAAGCGTATTAGCAGTTTTAAGGCCTAAGTATTAGGCAGGGCACATTAATCCTTTGGGATAACTGGGTAACAGTTTGATTTAGCTATGGCTCAGCTGAGCTCTTGGGAAACATCTGAATCTCAACAGAACACTTCCCCCACCAAAAAGCTGTGAGGGTTTAAGATCACACTCTTTAATCAAGATCTTGTTCACTAAGAACTAATAACTAGTACAAGAATTTCACTGAAGGACCATACCCCAGGCATAGACTGTGTGAACATCTTGTTAAGACTTGATAACCAGGGCAGGGAAAAAAGCCTTTTGCAGTTTTCTTTTGCTTTTGTAAATCAATGGATGTATATTTGGACTGCAGATACATTATTTGTTTTCCTTTGTAAATGAATTCCTAACATTTTACTTTGCTAAGGGCAATTTGCCAGTGACGAACAATTCCAATGACTGGAGTAGTGGTTTGCAGTGCTTGGCATCATGAAGCAGTTCTTAAGGGAGTTTGAGCTATGTGGAGCAGTTAAATCAAGGCATTGATATGACAGAGACATCTTTGAGTGACTAGTGTTGGCCAGGGCTTCTTGCTAAGCAGCAGGACAGTAAGGATGCAGGTGCATTCTCAGCCATCTTCCATCAAGCATGTAGCAGCTGGGTACAAGGGACACTGGGCTTCCAAGGGCAGTATCTAAACTATCATCTATTTGGAAAAGGAGCTGTTATGGGTAAGTTTCCTCCATCAGATCATGACAGCACAGAATGCTGAAAGTAAAGGCTCAACTCCCAGTTGCTAGACAGCAACTTCAGGAACCTCACTACTGATTTATTGTCAGTAATGTGTTTTCCTCACATATCAATATGTTCTGAAGTACGCCAAAGTATTACTGGACTGACAAAACTGAAATCCTGATCTTAATTTACCACCAAATCTGCAGTTGTAACAACAACCTCTCTTTCATATTTCAGTAGGTCCTATTTTGGTCTACTGAAAACTTTTGCTTTGTTTTCTGCACATACTTCAGACTCTCCCCTATGCTATGAGCTAGTTATTCCTCTCCATAACACTGGAAAGAAACCAGTCGCAGAAAACAGCACTCCTGCTATGCTGATCTGAGCAGTGCTGTGATAAGCATCTTATACCTTGTGATTTTCCAGGTGAGACTGTAGAGCTGCTCTGCTCTTCATTAGCTGCTTTGGATCTCGTGCAATCTTCTCTTGTCCAATAGCTACCAGCTCTGCAAATCCATGAAGTAAGTCCTCATACTGGCTGTCACTGACGGAAGAAGAGTGCAGCTCCGCATACTTTGCTTTCAGAATCCCCCACATGTCATCCAAAACATCCTACAATGTAAACATAGTTTAGAAATGAACCCTACAAGCCCACACACATATTCCCAGAATGCAAACTAACCATCAGCCTTTTGATGCTAAAAATACCTTGCTTAGAAGAATCAAACCTTGCTAAGTAAGTGGAAACTGTACTGTGCTCTTACCTCTAATTTATAAGCTTCCTGGATTAAGGTGATAGGTAACTGAAATCTTTCCCCATGGCCTCTTATTTTTGCTACTTGGTTTTCAAAGTTTTGCAGCTCCAAAGCACAGGCATCAGTTTTCTGAATTAAGAACAAAATAAGATATTAGGAAGAGTTCTGTTCCATTACATTTCCTATTATCACTAGTACTGCAGCAGACCCAGGGGCTGGATCTCTGCTGTGCTAGTACTGCAGAAGTTCACAATGAGACCCTGATATCCAATGAGCTTATAAGCTAAATAGACAAGACTGTTCATGACACAGCTTACTGGGTTCACACGACACAGGCAGGAAGGGAATTCAGGTCTTGTGACTCAGTCCAACATTCAACATGCATTTCAGTTTACTGATTCAAGAGCAGCCATTAAAAGGAATCATGGACTCAGAAAATACCATTTTTTCTTATGAATTAGAAATACTCAGTCAGGGATGGATTGAGACAGGTTTTATCTGAAGGAAAGGAAGTTAGGTACTTCTGGCATTCCTTTTCCAAGAGTGGTTACTTGACAGAATATATCTAAGGCAACAGTCCCTGCTAGGGGATTCCGCAGTTCTGAACATAGCTTTCAGCCTGGCAGAAAGTTATGCCTGTAAACAAAGTTATGAGCCTGTAACAAAAAACTTTTGCGACACCCTCTTTGCTTCACCAACAAGCAGATAGATGGCTGATGACGATTCTGGGGAGGATATGCAGTCTATTAATTTTTAATTCTCTGCTAACCCCTATCAAGGTCAAAGAAAATAGCTTAATTGGTCAACTGCCATAAAGTGCTTATAAATGCTGAATGAGTAGATAAAAATACTGGAGTCCTATTCTCACAAAGAAAAGCTAGTTTTGCATATAAAAAGGCATAACGTGTGAAGCGTTGTACTTTGCATAGCTCTTTTTCTTCCCTGCTGTAGTGTAATTGCTCTGAGTGGTTGTGGAGAGACTGGTTCCTCCACTCCAACTACTAAAAGGACTGGAATTAGGTCTCACTACAGATTGGCTGTAGTTAAAAAAAAAAAAAAAAAAAAAAAAAAAAAAAAAAAAGGTGGCAAATACTGAACTCTCTCCTCCTGTTCTTAAAATCTAAGTGAGACTCAAACTTTAGAAAATATGAAACTTAACAGATTGCAGAAAACGAAATAATAGCTAATGCTGAGAGTTCTTCCTCTCCTTTCTTTCAAACAAAATTACCTGAAGCTGTTCAGAAACATTATGTCCACGTATTGCATTCAAGCATTGCCGCAGAGCAGCTTTTTTCTCAGTTAACTGATCATAGAGCAGCCTGGTTTCATTCTGCAAAAGAAGCAAACATCACAAGTATATTACATATCAGGAACATAGTAATGACCAGACAAAATTACACAGCAAACAAAAAGGTTACCTCTTATGGCAAAAGCACTTTTTTCCTCTTTAAAAAAACAAAATAAAGCATGTGTATTATGGGCTTAATGCAGTAATTTATAAAGGGAAATTCTGTGGTCTGTGTAGTGTAAGAAAGCAGATTACGCTGTCACAATGATCCTTTACGACTGTAAAAATCTGTGAAACTTAAAGAGAAACAAATTATTCTCTTCTGAAAATGAGAAAATGAGCCCATTACTGGTGACTGATGGAGCTCCATGGATTCTGCATAAGTAAACATTGCTAGACTAGTCCTGCTACTGTTTGGCGGCAACATCCTAGTGTTCTTCAAAGGAACTGTTTTATTATTCAGCGGTAAGAGCTAGGCTGACTTGCAAATGATGAGCACACTGGAGTTTTGCTGGACATTGGAAACTGTATTTCAAAGACCAGGCTTTTCTTTCCTTACTTCAGCCTAAATACCTGATCTGAATATCTTCCAGCAATAGTTAGTAGATTTAGCCCATCACAAGAATCTATAGAAAAGCTTCTCACTATCTGCTTTTCTGAAAAAGAACAAAAAAAAATATGCAAATTTGCAAAACTATGGCTTCTGCTACTGTGGCACAAAAATCTAAAGTAACAGTAAATACAAAGGGTCAAATCAACCTCCAGTACATAGCTAAAAGTAGCCCAGTGCCAGACACGGCACCAAAAGGGAAGAAGCCTGCCTCTCCTGAGGCCACACAGCAGCAGAAAGAACATATGAAACCCTCTTGGCCTAATCCCTACACATAGAAACTTGCTTTAGCCTGTAGCTCAGCGTGCATGGGATCCCAGGTTACTTCCATCCTTTCTGCATGCAAATTTTCTGCTATGATCAAGGCCTCTAAGGTAGTCAGCATTGCAAACAGCACTGTAAACAGCAAAATTAATTTGCTTCTTGAGAGGCTAAGACAAGTTTGTTTAGTACCAAAAAAAAGAAAAAGAGCCCATTATAGATTGCTCATCTGTAACCCAAATGCATTAACACTGACAAGTCTAACAGATGCTAAGAAACAAGATGTGCATTTGGCAGTGGAGTACCTGATAATTGCTATTATGATCCAGCCCAGCTTTCACTGAGTTGCTCCTTGAAGCAGTGGCAGCTTGAGTTTGTTCCAGC
This sequence comes from Burhinus oedicnemus, assembly GCA_008921705.1. Taxonomy (NCBI): domain Eukaryota; kingdom Metazoa; phylum Chordata; class Aves; order Charadriiformes; family Burhinidae; genus Burhinus; species Burhinus oedicnemus. Next base: position 523,174 of record VFFE01007492.1, read on the forward strand.
CATGCCTGCAAGTTGTTAAAGCACTCGCAGAACACATCTGTGCTCCCACCAGCGCAGCTAATAGACTTTAGAAGATCATCCTTGCTATCGCTCAGATCAGCGTGAAGTTTTTGCAGCTCGACAGAAAGAGTCTAAAGGGTTGAAAGAAAGATAACATGAGTGAAAATGGTCTCTGTCCAAGGATTCTTGCCTGTAAAAGGCAACAGAGACTCAAGTTGATAATTGTTGTTAAAAGCCATAGGCCCAAATCCGTGCAACACCAAATAGTTTGGTGGAGTTACTCCTGAATAATACCAGCAAAAAAGAGAGGAAATACCAGGCCATGTATATCCTGTTGTAACAGAAATATGCTGGGGTTTCCCCTTCCCTGGATGCTTTAGGACAGTTACCTCATAAAGAGCTTGCTGCACAGCTGCCTCTTCAGTGGAGAGGACTGAGGTGTTTAACATCTCCTCCATGTTATTCAAACATCGGCTGATTGCCAGAAGCAGCTCAAACAATTTTCTGTCCAAATTGGAAGAGAATTCCTCTGCCACATTATCCTGTGTAAAGGCAAGTCCGAAGTTTTCAGTACTTTCACCCAAGGCATGGCTAAGATTTATTCACTCGTATAAGGTTAGAGGTTTGGTCAGCTAATAATAAAAAGGAATTAATGCCATACTGAGGGACAGACTTGGATGAGACAGTTATATGCATGAAATAGTCAGAACTATCAAAGTCAAAGCTGAGACAATGACCTTTCATGTATTAGGAGTGGCTGTGGTCTTACAGGTCTCTAATCTCAGGAATGGGCACAAAACAATTTGTCTTGTCAGCTCCAATACTGCAGATTTACTGAAATCATTCACAGGCTCTTTGCTTTATACAGTTTGAGGAGTTTTATACACACTAGCAAATCTTTGGATTCAGGTAGCAGAAGTATCATAGCTGAAACTTGAAATGCTTCCTCTCAAAATCCGAAGGCGACTTCTACATTATAGTCTGTACCTGATGCAAAAGCTACACTACGGTGAATGCCATTTGCAACAATACGATTATTGGCTTTGTTTCCCCGTGCCCAAAGAGTGTCTTGTGTCTAGAATCCCTGGTATGTTTTGCAATGCTAGGACATGCCATTTTTACCTGTGCATGCACCACACTTGCTTCTTGGCTTAGGTCTCCCAGCTGGACAGTGAAAGTTTTCAGTTCTTCCACAGTTGGGGTTCCTGCAGTAGTCAATGTGCCTCGGGGCAGCATGTTCATCTTTGTTGTAATCTAACATTTGGAAAAAGAACATTGCAATTAGGTGAACAGCTCAAATGAAGATGGGGCCATGGGCAACTAGATAACACTCCTCTCGAAAAGCATTAAAATGAAAGTTTCAAGGCATTAATGTAAAGCACCTGGATAGCAGGGTTCCCCTTTTACTGGCAAAAATTAGTTGGGTAGGCTAGGCCCTGACAGGGGATTGACTGAAAAAGGAGTTTCCGATTCCCAGCTTTACAGGCTACAATGTGTAGTTTGTGTTAAGGCAGCCCTGCTGCCCCCTGCCGTGTAAGTCCTGACTGAAAAAGAGCTGACATTCTTTCTTTTACATGACTGATACCCTTCCATGTAATGCAGTAGTTTCAGAGAACAGGGAATCTAGTCATTCTAATTGAATGTGAACAAAACTGTTAATAACAGAAATTATAGTTTTGTCCAAGCAGTAAAATTCTGCAGTCTGTTCAGAATACATATATAGCTTGTTGCAGTCTAAACTCCATTTTTGATATGTGAAAAAGAGAGAACACAATGGTGAATGGCAGAACAAAATTTAAACCAGAGATTTGACGAAAATGTTCTCACTTGCAAGAACTGAAGCTTAACCCACATCCATAAAAACCAGCTGGGAGCTTGCTGGCTAACTCTCTTAGTTGTCTTGAAAGAACTAAGCAGATAACATCCGGTCTGAATGTTAATGACAAGGACTCACATATGTGCTGCCACACTATTCTTAGTAGTCACTACTTCAGAGACATTATTTACCTCAAAGTAAAATTAAAAGAGAATCATGAAAACAGTATGCAGTAAAAATTTCCTCTAGAGAGCACTTGCACAGATTTCAGTTACCTGATGAAGAGACATGATACGATGAGGCAGGAAGATACACTAATTGCTATCTTTATTACAACGAACAGCGTGCAGAAAAGGTGTTTTACTGAACTTAAACGGACCTGAGGTTCCACAAGCTGGCAGAGAGGAAACTTCATCTTTGATGACAGCTCTTCCTGCAAATATTGCCACTTATTACCCATTTGGTCCTTTGGAGTTAAGGTGGGATCAGCCTGCTTGCTCTTTGGATCAGATTCTCTATTGCTGTATTGAGAAAACAGTGTTAGAATGGCAAATGCTGAAGCAGAATAAGCAAAATTAAATTTGTAAGACTTCTTGTATAAGATTAGTTTCTACTGCCTCAAAACCAGAGTGAAACCAAGTGCACGGATGATCTTTAATCCAAACTTTGATACATTTCTTTGGGCTTTTCCCTTCCCATGAAAGGGGCCTGCTGGCAGCCTCCATCTCTGAAATGACAATATGGGGAGCATAGTCCTGTAGCATGTCTTGGTTCCATGCTGGAAGGTGCATGATCTCAAGGTCCTCTTTTCAAAGATGCTGCCTTTAAACCTGGCTGGGTGTCTCTGTGCATTTGTACAGCAAAGGCTGTGAATAGAGATAGCCAGCTTGCCTCTGGATGGGCCTGCTTTAGTTCATGGCAGGTGTCAGTCCTGCCTGATACCAAGACTGACTCTAAACACTGGAGTCAACCCAATATCAAAGAGGTTGACACATAAATGAGACTCCATTTCTCCAGACTGTTGATGGCAGAAATCTCCCAGCTTCTGCAATTTTTATTCTAAAGGCACACATCCTTGCACAGAATCAGTGGTGCCACTGCAAAATTTCAGCGGGTTTAGGCAGTTTTACATCACTGTTATTTTGTACCTTGATTCTAATTTCTGAGTCACGCTGTCCTCAAACTGTGGCTGCATTTTTTCCACGCACGATTCAATGAAGTCAATGAGGCTTTTCTGCTCAGCTGCTTTTACTTTCAGATCCTGTGCACAGAGAATAGCACGAACAGTAACATCAGTTGTGTGCACTGTATTAATCTGAAATGATGACTGTGCTTTTCCAATCACATTTTACATTAATTCATTTAGCAAAGAAAATAAGAATATATCTATCAGAATAAAATGCAGTTTATATGTAAACATGAGTTTACCAAACCAACCGTTTTCTGAAAATGTGTATTTTTATGGAATGTATTTCTGTCTGAGCTAAAGTTTTAATAGCAAAAACCATCAGTCAGAAACAAATTATGCACACGTGGAAATTTAAAGGCCATTGACTGCTATCCTTATACAGAGACAAAGGCAAGGGAAAAATGGGGATTTGCTCAAACATGAGGTTGAGTTCCATTAGTTAAAAAGAGAGTGTCAAGTGAAAAGTGAGCAATTTTAGCAGCTCAGGCTGGATCATTTTCTCCAACTCTTCTGTAATAGCATGACAAGGGCAAAAACTAATTTTGAGTTAGCAAAACAGAAGCAGAAGTAGTTTACAGAGCACAGAACATCACAGGATTTTTTTTTTTTTGTTGTGTTAACAGCAGCCTTGAAGTCTTTGTGAGTTAGCCCATGGTAAAATGTTCACAAACCTTTAGCTTCAAATTCGTCTTCAAAAGCAATGTCAATGTATAGACGCAGATTTCATAATACATCAATGCTTCAAAGTTAGGAGACTGGAGGGATGGCTGATACCATCTGAATCATTATGATACAAGGCAAGTGTCAGGGTACCATCCAGCTTTGTAGTATTACTAAACCTTTTGGACATAGGATTTTAGGTGTGAGGCCTTTCTCCATCCTGACAGACTCCCCTAATCCTGGAGGAGAGGGGTGACCAAAACCTACCCTTCACAGACTTGATCCCACAGTGAAAACTGCAGCAGGTAATAAACACAGCTGTCCCCTACACCCACAGGGGATGTGGAGCAGCCAGCCTGGCTCCTGGACAGTAGGAGAATTACCTGTGGCTGCTGGAAACCGTTGTGGTGAATGAGCAGCTGTTCAGCAAAAGCAAGCTGGGGCATGCTGGAGCCGTTTGAGTGTAGGATCTCAAGGGACTCTGGGTCGATCTTCTCCTCGTTGTGAACCTGTAAAGAAAGGCCCATTGTGAGAAGGCTTCCAGATTTGACAAGAGTGCAGAACCTGCAGGTGCAGTTTGGGGAAATGGCGAAAGCAGTGCATGAAACACAGTTGCTACTCTTGCAAAGATTTCTGTCCAGTTCCATTTACTGAAAGTTTGATTCATTCTAACTTGCTGCTAAAGCCCTCACATTTCTCTCCCTGACAGTTACAAGGCTTGTTTTGCTTTTCTTGTTAGCAGATTAATTCATACTAGCCCTTCATTCTTATTGTTTGACCAAATTATAGGGATGTGCCATTTACGATTATAAATTTGCTCATGCACCTGGATTTTCTATCTGTCTGTGCTCACAGAGATATTTCAACAGGAGCCTTTACCAGCGCTAATTTTCTCCCGGGCCATGCAAGCTCCCTTTTAGACTGTGCTCCTCCAGCACCGGAGAGACTGGCTGCTTTTATACAAACACATCAGGTAGGCTTCTCTGACCCCTTGCACAACAGAGTGGGAATTAGCTCCGAAGCTGGGAGTTACTGTCTCACCCATTGGGAAACTCAGCAAAGGTTGTGCAGCTGTGGCGCAGGAGACCTGGCAGAGTCACTGCCCTTGCCATGTATGCATTCTTCAAAGAGGGAGTTACTGTTTAAAAGCCTCTCTGCTGTGATACTGTCACAGACAAACTTCATGGCATTTTAAAGGCATTTAAAAAACCAAACCAAAACAAAAAAAACCTTTTTTACTCTTTTTCCTGTACTCCTCGCAAAATCTTGACCTCTGTCACTGAGCACTTAAAGCAGAAAAGATGTCATTCAGAGACTCATTAAAAATTCACTACTTGCTGCAAACTACAAATAATTATACAGCACTGTAAAGTAGAATAATAGCAAGTCTGACATTTCTTATTGACTTTTCTCCCTTCCTTGCTTCACATGGTGACCTCTAACTGTTCTGCAACTACAGCACATTAAAGCACCATGACTCTGTCTTGCTCTGCATAGCATTCATATGCTTTACCTGCTCTTCACTGTATCTATCTTGAAGCATCATCTGGACTTTTTCCAAATTGCACTTCACTTCCTTCAGCTTCAAGGAAAGCACCTCTATCTCTTGTTGGTACTGTGCACTACCTCCATCATCTTTCCATAAAGAAAGGACATTTTGTTCAATCTCTGATATCGTCACCTAGAAGGGACAGCAGTCAATTATTCATTCTTAGAAGTACAACACTCCTTTCCTGTTAACATTCTGAAGTCAATGCTTACACTTTGCCTGTCTGAAAAGAACGCAAACATACAGGCAAAAAGAGAAATAGCTGCAAAAGCCCTAGATTTTCTCCAATATAGTCTCTTTTTATTCTGAACAATTAAATAAAACTGTTTCAAGCAACAGCCTCTGCAGGAAGTTATATTAACTCAGATATGGAGTAATAAAAGAGGAGAGCAGAAATGATAGAGTCCATTTGGATGTAACCAAGAAGGCAACGCACCCCAATGGGGGAGAAGGAGGTGTGGACAGACTGGCCACATCACACTTTGGGAGGAACGATGCTGAATTACCAAAACACAGTAATGTTACCATGTATCAGCTAGGCCATTGTAAACTGTTGGGGTCTGTTTTTTGATTCAAGCTGCTGTGAATCAAAGTGCATCTTTGCATCATTTTAAACTCATGTTTTTAAGGCAAGTGTGGAGAAAGGTACCATGGCTCAACTGCAAAGTAATCAACTGCAATACATTAACTGCTTTACATCATACATCCATATCTAGAGACTCCTTCTGCTTCAAGCTATGTGTATTTTTCTGTGTAGATCTTGACTAGAAACACCCCCACCCCCCCAAGTTTGCATCTTACATTGAGCCAAATCGTTAAAAGCTGACAGGAATTCAGCAGCGCTTACAGCTGCCTGAAGTCTGCTTGTCTTTACCAGTTGGAACTGCCTGGTTGAAGCCTATGCTGACATGAACCCGGAATGGGATCTAGACACAGCCAGCTACTTATGTGCTTTCAGAATCCTAATTCCCAGAGTTCAGCGCTGGAGCACTTGACTGAATCACACCCTAAACCCAGAGGCACTTCTTGGCATGGACTCAGTTCGTATTAAAAAAATCCCACCCACCACCACCACCCAAACAGCTGGAAATGTCTCCTAGTAATTTAAAATGGGGACATTTTGGTATTGGCTCCTTTATGGTGAGTGAAGTTTGTTGCTTTAGGTAGACTCAGTGTTTGAAGCAGACTGGTACACCAGACTGGCACTGCAGGGAACTTGAAAAGTAGGCCTACACATTTTCTTTTAATCTGCACACCAGAGAAAAAAGCTACATGCCAGGACTCCCACCCACCCCAGCCCATCATGCCAGTCCTGTTCTCCTCCACCCTTTTCACCAACAGGTACCACCCACTCCTTTCCTTCCGCTGCCATCTGGGGCAAGAGGCTGCCCTAGAAGTATGGCAGTAGGTCCAGGAATCACCACTGCTCACAGAGGGCAGAGGAAAAGTCACTATCTTTCTACCTATGCTGGCAGCTTTTTGCAAAAAGTGCTAAAGAAGAATTTACCAGTTTGGAAGCTATCTTATACCAGTCTTTTAAATGACTCTGACAAAAATAGATAGTGAAAATGTCAAAAGAAAAAAAAAAATAGTCCTTTTTTTCTAGCTTATTTATCATGATGACACCAATGAAAAATTGCCTTTTGACAGAGGATTCAAACTGTACTGACCCACGCTTCTGAAAATAATCCAAAGAAAAACAAAGCTTTAAAAATACTCAAGAGTTCTACCTACATCCCCCGGATGCATCAAGATCCTAACTCTAAAAACAGGTATTTTAACTAAGCCCTTGGAAAGCTGCACCTGAAACTGAAGCCAAGCGGTTGCCTGTTTTCTGCACAGTGTAATGAAGCTGATTAAGCGGGGAGAAGAGAAGCAGTAAGCATAGCTTTTCTGCAGACACACACCCCAGGGAAGGGCAACTTGTTTGGATGGCAGCAGCAAACTGACCGCTCCGTCTTACCTCGTAATCAGCCAGCTGCTGTTCCACCATCTGGTGCATTTTGGGGGTCTGGGGGTCTGATCCTAGGGACACTTTAATTTTGTCTAGGCATTGTTCCAGCTCAGCAACCTGGGCCTGGCACACCTGGAGGATCGTTTCTGGCTCAGGCCTACCACCATCCACCACTTCAGGAGGCAGCGTGTCACTCTGGAGCAAAGCACATAAAAGAAACACGGTTATCTGTCCGGTTTTTTCTTTCTTTCCCCTCCCCTTACCAGTGGGAAATGTTTAACTTTCACACTCACAGAGCTCTGCCACTCTGCTCCCAGATTAAAAAAGAAAAGAAAAAAAAAAAAAAGAAAAGAAAAAAGAAGGAAAAGAGAAAAAGAAAGGGAAACTCAGCAGCCAGGCGATCCGGGATCTGGTGTAACAGGTTTCCAGGCAGCGATTTGCATTTGCACAGGTATACCTAAGCGCACAGGAAGTGGGATGACTCACCATTAACCAGTTCTCCCCTGAGGAGAGATGTTTTTCTGTGGGAGTTGGATGTAAAAGCAATGTAGTTTAAAGCTGCAAAGCAAGCTGTTGGGCAACGCTTACAAGCTACTTGCATGTTTGGTTCCAATAGTCAAATATGCTTTATTCGGGCTCTAGGTCACACAGAAAAAAATAGTGTATTTTTAAGTATGTCTTGTGTAATTCTTGCTACTTATTTGCCCTCTTTAAGAGGCAATATTGCACACTTCCGTAATAAGGAGAAGTCTAAAGTGCTTGGAGATATCGGCAGTTGCTTGGAAGGCTGTACAGGTATGTATATACCTCCAACACATGCAAATACTGGTACTTAGTAAGCAAATCAAGCACAACACCACAAGAACAAAACTACCTGTACACTCCCACGGCTCTGGAGCATACATTCAGGCAACCAAGATGGTTAGTAGTAGTGCATAAGCTCGGTGTTAAAATGAGATTTGGCAGAAAATCGGAGAGCAAAAATGTATTGTTTCAGCTCTCAGTGTCTTACTTTAATCACTACTATTCTTGTTTGCCTCTAAAATAGTATGAGACAGTGTCATTAAACACAGAAAGTAAATCTGAGTATACAGACACCAGAACAGTCCAAATATGTCTACTGAGGTATACATGACTGAAGAAATAAAGTACCAGTTTAGTTCAAGCTCCGCCTAAAATTTCCAGCTCTAGTTCTAAGCCTGTTTGTTTTAGTTCATTCATTTAAATAACAAAACATTATACATGTATAATACTGTGAATGACAACCTTTTGTCACACATGTATGTGTACATAAGCATTTAGTTTACACTTACGGCATGCCCTGCCGCTCCCCAGCTAGACATTGTTACTGCAGTAAACTTTATCCCCTTCCTCTACAGAAACTGAAACTCAGATATATAGTCAAATTAGTTGAATAAAACAAACCAGTATCGTCTGTGCAGGTGTTCATACACGTCATGAATTCCTGTCCTGAGACCATGGAGGCATCACGAAGTGGACAGTTAACAGTGGTGAAGTGGACAGTTAACAGTGGCGTAACCATAGAACCTTAGAATTCTTTGGTCCGGAGGGACCTTTAAAGGGACAGGGACAGCTTTCACTGGATCAGGTTGCTTAGAGCCCCGTCCAACCTGACCTTGAATGTTTCCAGGGATGGGGCATCTACCACCTCTCTGGATAATCTGCACCAGCTTATCATCACCCTCATCGTAAAATATTTCTTCCTTTTAACTAGTCTAAATCTTACCTCATTCAGTTTAAAACCATTACCCCTTGTCCTCCCCTCCAAGTTTACATCACTTGAACCCCTCCATTCATGCCTCTATGAATGCCAGCATCTTCCTGAAAATACTCTGCTTTGTTCCCTAGTAAATTGCATTTTCAATGAGCAAATCAAAATGTATTTATTATCACCAAGGCAGCAATATGAAGAGGCCCACAAAGGGTTGTAGGTATCGTACCATATCATAAATACTGCAACAAACTCCAGCAGAATAAAAATAACAAAACAGGCCTCTGCTCACTAGGTAGGTTATACAACGAGCTCAGGTCACCTTGTTCAGCCTACTTCAGACCTTCAAACTCACCATAGCCTGACTGCCACCACCTGTGCCAGGGTCTTCAGTATTCTGCAAAGTTTGCATAGATGTTTCCTCACCATGTTTACTGTGTGATTGCATTATCTCATCAGCATCCTGTAGACAGAGAGGCAACAGTGGAAGTATGTGTTGTGCTAGAGAAGCCTCATAGGGCAGCCGCCACTCAACCTATAGTGGTCCTGGCCCAAGAGTATTCACAGAAGTTCTCTTATGCCTGTAACATTGATATACAGAAACTAACAATTGCAGTTATCACAACATTATCAAAACACCATGTAGAACAGAATGCCACCAAAATTGTAGCCAATGGGGTGTCTTAGATGCTGATCTTCTCATGTACAAAGAGAAGCTCTTCCACAAAACATCCCCCAACAAAACATACATTTTACAGCCTGTCCAGGAATTAGTGAAACAAATTAGAATCCTATAATCATAGAATAGTTTGGGTTGGAAGGGACATTTAAAGGTCATTTAGTCCAACACCCCTGCAATGAGCAGGGACATTTTCAACTAGATCAGGTTGCTCAGAGCTCCGTCCAACCTGACCTTGAATGTTTCCAGGGATGGGGCTGCTTTGCTGCTTCCAAACATGCATTTCTATCTTTGGGGGTTTTGTCAGGCTAGAAGAAATTCATATAGAATCATAGAATCATTTAGGTTGGAAAAGACCCTTAAGGTCACTGAGTCCAACCAATATGTGCAACAGGAAAAGAGATTTTAAAGGGCAAAACTTAGTGTGAGATGGAAGATGGAGGATCTGAATAAGGCCATCATGTCCTGCATTTCTACAGTTCTCTTGCTTTGCAGACTTCAGCAATACCTAGGACTTGTGCAGTTGTTTTCCACAAAGATGAGTTCCCATCCCCATGGAGATAAACCTGAGCGTGTTACCTGAACAACGCCATCCGACAAGGTACCAGAAGACCAGGAGGTTGCACTGTCTTCCTTGTGCCTTTCATCATCTCTTTCTGAAGGCCAAAAGCTTGCATCTTTCTCTGTGGCTGTACTTCCCTTTGAAAGCAGTAACAGCTCAACATTAGCTTGTGAACAGGAAGCTCAGATATTCCATCAGGCAATGTAAATTACTGCAAACCTTTAGTAACACTTTGCTCTGTTTCTGCCTTGTTTATCTATGTTATTGTGTTTCCCAAATCCAACCTCTTTCGTTGCTCTATAGCTCTGCTGCAAGATGAATGGCAGCTGGATGACACTGAGTTTTCTCTAGAGACCTCAGAGTATCCTCATTTTTTCACACGATTTAAAAAAATAAAAAAATTACAAGAAACAGTCTTTCTCCTGTTCTGTCCCCTAAAAAGTCCTTTATGTAAAGAAAACTGCGCCAATGAAGGTGTAGAATCATAAACCTTGAAACTGAAGTGCTTGGATCAGAGTAGCCAAGCACCACCTCTTTCCAAGCTGTTTGGACTTCTTCGTGCTGTCTAGCCATGGAGTTTCATCCTTGCCCAGCCTAAAGCAACCCCTCCAATACTCTATCACCTCTTTGTCATGTTTCCTTTTGATTCTTGTCGCAAGGATGTAGTAAAAAGGCTAATAACTGTAGCGAGGACTTCAGAGAAATGGAGACTCTTCAAAACTTGGTTGAGGCCACAGTCCCTCCCAGGAGTAGCAGATGACAGTAGCTGGTCACAGTAGCCTAGGCAGTCTGTGAACTGCTGTGCAAGTGAGTACCTAGGCTACAAGCTCACCAGCACTTCTGCATATTCCTGATTTCATTCAAATACGTCTCATTTAGTCCCTAGGCTGCAGGAAATTGTGCAGAAAGTTTCATGGGGTTTTTTTTTTTTCTTTTTCCAAAAGCTGTTAACTTTATCATGAAACTTTACTCCCAGCTTTGCTCCGCTGCAGTTCACCTGGGCATTCAGACTCCCCAGATTCAGAAATCTCTCCTATCTTAACTTCATTCCAAATAGTCTGACCATGCCCTTTTTTTCTTAAGCTCAAACATGCAAATAATTTTGGTTGTTTCTTTTAAGCTTTAGCGATTCAGAGGCTGTCCAATTCTGTCTGAACCCCACCCCCACATATAAACATTGGCATTTAGGCCCATATTTTGCCACTAACACTTCCATAGAGGGGGTATTACTGTATAAACAATCCCACCAAAAGCAGGATCACACATCACAGAATGAGGTGCTGTGCAATATTGTTATTGAAATATTGGTAGGCTGGCTCAAGTGCAAATTCTTAGTGTCCTGGAGTGATAACAGATATTTCAATTTGTTCTGAAGTACTTTGGATGTACACATTTTTCGTAATTTGTCCTGTAGCAAAATCTTGTGTCTTACATATACTGCTATATATATAAGATATATACTGAACTCACCTTGCTGTGGAAAGAACAGTCTTCTGATTCTTCATCTAAGGAAGGTAGAAGAAACATCATTCCTCTTTTTTTCAACTATAAAAATACACACAAAGAGACAGCCCGATTATTCATGGCAAGAACAGTAAAAGCCTCTTCTCTTCTGCCTGTAAACCAAAAGAAAGTTACCACTCCACTTTTGGAGAAGCACTGAACATCTGCTACACTACATTAAAGTAATTGAAAGCTGTAGGTACTAAGCACCTCTGAAAACTGGGACTTTTCTCTATGTTGTAACATTTCAACATCACAGCTATAACTGGGATAAATTTTATTTTGCTCCATGAAAGCAACTTACCAAAAATCCCAGAACAACTGATTATCAACAAAACTACACATAGAGCATTTTGCTGTTGATTGCTTGATGCAAACTTCATGTTGGATCTGCTCATGCTAAAATATAACTAGAGGCACACCTCTCTCCTGCCTTCTCCTAGACTTGCATCACACTCAGTCCTTCTGGGACAATTCAGAAGCACAAAGGGGAGGAGAAGTAGTATTGATTCACAGCTGCAGTCATGCTCCCCTCTCACGTGCCACTCCTCCTGGAGGAAGAAGGGATATTTACCTTCCCTCTTTGGCTCTCGGGTAAGTGATCACAACCTGGTGCTCCACTTACCTGCTGACCAGAAACATCAGTCCCAATCAAGTCACTTTGTGCTAATACAAAGCCTGTGGGTTCATCGTCTGATTCAAGCGCTTCTTGCTGTAGGCGCTGGTGAAGCTCAAACATTGAATTCTTCATCCCAGTAAGGATATCTTCCTTTCTTTGGCACAGTTTTATGATTTCTTCTTTTACAGCTTCCATTTCTCCCTAAGGAGCAACAACATCTGTAAGCATCCATTTTTCTTACTTAACCAAACAGTAATGTAACAGATGATACCAGTGACATATCTTACTGGGACCGAGGCTATTTGCCCTTTTTCCTTTTTCAGGGAATTGGGACAGTTCCCCATTGCCACTGCAGGAGATGTCCCGATAAATGTGAAACAGCAGCAACAGTTTCAGCTCAGGACAGCACTTGCCACCTGTAATGCAGAAGTTGGTAGTCTGGAAGGAAATGTGAGTGGCTGGATAACTAATTCTAACTAGGCCCTGCATAGCCATGGGAATACGAGTTTCCTTCAGGACAGAGGGAATGCGGCTGGGTTACATTACTCTGTGTGTCAGAGCAGGTGATGTTACTTCCAACTACCTTCTCTGGAAACCTGACACAAAACACTTGAGATAGCCTTGATGAGGGCAAAGACAGCAATAAGGGTAGCTCAGGGCTGAGTCTTCTTTGCTTAAGCTGGCCTAAAAGAAGGAAAAATAAATCGTTGGGTGGGTTTTAGTGACGTGGCTAAGGACAAAACTATCCTATGTCTTTGAATGTGATATTGGGAGCAATAGTCCCCAGCAAAGTACAAGGAAAATATTTAATGTTCTGGAGGGATTAAGCAATAACCCAAGTAACTCCACACTAACAAAGGGGAAAATAAATGTCTTGGTCTCCTCCCTGGCCGTGACTACTGCTCTAGCTGGTGTTTGGCCCTTACAGCTTTCTGCTAGTGCCTTTTCTTACCACCCAGTCTCCAGGTGAGCAAAGAAAGCACAATAAATAACAGAGTAAGACAGGGCAAGGAATAAAATGCCCTACTCACTTCATTACTGAATGCTAAAGCTCTTTGAAGCATTGCTGCTTGCTCAGAAAACTGAAACATGGCTAAATATCCAATTGCACAGTGGGCTCAGTCCATCAGAGCAAGCTTTGATGCTAGGCTTGAAATAATAACAGCATGCTTTATCATGGTGTGAACAATGCTATGAAAGTAAAAATCTGTAACAGATGAAAGCCGTAAGACTGCTGGTTCTGTCTTGAGCAGAGCTTCTTCTGTTAGTAACACTAGCGTGGCTGCATGATGGGGAAAGTGGAGGCAGGAACTCCAGCAAATTTTCAAAGGACATGGGAAATCTGCTCTGACAAGGAGGTTTTTTCCTTTTGTACATTCAAAAACACAAGGTAAAACCTTCCAAAGGTAGAGGAAAGAAAAAGTCATTGGAATGAAGAAACAGCCATCCATGATAATTTGGCATATTTTTATAAATGTCCACGAAGAACAGTATTTCTATTTGTTTCATTGCAGGTGGAGACTTTACAGCATACGTTTACCAGCTACTGCTTTGCAAACTTAACTAGCCAAAAACCTCCTCAGAAACCAAATCTTTATTAACATCACTTCTTCATCTGAAGCCCCCCAATAAGACGGGCAATTCCATTGCCCATATCTATTCATGAAATGCTATAACTGTGAGACAGGTTTTCTTCTAAAACGAGCTATTAAACAGAAAGTCCTGCACTCAAAGACAAAAACAAGTAAGAATCAGGAAATGAGTCATGCTTAGTACTAGCATCAAGCCTCCAACATCCAACCACCTGAAAGCAGAGCAGCTATGCACTTAGGAGCCTGCCGAGTGATTATAGTTATTAGGCAAGTACAATGTATGTGTATTAACTTCATTGTGACTGACTGCAGAAAGCTGAGCAATTCAGAGGCACTTTATAAATACTTATTACACTTAATTAGTAATTTCCTGACTTCTGCAGTGCTGTCCTTAAAACACATCTTATTTTTGCATTAAATAATCAATTCATCCATTACAGAAAGCAGTTGACTGCAGGGAAAAAAGCAACACATGTTTATCTGTTGATGAAAACACAGTGTGGCCGTGAGGGTGAGGAAAGGAGCCTAAAGAATCTAACCCTAACCAGAATCACCAAAAGTACCATTGCATGGCCAATGATCAGAAATGGACTCAGCTCTCTTTATACAGTATCGCAAGCTGCTACCTCAGCAACATTAGCAGGATGCTGAGCACAGGTAAGCTATTGGTGCTGCATATTGTTTCATGAAAACAGCTGTCAGCTGTCACGAAAACAGCACTCTAAATTTTCCTTAGAAGTTGATATAGATACAAATGACACATCAAAGTCAATAAGGAGTATATTATGAAAGATATATCCAACTTGCAAACTAATACTAATTGTAATATCGTTTGGTATATGTCAGCTTACGTATGCATAGTCACACTAAGGCATTCAATTGCCTGCTTGACTGTGGTGGGGAGGGGAAGCACAGTGCTATTTCTCAGTGCTGTGCGTCATTATGATTACTGTTAGTCAGGACAAGTAATAGACATGAGAGAGAAAACAATGAAACCCACCTCTGGACAATGAGTCTTCTGAGCCAGTGGTTGATCTTCATGTGATATTTCAACCAAGTGGCTCTTTAAGAATTGTTTCAACTTTTCAATTTCTTGCTCACATTCTTCTGTTTTCTTTACAGCTTCCTGTGAAATAGTAGTCCTCATAAACAATTTTGAATTAAGTAGTACAGAAACAAACGAGTCAGTAATACTACAAACTTGTACTGTAGAGTACTGAAGCCTCCATTGCATTTGTAGTTAAATGTAAAAGAAACTATGTTTGTTCTGCTAACTTTGCACAATCCTGTCCCCACTAAGTTTATTATTCACTTGCTAACGACAAACAAACTGCTCTATCCAGAAGTCAAAGTATGGTGGGGTATTCTGACTAGGAGCACATCTTTGCTTACTCCAGACTACAGCTATGAATTTGGCTATAAAATGAAAATGGAGCATATTTAATCACATTCACTACAATTTAGAACAGGTAGGAAAAAAAAAAAAGAGAAATTACAGGGTTTCATATCAAGTTAGAAAGCCTACCTGTTTTTTATTGGTGCTCACATCTTTACTGACAGCTAGTTCTGCACTGACCAAAGATGAACTGTGCTGTACACCAGGCAGACACTGCAGCTCAGAGGATAAGCCAACCGCAGTATCTGACAATTTGAATACTTTCTATAAAAATGATAAGTATTTCCACTTTGTGTGAGCTTCCTCTTCCTACATGACTTGTAGGAAAACATATTAGACCTTCTAAACAGCCACATAAGAGTTTACTCATTTGACAGTGACAGCAGAATCTCCTCAACCCCCGTGCTTTACTGTTCGTGCAGAAATCTACAATCTCCCCACACACACTGCTCATGTTTGTCAGCCACAGCCTGTCACGTCGTCTCAGGTAATTAAGAAATTGTTACACCTACAAATCAGAATATTTTGTGAAAACATTTAATTTGCAGAACATTTGGTGGCTCTGTGTTTTCTGACCCGTGGGCTGAGAATCAAAGCATGAGGACTATTCCTCAGGTGTCTGCAAAAGGTAATGAAGAAAATACAGCCTATTGACCACTGGCTTGAATTCACTCTGCTGATAGCAGCACCTGAACAGCCTGACAGGTCGAAAAATCTCTCTGCAAAGCATACACAGACTCTGCCTTTCAATGCAGAGTCTCTCCTGCTATGAACAGTAACAGTGCCGTTTCTTCAGTTACTTCTTCACAGTAGCACTCCCTCTCAATAAAATGCAAACTAATAATTCTAAATGATTATTTAATCATTCTAAATGATTTATTTTTTTTTTTTACTTACAGGTTTTAAAAGGAAGAAAAAATGTTTTCCCCATTAAAAAAAAAAAAAAAAGCCAAATTGGAGAGGAAGATATTTAATTGTGGTCTATAATCTTAATGCCATAGCTAAAGAATCAGAAGAGGGAAAAACGGGTTTTAAAACTGCTCAGTTTTAATGAGGAACTAAAAATCCTTCTAAAAGGGAGATTCTTTGTCTTCACTTCCACATGAAAAGGACTGTTAGTAATAGGTAAAATGTGTACTACCTCAAATTGCCTTGACTAAATAAAGAAAATTAATATTTTGTCTACAGACTCCAATGTCTTCTGTCCCAGGCCAATATGTGAATATAGCCACTTGCCTGAATATAACTCATCTGTTCCCTGCCTTCCACTGAGGGGCAAAATTCTTATTTTATCCTTTTCCTTATATAACACAAATTATGCCATATATGTGGCACTGAATTGCTTCCTAGAAGTGTTGCCTCTCTTTTGAGTTATTTCATGCCTAACATTGGCTCTTTAGTTTTCATATTGTGCTAATAATAGAAGACCTACCCATGGAAAAGCCCCACCTGCCCATAGTGTAGGTGCAGGCAGGCACTGTATTTGTTATGGAAGAGCTTACTGAAAATGAGCATAGTAAATCATCAGATATGCAAATACTGCCACTCTCTTGCACAGAAAACCTGTAGAAACAGCTGTGGCTTCCAGCTCCTCTTCCTGATGACGTTAGTTAGGTAGCAATAGGTGTGGTACTTGACAGGCCATAATAAAAAACAAAGGGCAACATTCAACACAGATCTAAGTACCTCAAATCCTGCCCCAAAGCATCTACACTACCTATTACAGGTTTTGTTTCTGTTCTACTTTTCCAGGTGTTACACTGTAATTTAATTATACAAAAGTTACTAGTGCAATATCCTATTGCATCACTGATAGGAAAATATGGGCAAACACAACCAAACACTAAAATTTCAAAGCTAATCATCAGGAAAAAAATAACAATGTACATATTTGTACAGAAAGCTTGCCTCCCATTTGCTTTCCTCTCTATCAGGACACTTACTACCTTTCTAATGCAGCACTCCAAATGCCATCCTTTAATAGCTTTATTCTTTGTTACGTCTTAGCTAGTGCTAGACTTGTATTGTAGTACTGCTACTTTCAACCCATTCAACAGGACTGAAAAATCTTTTTTGCACAGTTTGATATCCTAGCTACCAGGAATTGCAATTTTTCCAATCTGTTTTCTCACAAAGCAATTTCACTTAGCTACAGATTGTTGGATGTCTATAAGATAAAGGCAAATGCTGAGCAAAACAGGTCACAGCTGTTTCAAAAAGGAGAAAAATCTAAACCTTGACCTAATGCTCCACATAAACCAGTTAGAAGTCTCATGATAAGACTTTATAATTGCAAAGCATCCTGTTTCTGATGGTTTTAAATTAGTTTGAAAATTCTTGAGTATTTAATCTGGTAACTCTCTGAAAAAGGTACATTTTACCACATCCATTTTTCAGACAAAAGAAATTATATGGACTAAAAAAAAAGATCATAAGGATCATACAGATCTCACATAGTCATTGCTTTTTTCCAAACTCCAAGCATGGATTAGTCATGTAGCATGTTTTAGTTTTTCTCTTGGCGTGGTGCTCTTAATTTCACAAACTGAAAATCAGAGATGGACATTCATGGTTTAGCTGCCACTTCTGGCTGCCTGGCCTCCAAAATGCCCAGTAAGAAGTTACCTAGAATCAGAGAATAGTTTGGGTTGCAAGGGACCTCAAAGGTCACCTAGTCCAACCCCCCCTGCCATGGGGCAGGGACATCTTCAACTAGATCAGGTTGCTCAGAGCCCCATCCAACCTGACCTTGAATGTTTCCAGGGATGGGGTATCTACCACCTCTCTGGACAATCTGCGCCAGTGTATCATCACCCTCATAGTAAAATATTTCTTCCTTCTATCTAGTCTAAATCTTCCCTCATTTAGTTTAAAACCATTACCCCTTGTCCTATCACAACATGCCCTACTAAAAAGTCTGTCCCCATCTTTCTTATAAGCCCCCTTTAAGTACTGAAAGGCCGCAATAAGGTCTCCCCGGAGCCTTTTCTTCTCCAGGCTGAACAACCCCAACTCTCTCAGCCTGTCCTCACAGGAGAGGTGTTCCATCCCTCTGACCATTTTTGTGGCCCTCATCTGGACTCGCCCCAACAGGTCCGTGTCTTCCCTGTGCTGAGGGCTCCAGAGCTGGGCACAGTACTCCAGGTGGGGTCTCACCAGAGTAGAGGGGCAGAATCACCTCCCTCAACCTGCTGGCCACATTTCGTTTGATGCAGCCCAGAATCCGATTGGCCTTCTGGGCTGCGAGCACACATTGTCAGCTCATGTTCAGCTTTTCATCCACCAGTACCCCCAAGTCCTTCTCCTCAGGGCTGCTCTCAATCCACTCATCCTCCAGCCTCTATTGATACTAAGGGTTGCCTTGACCCAGGTGAAGGACTTTGCACTTGGCCTTGTTGAACCTCATGAGGTTCACATGGGCCCACTTCTCCAGCTTGTCCAGCTCCTTCTGGATGGCATCCCATCTCTCAGGTGTCTCAGCTGCACCACTCAGCTTGGTGTCATCTGCAAACTTGCTGAGGGTGCACTCAATCCCACTGTCTATGCCATTGATGAAGATATTAAACAGTACCGGTCCCAATACGGACCCCTGAGGGACACCACTGGTCACTGATCTCCATCTGGACATTGAGACATTGACTACTACCCCAAGTGTGACCTTCCAAGCAATTCCCCATCTACCAAGCAGTCCACCCATCAAATCCGTATCTCTGCAATTCAGAGAGAAGGATGTTGTGGGGGGCTGTGACAAAGGCCTTACAGAAGTCCAGACAGATGACATCTGTAGCTCTTATCATAGAGAGTGGCTTGGCAACTACATCAGCCAGTTCCCTCAGGACTCTGGAGTCCATCTCATCATGTCCCATAGACTTCTGTATGTTCAGGTTCCTCAAGTGGTCATGAACCTGATCTTCTCTTGCACTGGGAGGGACTTTGCTTTCCCAGTCCCTGCCTTGCGGTCCATCCACTTGAGATGTGTGGGGAGAGAGGTAGCCAGTGGAGACTGAGGCAAAAAGGTTGTTGCTGAGTACCTCAGCCTTCTCCTCATCTGTTGTTAACCAGTTTGCCAGTCTTGCTCATCAAGGGGGGGTACACTTTCTTTGTCCTTCCTTTTCTGGCTGACATATCTGTAGAAGCCCTTCTTATCATTCCTGGTGTCCCTTGCCAAGTTCAGCTTCAGCCGTGCATTGGCCTTCCTGACCCCATCCCTACACAACCGGGCAGCATCCCTATACTCTTCCCAGGATACCTGTTCCCTGCTTCAACTGCCTGTGCATCACCTTTTTTGCCCTCTAGGTTGACCAGCAGGTCTTGACTGAGCCATGCTGGTCTCTTGCCTTCCTTTCCTGATTTCTTATACCTGGGGATCGAGAGCTCTTGCACTCTATGAAAAGCGTCCTTGAAGTTCTACTAGCTCTGTTCTGCTCCCTTGTCCCTGAGGGCAGTTGCCCAGGGGGTCCTATTGACTAACTCCTTGAAGAGCTGGAATTTTGCTTTCCTAAAATTTAGGGTCCTGACTTTACTCTTTGCCTGACCCATATCCCTCAGGACTGCGAACTCCACCAGTGCGTAATCACTGCAGCGCAGGCTGCCTCCAATCTTGATGTCACCAAGTAGCTCACTTGCGTTGGTGACCAACAGGTCCAGTATCGCATCCCCTCTGGTGGGGCTGTCTGCTACCTGTCTTATGAAGTTATCCTCCATGGATTGCGTACAGCTCGCTGTTTACTTTTCCAGAGATGTTGCAGTGGTTCTAAGCCACTGTTGAACATTGTTCTAAAGCATGGTTGAGATGTTCTAAAGTAGTCAGCTTTACTGTGATAGGTTTGGAAAACTAAATCTGCAAAGTACTTCATCATAACAACGTAAGAAGGACATGGACCTGTTGGGGCAGGTCCAGAGGAGGGCCACAAAGATGATCAGAGCATTAGAGCACCTCTCCTATGAGGGCAGGCTGAGAGTTGGGGTTGTTCAGCCTGGAGAAGAGAAGGCTCCAGGGAGACCTTATAGCAGCCTTGCAGAATCTGAAAGGGGCCTACAAGAAAGCTGGAGAGGGACTTTTCACAAGGGCATGTAGTGACAGCACAAGGGGTAATGGCTTCAAACTGGAAGAGGGCAGATTTAGATTAGATATTAGGAAGAAGTTTTTCACTCTGAGGGTTGTGAGGCACTGGAACAAGGTTGCCCAGGGAAGTTGTGGATGCCCCATCCGTGGAAGTGTTCAAGGCCAGGTTTGATGAGGCTTTGGAGCAAACAGGTCCAGTGGGAGGTGTCCTTCCCCATGGCAGGGGGGTTGGACCCAGATGATCTTTAAGGTGTCTTCCAGCCTAAACCATTCTATGATGTTTCTATGATTTTTCTAGGTGCTGCTATCATCCTGTCGAGAAATGGATAGGTAACATGAGAATTTTCATACCTCTCCTGATGTGGGAACATGCATAACCAAACTCCAAGTTGCCTCCAAGTATATCTTCCCTGGGCAATGGAGCGTGACATAGATATCCCTGAATTGAAACCTTCCTGAGCTGGTACAATCATATCACTCATCGAAGTGCTGCAGAGACACTACTTCAGGTTTGGAGCCAGCATAGCTGTTTCATAACCCTTACCACCCATGAGTTAACACTCACTGACCCGCCAGCACTGCCTTTTCCTACAGCTGTGTGTCACACCGATGCTTTTATATCACTTCTGTTTCCAAGCCTGGTCTGGCCAACAGCATCTCCAAGCCCCTGTCACATGTTCACTTATGCAGACACATCCTTTCATGGGACCTTCTGAGGGCAGGAGTTGGCCTGCCTCGAAACAATGATTTAACCAAGCGACAGCAGTAGAAAATGGTCGCTTTCCTGCCTCACTAATTTGGGAAGGTCATCTTTAGTAAAAGACTTTCCGCTAGTGTCAGCGATTCCTATGTAATAGCTGTCAACAAAGCATTTCTATGTTCAAGATAAGTTAAAGGACTTGAACGTTGCAGATGTGTCCACCTGCATATAACACTGGACTTCAATCATCAGTTGTGCAAACCTGGATCATAAGACACTTGGGCCTTAATTTCTTCTACAATATGCTAAAACACATGGCGTCAGTTGTGACTGAACTGGAAAACTGAAATGAATTCCAGGACTATCTAGTGTGCCTTGTTGCAGTATCAAATTACACAGAAAGAAGAACAAAAAATTTCCCAAACAATTACACAGAAGATGTAGTAAGTGCACTACATGCCTGTAAAAACAATATTGTCTAGTGATCAAAATCACTATAAAATAAAGGTGGTTTAGGTGACAGTAAAAAAAAAAAATAAAAAAATTACCTCCAGTAGGTTATTTTGTTCCTTCGTAATTTTTTCTAATTTCTTCATTTCTCTTAAGAGTTGTCTTGCTCTTTGGAAAACTGAGAAAGGTTGTGTTTTCACTCCTGGTAGCTGAAGTGTTTCTTCGTAGGACTGTATATGAACAATGGTCTTCTGCATGGGACCAACATGGTCAAGTATAACCTATTAGGATACAGGATAGATGATGGGTGTGATATTGAGTTTGAAAAATCAACACTGAAAATTTATACTACCATCATGATGTGCAAAAGTTCTCTTTGGTGTGTTTCCCATCTAAGAAGGGAGAATATTTTAATCTTTGAACAAGTGAAAATCCATGGTGAGGTGGTCTAAAGCAAGACAAAGATAGAACCTACATTTACAATTCTGCTTGTTCTGCATATACGCACATAAATTTTGCACAGTGACAAAAAAAGGGTCACATTCAGATTAGTTACTATTTACTAAGCATGTCGTTTCAAAGTGGCACATCTTTGGCAGTGAAGACAGTTAAAAAACTGGTGCAAACCCTTTGATGTCACTCTAGCCAACTGTGGGTTTTCTTTTTTGTGCTGCAAACCAGCCATGAAATGTCCTATGTTAAAGCTAGCCTTTTATGATGGTCCTATAAACAGTCTTAGCAACATAGCTGAGATGATGAACCAGGATGGAAGCCAGGAGAAACCTCTGAAGATGGCTTTCCTGTCAAAGTCAGCATTTCAAATCACAACACCCCAGGTGGATGCACAGTTTACAATCACCTTTATCAGTTTTGGATGAACAGAAATGTGGAGTTTCATACCACAATACATGTTTTATGGAAGGGTCAGTGATCAACTTACAAAAGACAAAATGGCAATACCAACTCACAGCTTCTTGGTTCTCCTAAAGAAATACAAAATCCTACTGAGACCTCATTCAGGGAACTTCAGAAGAAAAAAAAAAATACAAACCACCTCTGGGCCTTTTAATTACTAATATTTTTCTTAAATTCACTCTGAAGATTATTTAATTTTAAAAGGCCCCAATTGGAATAGAGATGCTTATTCTCTCATTCATAATCAGACTGTATCAGGAATTTTTTGTTATTAGCAACTGTCCAGGCTTCAATTTAAAATAAGGAAGTAGGTGAATATTATTTTCCAGAAGAAATATTACTTTAGTTTTTCCATATAATGTAGCAATTACAAAATTGTTCTCTGCATAACAAAGCTATGAGAGGTACGATGACATGTTTATCCCTCCCCTGAAACTGAACCCATGGTTTTTGCATTTCAGTCGGCTAACAATGTGGACTGCATGTGGTATAAAATAAAAGAGACCTTAATGCTATGCTTTATTTCACTCAAGCAGAGGAAGAAAAACCATCTGGCCAAGGTATCTTTGCAGTCAAGTCCCTGTGTGATGAAATAGTTTTATGGCAAGTCACTCCAGCCTACGTTTTCAGAAACCTGCTAAATTTTGCCTCCATTTTTGGAAAAAAAGGGCCTGATTTCCAGACTTTCATATTACTTACTGTTTGATGCTAAGTAGAGTGATATGCAGCAAGTGTGTCTGAAAGTCAGGCCATAAACTTTACAAAAATGGAGACAGTCAAATATGGCAGGTATGTCTGACAATGTGTGCTTAAGTTACGTACTCGAGTTCTCTATGGGCATAGTGCTTTAATTTCAAATGTTTTCATTCAAATTATGACTGTGCTTCTTGAAGGGATCTCCCAACAGTCTCACCTTAAGGTTTACATTGAGCAGTTGTCTTGGACCACGCAAACTGGATTCCTTTCAAATGAAACTAAAGAAGAAGATACTCTCCAGAAGAGCCTCTGATGACATCCAGCCACCAATGGATGTCCATTCTACAGAATCAGTCTGAAGCAAGCCCCCAAGACACATACAACACAGATATCAGGTCCTCTGCAGCAACTGTTTTGCCCTACCAATGTGCTCCTCTTGGATTGCACTACTTGCTACTGCAGAAACATGTAGCTGAAAGTATTATTTCAGTCATGATTTCAATTTTTGACCCAAGAATTAGAATTTGTGTGATACTAACATTTCAAAGTCATATAGTAAAAACTTGTTCGTGGTAGTTTGCAGTCACAGAACAGCCTTATGCTTGTGAAAGCATATTTATGCTAACTTATGCATAAATGTATAGGGGAAAAAAGCCTATATAGGAGTTTTCACGGACCTGTCCGTGTTTAAGTTGGTCTTTAGGAGAAAATTCTAACAGATCTTCTGATGACAGGATTGTCTTCATTTTGGCAATGTCCTTCTCAAACACTTTCACGTGAGATTCAATGGCATCCAATTCCTAAATTTTGGGAACAAAGAGATTATTTGTAAATAGTACAAATACCAAAGCCAGTTTGCATTTCTGCCTTTCACTTAAATTTAAAAAGAAATACTGAAAAACAAGTGCAGCATATACAGGATATGTTAATGAATGCTACCAATCAAAAGGCTAGTCGTTATAAATTATGTATCATCATAACTTCTGGAGGAATTAACTATCTAAGGTCACCTGGTGTGTTTTAAACCCCGAATAGAGAATTGAAATATCCTTGAAAAATCACGTTATAAATTACCAGTGGTGACAAGACACTTATCCAGTGGTGATAGTTATCAGCATAGGAAACTGGTCTAATTACACTGTTGCAGTCTTATGAGTCTTATGTCAGATGGAAAATGGATTCACATCCAGTAGAGCTGCTTATGAACTCTCATTGAGACAGAGTCACAGAATAAATTAGATTGGAAGGGACCTCAGGAGGTCTCTGGTGCCCATCAGAGCAGGTCATTTGGGGCCTCGTCCTGCTGAGATTTGGGTATCTCCTGGAATGGGGATTTTACTCCTCCTTTGGGCTCCTGATCTAGTGTTTGTTTGACCAATTTCACTGCAAAAAAAAAACCCCAACCCTTCCCAATATGTAGATGGAATTTCCTTTGTTATAATTTGGGTCTGTTACTGCTCGTTTTTTCTCTGCACACCCCAACAACAGTCTGGCTCTGTCTTGTCTATAGTCTCCCATTATGTAGTAGTAGACAGCAGTACCTTCTTGTTGCAAGGCTATGCTGCTGTGTCATGACCAACTTGTTGTCTACCGGGACCACTCGCCCTTTTGGGAAAGCTGCTTTCCAGCTGGTTGGCCCCCAGCCTGTATGGGTATTTGGACATGTTCAGTCCTGGACTTTACATTTGCCTCTGTTGAACTTCATGAGGTTTCTGTCAGCCCATTTCTGCAGCCTGTCCAGGGTGCCTCTGAATAGGAGCCCAACCCTTCAGCAAGATAAGCCCTTTTAATTTGCCAGTCAACAAGTCCTGCATTTCTCCTCCTAAACAAGGACTTTCATCAATACTTCTGAACTTTACAGCTTAATTAGATATCAATCACCTTCTGATGGTTTATTTCCCAAACAATTAATTACCTCACTTGGCACACCTACTAAAACCAGCACACCTTTTGCCTACACAGGGAGTATAAGCTTTATTTCGTAACATATGACGAAGCTCTGATAAAAGGCACTTATAGATCACCCAAACTTACATCAGCCACCTGCTGGATCTGTGGAAGAATCTCTGCTACCTCATGCTGTAAAGTTGCTACTTGATCATCTATTTCATTTAGCTGTTGCATTACAATGTCTGTTTCAAAGACTGGTGTTAGCTCCTCCAGCTCCAAGTAAACACTGTGTAGAAGATTCTGCTTTTGCTCTGAGTCTTCCAAAGCCATCTGGAGACAAAATAAGTTTAGTTTGATGCATGAATGGTGAACATGAATATTTCACAGAGGTTAGGACCAGAAAGAACCAGTTTTAATCTCCTGTATGTCACTAACCATTGCATATATTCCCAAAAGCTTAGTTCAGACTAAAACACTTTACTCCTAAGGGAACTGAACTGCTGCCTCTGCAGGCAGAAAACTGAGAGTGATGCCATAATTTTAAGGGAATCAGTTAGATAAAATAAGGCTACATAAGCATGACAAAAGGCATGAAGAGGAAGATTTCAAACTCAGAGAGGTCCCACCCCAAAAAAAGAAAAGTATGAGAACCTGAAGAAAATTTCTCTCCAGCTCCTGTGCCACAGTCAGGCTGATCCCAAGCACTTGAACAAGACATGTCAGCCAGACACCTGAAAAGGGTTTTCTGCACACCTGCTTGCAGACAGCAGATATAACAAAGTGCTCCAGAAAATATCTGGCCAGCTGTGCATGATGGGAACATTCTTCCCATGTCCTGCAGCTAACTGCATGAAATTTTGGACTAATTACAGCAAATGTCTGTATGAAGAACAGTGAGGGCTGCAAGAAATACATGTGATCCACTTGTCTGTGGCTTATGAAGGAAAGGACTGAATGCATGTCTCAACTCTAATGCAAGCCTTGGATGCATTTCCAAACCCACTAGTTTCCCAGCCCAGAACACATAAAACACTCCAAATTACAAACGCAGAAGACAATAAGCTTTTGTCACAAAAAAATTCAGATTTTAGAAATCACAGTCTCCCCATTGTGGCTACATGCTCTGTAACGTATCAGCCCAGAACAGTCAGCTAATTCTTGTAAGGAATTCTTACTAGTTTTAATACAAAAATCTATGTTCAGAGCACCAACTTTCTCTCTTGGCCTAAGCCAAGGAGCAGATGTATAGAAAACTCAAATTTCACATGTGAAATTGCCAGAAATCCTCTCAGCACTTGCTTGGCCCTGATCTTCCCTGTAATATTAACAAGATTTGATTCTTGAAATTACCAATCAGAATTACCTTCAAGATACAGTGAGAACTGCCTTCCAAACCACAATTCACTTTAAAGTTTCCATCTAACACACAGACATCAAAATATCACTTTACCCTTTTTGGATCACATACACACAATACAGAAAGAACTGTATACATTCAGGCAGTAAAAACTGATTATAGCCACACAGCAGAGTAACAGAAGACAATCACACGTTCTTGGAAGATAGATGTACTACAGTTCAGCACTTTCACAAGACAGATGTGTCCAACAATGAAAAGTGTCTATATTTCATGAGTGTCAACTGTACCTATTTTTCACTTAAAGGATTTACTGAAAACAGTGAATTATTTATGTCAGTAAGTCTTAAGAACACAAAATTGTGTCTGTGCAGAGCAACCAGTTCTAACAAGACATATATCTGTGTTAACACTTACCTGAAGGTCATCAGTATGTTTGTGTAAGCTTTTTGCAGAGTCATTTTGAGCATTTGCTCTTAGCAAGCAGTTGGTGTTTTCTATCCAAACTTTCACATTCTTCAAGAGTTCATCATATTCTCCCATCTTGTTGGCAGCCTAGGAAATGACAGGATCTCACAAAGAGGCACAAATGCATTTCTATTCACTGTACAGAATAAACACATCTATGGACAAGATTAAAAGAAAATGGGATGCATTTTCATCAAGGTCAGTTAAATAAGTGTGGTGAAATAAAGACCATAATTTTTCTGAAACAGTTTCACGATTTCAAGCTATTTCCTCTAATCTAAGGTAATTTTGGTGCTTACGTGCTTGGGAGCATTGTTACTTTAATAGATAACCCATTAGCAGAGTAATAGAGAACCATCTAATCACCCATCCAGGGGCATGAATTCCCCATGCTAACCCCTGTCAACCATGGTGCAGAGCCAGTCCTTTGGGGTAGCAGCTGGAGGTGATGTTTGCCACTCCGGAAACTCTTAGCTACAATAAGCCAACGCACTTACAGCAGGCTTTTGACTCTTTATTCATTTAAGAGCCTTTGATGATGTTTTATGCAAAGACTTTATTTTGGTTTTTGTAAGAAGGAATTTTTTAACAATTCCTATGTTTGCATCTACCTTGTTTAAAATGGCAGTTCTGCGCTCGGCAAGTTGCGAGACCTGTTGGTACTGCTGAAGGGGGGTCACTAAGATATCCATCAACTCCTGTGCATGGCAGGAATCCTGCTCTACTATATCATGCACCTCTGCATCCAAGTCATTGAGTTTGTAATGCCAAAGGTCCAGCATATCCCAGATTTGCTGCATGTGGAGAGAGGGGAAATGAAATATAAGGTCAGGCTCAAAGATAACAGCGGAATTACTTGTTCTTCATGTGGGGCATGTGGAACTGCAAAGATTTTGGAACTGGTATGACAAGAACAGAACACTCTGCATCTACTGGTGTGACTCACAGTTGAAAAAACATGCATTTCCCTGTGAGAAAGAACTGGTAAATATTCACCAGCTAAATGCTTGTTTGTTATTCTCCTTTTACAGATATAAAATGAATGGAGGCCACTTTATGCTCCAGCTAAACCAGGATCTGTAGAAACAACCAAAAATCTTTTAACACCCACAAAACCTTTTTGGCAAGATTACCTTCTGAACTTCTTTGGCTTTTGTGATGTTTTCACTCTTGTCTTGTAACATCTTTTCAATAGCTTGAAGGCCATTGTTAATAGTTTCTGCTTTTCTTTTGAGGACACACTGAGGAGAGTTCTGCAAGATTTCAAAGCTAACCTGTCAAAGTAAAGAGAAAACAATAGGGGAGACTACAAAGATCTGCTTGTTTCTGTGCACCCCCTGACCAAAAATATTCAAATTATTTTTATGTTTCTTTTGACAAATTACTTAAAAATTCGTCAATCTACTTAGAAACAGAGGAATGGAATTACATTTGCAGGAAGAAGCGTTAATGTGAGCAGGTTCAACATTTACACGTCGTTCCATAATTTCCTCTCACTTAAAAATCACTGGTCAAGAAAGGCAATCCCTGAAGAAAAAAATGACACTGCAACTCCCTGGGTGCTTCACTTCAGCTGCCCCTGTTCTAATTTGTAACAGAGGCTAATCCTGCTGCATTGTGGAAAGGATCACACTTAGATTAGTGTTGTAAGAAACCTAGAATGATATCTTTATGTCTCAGCTGACAGGTATTACTTCCGTGTAAGAAACAGGGGAATATGGAAGTGAATATATATATATATATAGTGAATTTCTAAATATAAATTGAGACTTATTACTAAAATAAAAGGCTCTGAGCCCCACAAAGTATGTGAAACTTAATTTTACTCTGCAAACTCCACAGAAGTGAAAAATCAGTACACTGGAAAGCCTGATTTTCTATGTAAAGAGAAAAACTCTCCAGTAAGCTCAAGTTGAGTAACTGCCTGAGCACAGAACTGAGCGACACAGTAAAGTACCAGGTTACCATGGACTAGACGAAGTGCAGGGAGTGAGAAAGTCCTTGCTCTTAGCCCAAAGTGACGTCACTTCTTACTAAACCCTGCTAACTGTTAAGGTCAACCAAGCACCGGGAAATTGTTAAATCATGTTAAATTCTTTGTGTGCTGCAGCCCTAGGACTTATGGGGCATATGCACATTGCACAGCTTTGTGCTGTGGTGATGCAAAAGATTTTTAGTTCAGTAGTTATTCTGGTTTGAAGCTCCTTATACTGAAATACTTTATCCTTTTTGTGGGAAGAGGAATTAAGATCATTATTTAGTTAATAAATTATTTATCCATTTTGATTTCTTAATTTTATTAACATTATTTATTGTTTATAGATTCCAACATGTAGTGTCAGACCAATATAATAATACCCATAAGGTATTGTATTGATAAAATTGCAATAATCAAAATAAATGTATAGAGAAAACAATTACAGTGCTCCTCTCAAATACTCATGCTTATACAAAAAAGCTATCAAGTCCAGTCTGTACTTAGTGCCTAAGACTCCTTGGAAAAAAGAACTTGGACTGTAATCACTAAACACTTGACCATTACTCCTATCCTGGAGTATACCAAAAATGAAAAATTACAGATGATTGTAGTGCTAGTTTCCAAAATAGAAGAGAAATATGTATGAGTGATGCAACACAGTTGGAAATGAGAAAGCAGATCAAGCACTGACTTCCTATCTTTCCTCAGAAAAAATGCTGCATCTATCAATGCTCTGGTCATCAGTAGGCCAGAATTTTAATTTCAAGACTTCTTCCTGGGATAAATTTATTATATTTTTCAGATACAATGCATGGGATCAAAATTACAATTTATTTTCATTTTTAGGTTAGCAGATTTAGAAGAAAGGAGAATTCCATTAAAATATGATGAGTTAATTCAATTTAACACATGCTGGTATCTCCTAGTTTGTAACTAAACTGATCTCCAGTTCCACTAGGATTTATTTTGTTACCTAAATGCATTTTAAGAAATTCCAAGACAGTTTATACTGTTTTCCACTACCTAAATGTGGAAAGCAAATGTTATCTTGTTTCCAGGACCAGTTCTTTCACTCCAACATGTTAATGTATGCATTGGGATAATCTTTTATCTCAGTAAATGAAACAGTAAACAACAACAAAAAAAACCCCAAAACAATAAATACCGTTTTACTTCCTTTCTTCTCTCTCCTACCCAGTGGTTGGTTCTAAAAAGACTGGTTCCATTTTGAAGCAGAAATGACAATGTTAACCAAATCAAAACTAATAAGCTGCAATGAATATGTCTCTAAATATGTAATAAAACGTAAAATGAATGAATAATATGAAAGATGCTAACACATAACTGAATTTCAAAATTATTTTATTAAACTTTCAAGTTTTATCAAATAAACTGAGATTTAGCCTTTAAAATTAGCATTAAACATTATTATTTCTGAAATAAGAGAACTGAAAGATTTTTTTCCTTTTTAAAAGTAACACAAATGAATAAATAACAACGATAATAATTATACCAGGCTAAAATTTGACCTCAAACTTACAGTATTACTCCATTTTCCCTTAATTTTGCTTTCAGTTAACTGTTTATACCCCCGTATACAGAAAACATTGCAAAAAGCTGAGGCAATGTTATTTAGTTATTTAAATTCCCTGCCTGCTTCTAAAGGAATGCAACTATGTCCTGATGGGTGGTATAAAGAACCATGCCCTGGTACCCGACCATGTGTGCAAATTGGATAAAAAAAATCCAGTTTCAAAGTCCTCTTTTAACTCCGTTTTGAAAATATCTTCTCAGTTAAGTTATACAAACTTCCCAATCAACTTTGACTAGTAGTTCAGTTTAAGAATCAGACTGGATAGAAGACAGGATCCATATCATATCCAAGACTTTGCTGCTAGTGGTTCTGCCTGTCCTCTTTTAACAGAAAAGAAAAATATTATATTCACACTGCTTTCCTCATGCATACATCTGTACTGAGACGAAAATGCAAATGAAAATAATGTTTCAAGTTGAAATGTACAGTTAAAATATTCATCAAATATTGCTGTACTTATTTATACATTACTAAAAGGTAAATATGAAAATGACATCAACAGTTACCTTTTCTTCTAGGTCTTGCAATACTTTCTTGCAGTCCTCCAACTGTGTTTCGATCTCTGCAGGAACTCTGGTATGCATTTCAGAATACTTCATCCGGACTTTCTCCATTATATCCTTTAGAGTTTGACTTTCTTTACCAATCATACTCTGAACCTCCTATAAAATTAAGAATAACTTCAGCAGTTTTACCCAGTTTTTACTGACTGCATCTGCATCTGAGTAGATGTACATATTTATATATATACATACATACTGTGTTTTATATTTCCTACCATGAGTATTGTTTGGAAAAGTTGGTTTTGTGGTATCAAACTTAATTTGACTACCTCTGCAAGAGATTAACTTTGAGAAATACTCACTCATTTAATCAAATGATGCTTTTCAACCTGTAAGAATGAATTAAACTTGATACTACTCCGTGTCAGCAACTGACGCACTCATGTTTATTGACAGGTATAGCAATGTCATCATTTGAAGTGTTCCTATGATTAAATGTTAACCTTTGTGCTCTCCCTTTTGCCAAAAGTGCATTTTCTCTTTGAAAGACATCTAATAGCCAACGTTCCTTCCTTCATTATTATAAACAACACAAAGGCCACAAAAAGCAACAGGTTTCAAGCTCAAGTGTCTGCTTTCAGGCAATTATGCAGAGCAGCACAGCAGGCTCCTTTCAAAACAGTAGTTTCCAGTTCTGCATGAAGAATGTAGGTTTTATGAGATAAAAGAAACTTGAACAACTGTCTACAGCCTGTGGCCTAGAAATAAAATCCGATCTAAGTCCTCTTGCAGAAAGAATGAAGGAACTCATTTGTTTTGAAGGTTTTCTAGAATTTCAAGTTGGAAAGTTCTGTTTGTTTGCTTTATGGTTCCTCTTCCCAATGCTCAGCTGTTTGAGAAACTCAAATGTTAACTCAAGTTATTGGGGAAAATGGTCTAAAGCTCCTACCAAGCAATGAAAGACATTAGAATTAACATCCTTTTTTAATCAGCGGTAATGGTAATCCATTCACTCCTAGTCTCCACTTGGGAATCTTTTCCCTCACACAAATACAATGCACAGAAGAAATATGCAAGAGTCTGAGACTGATTTATTTCCTGTCATCCCATAACAACTGGGTCTGATATTAAACAACTCAAACCCATGAAACAGCTGTGTGCCTAATTCTACCATAGAGAAGGCTGCTGTCGTCAAATGGCCGAATTAAGATCGTGCCCATCTTTAGGGGAGTTTATAGATTCCCTGACTTTAATTTGAAAGAATCAGTTACAACATTAGTCTCTAAAACCAGCACGTCTCTGCAAACTCATTTCTGTATATAAATGCATGTTCACATTTCACAGATTATTCAGCTGCAAAGCAGATGCCTGTCAAAACTCACATTTTTTTTCCTAGGGAACTATACGATATCACTTTCCATTTGCATATTCATCTATGTTGGTGAGTTAAAACTTTGCCATCCGACTAACCTAGATTTGGCATTTGGAGGTGAAATAGGCATTTCCATTCAATAAATGCAATGAAGCCCCGAATAATGCTATAGATTTTATAGAAACTAGGTTTTCTTTGGAAATAGGGATGAAATTGCCCTGCAGATTTTGGCTTACTGGTGTTTGAATTAGGTAAAATTAAGGAATTTTTCAATCCTTTCAGCTCAATTTTCACAAAAGGAACAGGCCCACTGGGATGTACTGCTACAAAGAAATCATTTGATGGGACTGCTGCTAACATTTACTTGTTCTGATTGTGTCAGGAACAGGAACAAGGTCTAAATTCACTTTTGGGTGAGTTTTAGGTGCTCAGAGTAACACAGTTTGGATATGAGGGAAAAGAGCAGGCATCAAGCACCTGCAGCAATAACATTTCCTCCTGGATAAAAAGAACTCAGTAGAAGAGCAGACCCAACTCTAAATTCTAATTCTAAATAATTTTAAACAGAAAACCAGCCCTTTCAGACAAATCCATAAGGTTTTTACTACAGTACTGCTGGTTCACGGATTTTCAGAACGTCCTCAAGATGTAGTTAACATTTCTCTCTCATGCTAACCCCTAGGAAAATGCCACCGTGGTCTTTGGCTTCTGTACTTTTCTTAGTCCTTTGACAGCTTCAAGCATCCACCTTGTAAACAAAATACGGGGTGGGGACTCCCAACAAGTTTTTATACAAGACACAGCAAAGAGAGCCCAAATTTGTAATAAACTTTAGTAGGCTAGAATAAATAAATTATAAAGTTACATAGTTAAAACATAATTAAATATAATTTAAAATAATTTTTATCAATATTTAAAAAATAAGATAGTAATATAAACACAATGAGACTAAACTGAAACAAATTAAAATCATAAATAAATAAACCCACATTCAGGAAGTGTTAGGAATCATACCATTTCATAAAGTCAAGAATTCAAAGAAGGATAACAAAAATTTACTGAAATGATAGAAATGTATAGACTGGGTTGCTGCAGAGTGCTGCTTGCGGAGACTGTGGTCTTGATCACAATTTTATTTCTAAAAATTATTTACCAGGTTAACCTCCTGATGTGGTACATCAAATCCAGACCATCTGAAGCTGCCCTGACTAGATACACAGAGGGGAAAGAGGTGCAGGATGTACACTAAGCAGTCCTTCCTAAAAGGCATGCAACTGGCTGTGAATCTCTCTGCAATCTGGAAAGACATCTATGGCTGCTAACTGGACCACATAGAGGGAGAGGAACACAAACCAAGGACATGGCGGGGCCAGTCATATTCTGCTAAGCCAGATTCATTCTCTGTAAGTCAATGTGCACATGCATATACTTTCCTACTAATTTTATTTGGAGCAAGTTCAAGCCCTAGCATGAAAGAGAACATACTCAGAATGTCCCTACACAATACTAGTGCCGTTACCAACCTTCAGTTGTCCTGACTTTCCAGTAGCATCTTGTAATAAAACAGATGCAGCATTCTGTAATGCATTTGTCACAGCACTTATTTCTTCAGTGATCTTGTTCCTCTCTTGAATCTCAGCTTGTACAGAATCCTTATGGTCTTGAGTCTTTTCATACAACCTATGAAAGATTTCCAGCAAGAACATATTAAGTGTTAGACTCTACACTAAGTAGAAGTAATCACAGAGCATGCTTAATACAGATATTTTTTAAAATATATATCCAGAACCACACTTGTATGTATTTTTATATTATTTTCTGTAACTAAATCTTTGAGTTTCTGTCCTTTAGTGTCTCAGTTTCTTCAAAAATGAGTCTTCAGATATTGCTAAACAAAGTATGTTTGGTAGACAAAATCAGATAGCATGCATATTTAAACAGCAAACAGAGCTCAGATTCTCAGAGTCTGAAAACACTGGCTGAGCAGAAGACATTCACTAGGATTTCCATGTCAAAAAGCAGACACAGAGATGGGGGAGTACAATTGCAGATTTGCAAAAAATATTTGAGGAAGATTTTAAACAGTGGCACTCAGTAAGGCAAAAGTTGCATTGTTGCAAAAAGTACCAGGTCTGATTTTCATAAGAGTGGAAGACCCACACATCTCACGCAAGTTCACAAGAGCTTGGAGCCTCCAAAATCGACCATCATCCCTTCTGATTCCTTCTACATTTAAACACAAATTGCAGGCCACACACGATATGACCAGGCTCAGCTCTTCTTCCTAACCAGTCTCCTAATGCCCATGCTGGAGGCAGCAGATGGGTTAGATGGAGCACTGGTCTGACCCAGTAGGGCATTCACTCTCTTTTTAAGTGCATTACAGCTCTCATATATTCTTTAACACCCAATAAAACGCTGTGCTTATAAGTAGTCCTATGTCATATCTTCAACAGACATCTCACACCACTTACTTTTTACAGCGATCCTGCATTGCCTTTATCTCACATAAGGCGGGAAGGGCAGCTTCTGCCTCAGTATTTTCAGATATATTCAGGACGTTTCTTATTCGGTGAAGAAGTAAGAGTAAGAGGAGCTGTTGCTGGTTGATGTTTTCTTCAAATGAGTTCACAAAATCTAGTAATTCTACCAGTTCCTCTCTGGTGGCCTTTTCTTTCTCTTTAAGACTTTCTGGCTGTTCTTCCTGGAGCTTATCAAGAATTATTGTTTCTCGTTCCAGCTAAGTAAACAGCATGTCAAAACATGAGATAAAGTGCTTTTTTATTCCATCACCTTAAGTTACATTATTCATTTACTCATACACATGACTAAGTACTGGGAATTACATAGCCAGAGAGCTTGAACCTCTGAAGTGTGCCAAAACATTTGAGTTTGCTCTAACAAAGCACATAACCACACACACAGTTGTTCTGGGTTCAGAGAATTTGTACAATAAATATCCCCGTCGTTTTTGACTCCAGGTTCAAGAAATGCTGGGGATAACTGGCTGATCAGTGGGTGGGAAATTATGTTCCACACTGATGTCAGCCCTTTACATGCCATTTTACTGAGGGCCCCATCCCTACCACATTCCCCAAAATTTACAGTTTGTTGAGTAACTCACCTCTTCATTGATGAATTTCCATTCCTGCTTTAGTTCTTCACAGGTAATTTCCAGCCCTTTCGTCGCCTCAAGCAAACCCAGCCAGTTTTCCCACAGCACTGTTACAATCCTGCCCAGTACCCAGTCACTTCCCTTGCATAATCTCATCAGCTCTCCAGAGATCTGCCTCAGCTTCACAAGATCACCTTCAGCCGAGTCAATGTTGGAGACTAAAATCTTATAGGAAAAATAAAGAAGAAAATACATAAAACAATGCAGTCAGATGTGTTAAGGAGGCATTCAGTCACATGATTAGGATCCTCTAATAAAATGGCAATCACTCCACTGAGCTGGTTAAATATGCTTGTAATGAGATAATTCTCTTGGCTAGACTGCAGAGAAAGATGGGGTAAATAAAACAGGCAAACCAAACAGAACAGTGTGCCCAGACAATTAGGTTGTTCTCACTTCTTTCTGGTTATTTGGAAGGGAAGAAGAACAAGCAGGAGTTACAGATATATAAAATGACAAGCCTGTAATACTATGAGTACTGAGACACAACAGTAAACAGGTTGGTTATAGCAGAGTTCTGGTGGGCAGACAGCAAGAGAGTCCTGGGTGGGGATACGGGAAATCCTCCGATTTTCACTTTTGAGGGAAACAAACAGCAATGTTAGAAATCTGATCACCCTGAGTAAGTGGTGAAGAAGTAATGAGGGATCTGAACAGAAATGCAACACTATCTTAAATACAGATAATGTTTGATTTCTGCAGCAATAAGATGTACTCATTTTACACGGCCTCTTATAATCCGGTCTTTTTGTAGGTATATAAATATATTCTGTGGTTTTATATATACATAAATACAGGATAAAGAATTTTACTTCTTTCTACTATGATATCATATGGTGTGCATAGCTGCTACATCACAGTTTCGTATGAGCTTTTCAAGTTCTTCAGAGCCTCTCTTACCTTGCTTTCTTCTAAGTGCTCCAAAGCTTCTTTATAAGACGTTGGTATTTGAGACACAGACTGTCTAAGTATCTTTTCCAGTTTGTTAAGATTATCACACACCTTATCTTTGGTTTTTGTGTAGCTTTTGTATTTTTCAAAATACCTGTAGGAAACAATTAATAGACCAATTAAAATTTGTTGTGGTTGCTCCTCTCTCCAACCATATGACACTTAGTCAAGCCCCATACATGCTTTTTGGAAGATACTAAAAATGATTACATTGTAAATTATTACTAATATGCTTATTGTCTGGTAATTTTCCTTCCATTACAATCACATCTGGGAACAACAGAAATGCTTACAGTTCTTTCTGCTGAATGACTTCGTTCTATCAGAGCAAAAACAACACTGCATTTATTATCAGTCAAATTTCTCGTAATAAGAAACATGATCTAGGAAGATCTCCTAAACCTACCTCTGTTCATCAGCTTCCTTTCTTTGAGCCCTCTCCCTTAATGCCAAACTCTTATTGACGAGTTCAGTTAAAGTGTTTTCCAGACATATTTTGTCTTCTGGTTTCACTACGTTCTTCAGCTTGGAGTACAGGTTTTCTATGTTAGCCTTTGCAGAGTTGAACTCTTCGTGTTTCCATTGTGGAGTCTGACAGACCTCCTCTGAGCTACCGAGCTCTGCTGCAGCAGACTTGACTTGAGCTTCATAGTCCTCGAGGAACCTGGCAGCCCTCTGAACAGCCTCGGTATAAAGCTCACTAGTCTTACATGCCTCCTCCAGAGCACTCTGAAAGTGTTAAAAAGACAAAGGAACAATCAAGAAAGACTGTTGAGCTCCTTGGGATCACCAGATGGTCTTCTCAGAATTTCACACCTCGTTGTCTTTGAGACCAATGCTCCCAGAATTGGCCTGAGGAGGTGAGGGAGGGCACATGACAAATGCACCCTGCTACTTAGGTAGTCACAGAGCAACGCTGTAACCTATGGACTGACTGCCCTCAACCATAGGAACGGAGGTTATGAGGAAACCGTCAATACCGGAAAAGTCCAGAGAGAAGGATGGCAGGACACAAGAGCCATAAGATCCTTTATGGACACGGAAGTATACATCCTGTTCAGACAAGGAAAGCCCACACATCGATGCTTTATTTTACTCCAGGGGATTATCTCCGTTATGACTTGCCAAACTGCTTCTCGCTAAACCCTCTTCTCTTATGTATTTATGTGCAGAACGATGTGTGACTTTGCCAGCTCTTGGATTCCCACAAGGCAGAGAAACTTTGCCATAGTGCTTCTCACACAATACCCAAGCAGTGAAGATGAAGCATAGCAAATTAGGAAATCTGGCAGCAGGACCACAGGTCCATCACGGATGCTGAGTCCCTCTCCCTATTATTTAGCTACTACCTCATATTTCCTTGTTTGTATCCATTGATCTCTTGGGCCGTCAGGGCACAGATCTTCTTGACCAGGACAGGGTTCCAGAACGTCTCTGCTATGAAGGTTACCACTCTTCTGGTTTCCAACATAAATTTATTCACTAACTCCTTCTCCTTGTATTAACACTTCCCTTTAGCTTAAGGAGTCCTTTTCCATTCATTAAGTCTACATCCAGCCTAATTACATTTCTCAGCCAGATTTCCCACTTGCCCTCATCTTAACAGCTTGAGCAAATTCAGTTTTATTAACTGTCCTCAACACTCCTCATCCCTCTAACGGCATCTCTTCCAGTTTAAGTGGATCTTTCCTGACAAAGGCATCAAGAATCAGGTCGATCCTGCAGCAATGCCTTATCAATGCCTTATATACTTGTGTTAAAGCCTTGGATCCCAGTTGCCTTTCCTTGGCTCACCCTCCCTGAGGCCTGATGACATTAGTTTGACCTGTGCTTTACTCTCCTTGATCGTTCCCAACTGGTAAGCTTTGTCTTTATTGTAGAAACAAGGAACTTCAGTTTTTTTCATCATTGTCACTATTGAAAATGTCACATAAAATCAGTCCCAAGAATAATCCCAGGACATTTGCACCCAGTCTCTCTTCAGCTCAATATTTCAACACAACCTTTTCCTTCCTCCGCTTTACCTTTCTTTTCTTGTGCTAATCCCCATTGCTTGATTATAATCAAACTGAATACAACTAATTTCTCTGTATCCTTAGTTTCTTATCATGATTCCCATCATATCCACCAATGCAGAGATGATGATGGGCCAATTCAGTTATTAGAATAAAAGGAGGATACATGTCATGAAAATATAAACACTGCAGTCACAGACACCTAATCTAATCATTGGGAAAAGACATATGGCCATACCTTAATTTTATTAAATATACTTACAACACGGGCAGCAATGTCTGTCTTCAGTTGTATTTCATGACCCTGCAGTGTCTCTAATTTTGCTTCTATACCAGCAACAAGAGATTTTTCTTCTTGGTTTTCCCTCTCTTTTTCCATTATACATTTAATATCAGAAAACTTTGCTTGCATCATATCCTGAATTCCTTCCCATCGCATCTTTTCATACTGCATTATTTTTATGTCTGTTAGAAGTGGCTGCTGGAGCTCTAATTGAATATGCTTTATGATGTGGAATACATGCTCTACTTCATTCTGGATACCTTCCTTGTTTACACACTGGAGACCAGAGACCAAGTTTTGAAGAAACTGATTCAATTCCTGAACATCTTTCTCCATGCTCTTTATTTCTTCCCTTTTAGATTCTTTGAGTGGCGTATCAAAGACATCATTTTTGTATATTTGATTTGCTACCTCCTGGGTTAAGTACAAGATTTGTTGAACTGTCTGAAACAGAATCTGTGCAGATATAAGATTAGCAGCAGGAGAAGAGGCAGAGTTATCATTTAGGATGTTAGCTTCTTTTCTTACTGTGGATGTCACAGTCTGGATTTCATTTAGCAATGCTTGAATCTTATCGCATTCCCTAACAACATTATCAAAGCGTATTATCTTCCCTTTAATTTTATTTTTAATTTTAAAAAATTTAGTTTGCAATTCGTCCAGCGGCAGTGAGTCCCATTTTAGACCTACACATTCAAATATTTCTTTGTACTTCATTATTTGTGACAAATTGGACTGAAAAGCTAACACTTTTTCTTTAAGTGCTTTGCATTTATCCTTCACTTCCTGCTTAGCACCTAATAATTCATCTTCTTCCAGGTTCATTTCACCATACTGTAGATCATTAAGATCTTGCTGCAATGAAGTAATTTCTTCAGCAAACTCTCTGTAGACAGCTATCTTTTTTTCTACTTCATGAAGTTCACTCTGAATTTGTCTCTGTGTCTTCCTTGCTCTGTTCTTCAGACTTCTTAATTGATCAATCAAAAACAGTTGTTCAGACAGGCTCAGTTCCCCAGCTGTGACCTGACTCTCTTTACAGTGGGATGAAATAAGCCCTTCTATTTCCTGTATGTCCTTTAAAATGGCTTGTTGATTGATTAATTCTGACCATGTGCTGGCTTGGTTCATGTCAGGCCTAGCAAGCATCTCAGCATTTCGAAGCTGACAGTGAACTTTTTCTACTTCTGCAATAAGTCTTTGCCTCT
This sequence comes from Burhinus oedicnemus, assembly GCA_008921705.1. Lineage (NCBI taxonomy): Eukaryota > Metazoa > Chordata > Aves > Charadriiformes > Burhinidae > Burhinus > Burhinus oedicnemus. The sequence goes on from VFFE01007492.1 coordinate 563,045, forward strand.
CCTCCAGCTGGAGCTCTAGGTGCTGTAATCTTTGAGCTGATTTTAAAACAAGAGCCTTGTATGAATTCTGCAATGTTTGTAAAAGGAAGGTCATATCAGAGATCTCCTCTGGATTCAAGTTGGGAATGATGTGCTGGAGCCCATAATCCAGTGATACAATCACAGGCTCTCTGTTTAGAACTTCTGTGTTCATAAGCTGACAACTTCTGATCTGTGATTTAACAACACTGGGGAAAAGTGCTGCTTTCTGATCAAGAGAGGACAGTGAATCTTTAACCCATGAAATATTTTCTTTCAGCTTTTTCATCATTTCATGTTTCATGAGAGCAGGACCAGTGATCTGAACATCCTCTTGAGGAGCTTGTTGTGCTGATAATGCTTCCAATTTGCTCTGCAAATCATGTATAGAGTTCTCCAAAGCTACCTTCTCTTGATCACTCCAAATTCTTTTCATCTGCAGTTCAACCCTTCTTTTTAATAGAGAAAGACCACGTTTAATGTCCTGTAGCTCTGTGGTCCAAAGTACAGGGTATTTGCCTTTTCCTTCAGATTGGGAATGTAACTCTGCTTCTAAATACTGCTCTTGTATCAGCCTCTGAATATCCTGTGCTTTATTCATAAGCAGGTTAAATTCATTGATTTCTGCCACAACTTGATCATGTTTCTTTTGCACTGTTTGTTCCATGTGTTGCCACCACTGCTCCAGTTGCCTCATTTGGCTTTCAGTTAACACTTTATCCATGCATGTTAAATGCGGAGATAAACCTTCTTGCTGAGTTTTCAACTGGTTTAAGACATCTCTTTCTTTTTGTAAGGACTCTATGCATGCCTTAATTTTCTCCAGAAGAACTGTGCTGTTCATAGGACCCCTGCCAAAAATATAAGCAGTGTTCAAGAAAAAAAAAATTCTTCTAAAACATTGCCTAGATTTTAAAAAGAGAATTTCACTGTTTAGAAAACAATTCACTCACTTTACTCACTTAATCACATGTAGCTCTCAATATTCTCTCACAAACCTTCTAACCACCATTGCAGTATCATTATTTCTTGTTTATCTGTACAGTATTAGTTATTTCTAGATATCTCTGCAGGAAACGCATATTCTAATAGATATTCTCTAAAACTGCAGTATATACTAATACAGAATATGTCATTTTCTAAAGGAATGTAGCCTCCCTTTAAAGTTAGAATAAATAAAATTTTCAAAATCAGCAATAGTGTTAAGTCATCTCCAAGTATATTAACATTTTATGGTACTTACTGATTTACAGTGAAGATAAAACTTAGTTATAAGAAAAACTTAAAAAATTCCATTCATTCAAGATTAATTTGGAGGAATTTATCTACTCATCTTTTATTTCCAGGAGTACTTTGAAATTCCCACCTAAAATACATTTAGCAGCTAGATTTTTATTCAATTTTTTTTTCAATCTCTGTGCAGTAAATTAATGATTTCATAGATTAAAGATTTTCAAATTATTGTGACCAATAGGCTAGTTCCATGGGTTGAAGGCTAATTCATAAAAGGTACTAAATATTTTGTGTGCGTTGGTTACCTCTAAATTGGTACTGTAGACTTATTTATTGCCACAGAATTATTCCTATCAAATAAGGTTAATTTTCAGAGTAATGAGATATTTCACTCAGAAAAAAAATTAGAATTCATGAGTCCTTAAAGAAAAATATTTCATATCTGCGATATTTTTCCAAATATATTTTAATATGGCTTTTAGATAGGTTTTTAGCACAGCAATCATTTATTTGTTTTGCCTAAAAAATAAAAAGAGTAGATGTTGCTAACAGACAGCAAAGAACCACCAGAAATGCTTCTGTTTAAGGCTGTTTAAACTTACAAACCTATGAGACTTGTCTTGCTACCTAACATAAACGAGATGGATAAAACACCGTATTCTTGTCTGAGCAATACTGCAGCACAGCACAAAATTCAGCCTAGGACCATATTTGTTCTGTAACCTTAAAAGAAACCCTGAACTATACTTACATTTTTATGTTATCTTTTTCTGTTGACAAGTTTTTCATTGAGGACTGAGCAGCAGAAAGATTTTTTTGGTACTCATTAATTAAACAGTACTGTTGTTGCTTCACTGCCTTAACAGCATCTAGCTCTTGAAGCAGCCTGTCCCAGCAGGGCACGACAGGCTCTGTGGTTTCCAGCTCTGCTCCGTTTGATCCTGTTGCATTGGGAAATGCTTCTTGACTATGACACAAAGATTTTGCTTTCCACGTTTCCAGTTCAGTTTGTAAATTCTGCAATCAAGCCCACCACAGAGAGAGGATTAAAAGAGGACCTTGAACACTTTCACCACAAAATACAGTTAAATACTGATACACCTACAAACATATGCTTCCTCAGTCACATGCAAATGAGCACACATGCCTGTGCATATCATGGAAGCACACATGCAATCATAGGTGTATCTACTACTGTGCTCTAGAAAAGCAGTACAAAATATGGCATTTACATGGACATATTTGCATTAAGGCACAGTGTTTGTAGATTACCTGGTAGAGAAACTGACTAATCATAAGACTATATGCAACAATTTTGTTTTGCCCAGGTGAATCATAATTCTGCAAGTGTATCGCTACATTAACAATGAGGAATGGCTTTGCAATTTCCATACCTCCAGCTCTTTCAGTTGTTCATTTATGAGCACGATATCCAGTTTAGCCACTTCATTTTTCAGCTCGTTGACCTTTTGTTCCTCTTCAAAATATTCAGTGTTTATGTGCACTCCAGGAAATAGTTCCTTCTGGACGACCACTTCTGCACCTGTGTCCTACAACGCGAAACAGGATTCTTATTTCTGAAGGTCCTAAACCAACAAGTTTTCTGACTGCAACACTTTGCTTCACATGTTAAGCCATACCTAAATCCTGCTGTGGCTTCCCCCACAGCCTCTGTGGGTCAACCAGGACCCAGAGACTGGAACCTCCATCACTAACACCCTGGCTTGCCAACACTGCTCAGGTATCTACGAAATCTCTGCCCATCATTTTAAGTTTGAAACTTTGATATCACCACCTTCAAACAACATCCTCCCTGCACCCACCTCTGCTACTTATAAATTCACAGGTCTATCCTATCTTCTCGTCCTCCTCCTTACACATTCATGGACATTTAATCTCTCCTCACATCTGCATTCCTTCTGCTCAGCACCTGCCTTAATATACTGCTTGCTGTGTCCTTCACCAGGACCACCTCTCCAACTGTTCTTCACAGGGCGACTCACGCGTGAAGCAGCTCGGCTGTGACACAAAGCCATGGCTGCTACTGCCACAAGTGCTATCTGAAATCAGGGGTAAGACGAGAGCATTAGCGAGCTGTGTCTCAATCTGGGTGGCGAGGAAGGGAATGGGGGGCTCTAGAGCCAGTCCCCGGCACTGCCATCGACTTCCACAATGACAGAAGGACAAGTCACTTTGGGCGTGGCCAGGTTTAACAGCCCATCAGCTGAGCTGAGGTCATGGCCCAAGTGGATGTTTTTAGCCAGCCCCAGTTCAGATGTAAAACATAATCCTCTAAATCACCTTCAGCTGTTGCAGCCAACATCATAAATGAAATGTCACAGGCTTACTGGATCACGTGGTGATACCTTAAAAATCTTTCCCTATTTCCCTTTGCCCAGTACCTGTCTATATCTGGTCTAAACTGTGATCTGTTCCATGTATAGACTTCATGTGAGTGAATGCACACAAATATACAGATATGACTACAGTGTGAGCTTCTCCATGGTACAAACATACAAAATGAGCAACAATACAAAATTCTTGTTTGATAAACTTCACTGTATTGCTACTTTAGATACTATTTTACTAGGAAGCAGCCAGCTATCCCTGCAGCCATATCACTTGTAAGCTGTCATTGTCATCTGTCTCTGTGGGTCACGAGCCATCCAAAATATACCTGCTTCCAAGTGTGGGAAACATGTAGCACATTGTAGACATTATGGGAAAAGAATAATTCTATTTATTTTAAGTCTTTTGGTTATTTTCAGTCAAAACTGAAGGGGACCACTCATGAAATAGTCAATCAGAGAACTTTTCCATTTCTCTGTGTACACATCCATAATGGTTGTATGAATTCAGACATAAGATTTCATCTTAAGAGACTTTGGAGTGCCATAGAACTGAAGTAAGCAGAAAAACTCAGCTAAGCTATCACAGAGCGAGGAGGAAATCCACTTCACCAGATTGAAATATAAACACATCAAAACACACAGAAAAGTAAGTGTTCTGACACTAAGAAAAACCGCAGGGTTGCTGTGTACATGTTTTGCTTGTTTGTATGATCTTCTCAACGTACACTGTGGCATTGCCTCCCCAGATACACAGACACATAGATAGTGTCAATCTCCCCACATAATAACATTTCCCATAGTGACACCATCTACAAGAAGGGCCGGAAGGAGGATCCAAGGAACTACAGGCCTGTCAGTCTGACCTCAGTGCCAGGGAAGGTTATGGAACAGATCACCTTGAGTGCCATCACAGGGCACGTACAGGACAACCAGGTGATCAGGCCAAGTCAGCATGGGTTCATGAAAGGCAAGTCCTGCTTGACTAACCTGATCTCCTTCTGTGACAAGGTGACCTGCTTGGGAAAGGTGACTCGAGGGAAAGGCTGTGGATGTTGTCTACCTAGACTTTAGTAAAGCCTTTGACACCGTGTCCCACAGCATTCTCCTGGAGAAACTGCTTGCTCATGGCTTGGATGGGTGTACTCTTCACTGGGTAGAAAACTGGCTGGATGGCCAGGCTCAAAGAGTGGTGGTGAATGGAGTTAAACCCATTTGGTGGCCGGTCACAAGTGGTATTCCCCAGGGCTCAGTACTGGGGCTGGTTCTGTTTTATATCTTTATCAATGATCTGGACGAGGGGATCAAGTGCACCCTCAGTAAGTTTGCAGATGACGCCAAGTTGGGCAGGAGTGTTGATCTGCTTCAGGGTAGGAAGGCTCTACAGAGAGATCTGGACATGCTGGATCAATGGGCCAAGGCCAATTGTATGAGGTCTAACAATGCTAAGGGCCAGGTCTTGCATTTGGGTCACAACAACCCCATGCAACGCCACAGGCTTGGGGAAGAGTGGCTGGAAAGCTGCCTGGCAGAAAAGGGCCTAGGGGTATTGGTCAACAGCCAGATGAATATGAGGCAGCAGTGTGCTCAGGTGGCCAAGGCAGGCATTAGCATCCTGGCTTGTATTAGAAGCAGTGTGGCCAGCAGGACTAGGGAAGTGATCACCCCTCTGTACTCGGCACTGGTGAGGCTGCACATCGAATACTGTGTTCAGATTTGGGACCCTCACTACAAGAAAGTCATTGAGGTGCTGGATCACGTCTATGAGGAGTGGCTGAGGGAACTGGGGTTGTTCAGCCTGGAGAAAAGGAGGCTCAGGGGAGACCTGAAAGGAGGTTGTAGAGAGGTGGGTTGTCAGTCTCTTCTCCCAAGTAACAAGCAATAGGACAAGAGGAAATGGCCTCAAGTTGCACCAGGGGAGGTTTACATTGGTTATTAGAAAAAATTTCTTCACTGAAAAGGTTATTGAGCATCGGAACAGGCTGCCCAAGGAAGACATTGAGTCACCATCGCTAGAGGTATTTAAAAGATGTACAGATGTGGCAGTTAAGGACACGGTTTAGTGGTGGACTTGGCAGTGCTAGGTTTACAGTTGGACTCTATGATCTTAAAAAGGTCTTTTCCAACCCAAATGATTCTATGATTTTATGAGGATTGCATTGTTCTTTAAATGTTTTTCAGTAGTACCCAGCATGACCTTCTCCATAGTTTTTCCAGGAACTGAGGTTAGACTGTAGTTTCCTGGGTCTTCCCTCAACCCCTTCTTGTAAATCGGAATAACATTGGCTAGCTTCCAGTCAGCAGGGAGCTCTCCAGATTCCCAATACCTTTGGGAGATTTTGTTGGAGTTTCCAGTCAGAGCAGATGTGCAAGTCCCAGGTAAGACCTGCCAATGGACGGGCCAGCTGTGGACCTGCCTATAGATTTAACTGTGAAGATTAGGTCTGGCCCGGCCTTCTATTTAAGAACGTGACCAAGGATCAGCAGTCATGGGACATTTGTGATATAAGACCCTTACTCTTAAGGAAGAATAGACTTGGTAATGTCATTTAGTAATGTACCTTGTTATTAATTCAGCTTGAATTCATTCTCCTTTCTCTAATTTATTTAATTTAATTTCTTATGCTGGATCACCGTTGGATTTCAGTTTTCTGATCTGCCTTTCTTATGATGGCAAAGACTATCACAGCTAACTATAATAACGTGGAAAGAAGTTGTACTGATTAACAATTTAAAGAAAAATTCTAAAATCATAAAATAAACACTGATTATGATGGCTCTGAAAACCAATATTGCCCTTTTGAACAGATCCACTGAAAAATATGATATGGCTAGCACTTTGGATAAAGTTCAAAACTACCACGGACATAAAGCAGAACTATACACAATGGTCTTGACTTTGATGTCTTCTTTTATAACAGAAATTCAGCTGAAACCCATGTGGAAACAAAAACTCAATTACTCTGACACATGCAGCTAGAAATAACAGAATGTGGGTTACCTCATGTGCAGAAACTGGGGAATTAGATTCCAGACCATGTTTCTCAGCTGCTGCAGATTTCAGGACTTGACTCTTCTGGCACACCGTTTGCTGAACCTGCTCCACATCTTCTCTATATGACTGATTCTTGACATAACTAGGTTTCTCCTTTTGGTGTAAGAAAAATAAAAGAAACAAGTAACCAAAAAGCCCTAATCAAACCTGGCGAGTAGTAATTACAGTGCTTGAGATGACAAAGTTACGAAGCCGATAATTATAGGCAGATGAGGAAAACCACAATTATATCTCATAACTTACTGTGGGCAAGGTTATGGCAAAGGAAACCATTTAGAAGAAGCAGTGCCGTAATTTTGTTATAAATTTTTAGAAAAACTGCAGATTGCAAGTGTTCTCCCTCTGACCTACACTGTTCATGTTTCGTTCTTCTAAGCATGAACTGTGTACCCCTGGATGCAGTCTTGAGTGCATTTTTAAAAGGTTTAGCTTTTTCCTGAGGCTCCAATCTTGTACTTGTACTGTAGACAGAGTCTGTGGTTAGACACCCAGCTGATTCCCAGGCAGGATATTCCTGTGGGCAGCCCAGGGATTTGCTGTATGTACATGCTGAGGTATTTGCTGACTATAAGTTCTGCCTGAGTTTGTTTATCATCTGGGGACAGATGAAATACAACAGCCACCTACACAAAATAAAGAATGGCGAATCCTTACAGCATGACCATGGCGGAGAGCACAGCATCAGGCACTTATCCGTGCTGCACATATATCTGAGCTAGTGGCTGCAAGTCAGATAGCATACACACTGAAAGTAGCCCACTCGCAACCCAGAATGAACAAATTTACTCCAATTCTCAGCAAGCTCATGAGTGCACACTGTGCTCCATCTTGTCACAACTACACTGCTTTCAGTATCTCACACAGTTTGCTAAAACTGAAGGTCTGAGAAGTCTGCCTCTGTCTTCTCTATAAAACCCTTTCAGGGAGGGGATGACAGCAGCAAAACCCGTTAGCCTTTTCAACTCCAACAAGAACTTAGCCTCTTCCCACTCATTACGGCTCCAGCTCCTAAACGCTGCTCTAGTTTGTTGAAATTCCTCCTGTACCAGGGTGCACCAAACATGACACAGCATTTCAAATGCAGCCTCTTATGTGCAAAGTAAATATCTAAATAAGAAATCTAAACAAATGAAAGATACTCAAGCAAAATAACAGTATTCAAGCAAAACGGTAAGAAGCCTTCACAATACCTCCAGGTGACTTGGAATGCAATATCCTCAGCAAACCACTTTGTGGTAGCCCATAGTAATGAAAAAAAAAAATTCCCTCCCTACTAATTTTAAATGTACTGGGAAGGATTTAGAGAGTTAACGCATACTAAGTATACGGCACATCAGACAAAAATAGGTCAGTGTAACTTGACGTTTTTGTTATCTATTTATTAGTGCTATCACCTCCACTGCAATTCAACTGTATATATATACCCTCAAATTCAATCACTCTTGTGTAATCTCATGTCCAGTTACCTCTGCTGGACGGGTTTCCTTTCTTGTTTCATCACCTTCAATATCAACACCATCCTGATGCCTTTCCAGTTCTGCTTCACCACCCTGAGCCATATTGTCCAGAATGTCCTCTTGGACCCTATCATGTTTGTCCATACGTGAGCTCTCTTTATCAGCCTCCCCCTGATTTGAAAAATATAAAATGTTCACAATGAGTAAAAGTCGCAGTCCAAAATCTAAGTTCACTAAGGAACATCACACTCCGCAAGCTGTCTACTCTATCTTCAGCTTAGCTTAACAAATGAAGGAAAAGGCTGAGGTAACCCAAACCCAGAGTCTCTTGGAAATGCCTGCTCAGATCAGTTTGCCATGTTGGGACCTTAATCACTATGAAACAGTTTCAGGACAAACCAAACAGGAGTAAGCACTCACAGGATTTTTAATACTGTCATCGAAGTTTCTGCTTAGACACATTTGACAACTCTAACTATTCATCTCGCTCCTTCTCAGGGAATCCCAGTATGGATGGTTTCCACTCTGACATTTTGATGGTCATCTCTCCCAGCTACTGTTATCAACCAATGGTCAGGTCAATTAGGGCATTCTCCAAATTGCTCCCTCAGCTTTGCACATGTGAAGTAATTTACAGTGTGAACATCCTGAGGTGCCCCAAAAGATCAGCAGTTCCAGGTTAGTGACCTCACATTACCTACCTTGTGCATGCAGGTGACAAAACCTGTTTAAAACACAGGTATGTTGCAGGTTTTGCATCATGGAGAAAGTGGGTCCAAGACCTGGGGGCTTGTAGAGATCATCACATTGATCTCTTGCATGCTTCACATGAGCAAGGCTGAGGGGATGATTTGAAGAACATAATTTATCATTCCTTTCATCAGATAAGGAAAATATGTCTCTGTAAGACTAAAATTTTAAGGAATTACGTATGCGTTTCTAGGGGACACACACACACATTGTCCTGGTTTGGGCTGGACTGCCCACTGAAACAAACGACAGATAGATATATATATAGAGAGAGATATATACTGACATGTATTAGAACGTATTTGTCAGGCATCTGAACAGTCTGCCCCAATCTGTCCTTGCTTTGATGGATACCCTGTAATGGGCTGTCTGACAATATGCGGCTTTCCTCCGAAAGTGGATCATTTTGCTTCTCTTTCTCTGACATATTTCCATTTACATTTTGACCCTAAAAGAAATTATAAAAAAGAAAACCTGCTTGTGTGACCATAAACATTGTATTTTAACATTAGATCTCTGAATGGCAAAAATTACTATCTATAAAAACAAACAGGAGAAATATTGTGCTGCAGTTCTAAACAAGTCTTATTGGTTTAAGACAAGCTCTCAAAGTTCTTTGGCAGACGCATATCTTCAACTTTCTCATCTATACACCTTCTCCCTTTGTGTCCTGACCAAGGATACCTGCTCTAATTACATGCAAAAGAAAGCTATACACAGGTTGTGTTTAAATGGAAAACTGCAGTTTTGAATAGACGTTATTGGCTTGTTACAGAGTTGTTATAAAAAGTTAAGGGAGTTCTCCACATCTTTGATTTACACACGTATGATTACAGAAGGTTTCATTTCAATGAAATTAAGGATGCAATAAAGAAAAGACATTTGAGAGACAGATGTCTCTTTAACAAGTCTTCCACTGTCACTACCGTCAACAAATATACTCACATCATGCATTTCCAAAGGCTCCTTGAACTCCACTGCTGTGGGGCTCTCTTCTGCAGTGACAGGAGTATCAGAAGTGATCCGTATCTCTCTCTTCAGCATTGTATCTGCCTTATCTTCCATTTGGATTTCATTACCAAACTCATCTTTTAACTCAAGGGCTTCACTGAAAATATTTTCCTCCTTTTGCTTGACATTTTCAAGTCTTTCTTCCAGACTCCTGTGTTCACTCTGAAGTGTTTCTATCTCATCCTTAATAAACTTCTGTCCTGGTGAAGAGGTGTTTTGTTTAACAGTTTCTGCTAAAACCAAAATCTTCTTTAACATGTCTTCGCATTGACTAAGAGGTGCTTGTTGTTCCTTTAAACATGAAGAAAACATTTTATTGACAAGTATCTTCACTCAATATACTTAATGCTAAGATCTAAAGTCAATCACTAAAACCATAAATATTTGTTGTGAACAACAAACTGTGCTGAAAAGTACATGCAGACCTATTTGCTGCAGAAAGTCAAATACTAAACCAGTAATTTTACTCAGCCATTTTTGTGAACAGAGGACACCTGAAGCTATAAGCATTATGACAGTGATATAATAATCAGATAGTATGCTGTGAGGTGCATAGTGATCTTTCCAAGTTCTGAACAGAAAATCCACTCCTTCTCCTATTCCTTTTTACTTGCTAGAATCATAGAATCATTCAGGTTGGAAAAGACCTTTAAGATCATCTAGTCCAACCATTGACCCTACTCCACCATGTCCACCACTAAACCATGTCTCTAAGCACCACATCTACACGACTTTTAAACACATCTAGGGATGGTGACTCAACCACCTCCCTGGGCAGCCTGTTCCAATAGTTGATAACTCTTTCAGGGAAAAATTTTTTCCTAATGTCTAGCCTAAACCTCCCCTGGCGCAACTTGAACCCGTTTCCTCTTGTGCTATCGCTAGTTACTTGGGAGAAGAGATCAGCTCGCATCTCACTACAACCTCCTTTCAGGTAGTTGTAGAGAGCAATAAGGTCTCCCTCAGCCTTCTCTTCTCCAGACTAAACAATCCTAATTCCCTCAGCTGCTCCCCATAACACATGTTCTCCAGACCCCTCACCAGCTTTGTTGCCCTTCTCTGGTCATGCTCTAGCACCTCAATGTCCCTCCTATACTGTGGTGCCCAAAACTGAACACAGTACTCAAGCTGCAGCCTCAGCAGTGCTGAGTACAGGGGCATGATCACTTCCCTACTCCTGCTGGCCACACTATTCTTGATACAGGCCAAGATGCCATTGGCCTTCTTGGCTACCTGGGCACACTGCTAGCTCGTGTTTAGCCGACTGTCCACCAGGACCCCCAGATCCTTTTCTGCCAGGCAGCTTTCCAGCCACTCCTCCCCAAGCCTGTAATGTTGCCTGAGGTTGTCGTGACCAAAGTGCAGGACCCGGCACTTGGCCTTGTTAAACCTCATGCAGTTGGCTTCAGCCCATCGATCCAGTCTGTCCAGATCTCTCTGCAGAGCCTTCCTACCCTCAAGCAGATCAACACTCCCGCTTAATTTGGTGTCATGTGCAAACTTACTGAGGGTGCACTCAATCCCCTCGTCCAGATCATCAATAAAGATATTAAGAAAGGCTAGCCCCAAAACTGAGCCCTGAGGAACACTGCTTGAGACCTGCTGCCAAGTGGATTTAATGCCATTCACCACAACTCCCTGGGCTCGGCCATCCAGCCAGTTTTTAACCCAGCGAAGAGTACACCTGCCTAAGCCACAGGCTGCCAGTTTCTCTAGCAGAATGCTGTGGGAGACTGTGTCAAAGGCCTTACTAAAGTCCAAGTAGACAACATCCACAGCCTTTCCTTCATCCACCAGGCGGGTCACCTGGTCGTAAAAGGAGATCAGGTTGGTCAAACAGGACCTGCCTTTCATGAGCCTATGCTGGCTGGGCCTGATCCCCTGGTTGTCCTTCACATGCTGTGTAAGTGCACTCAGGATGAACCGAGGTATAGCAAATTCTGGAGGAAGGGGAATTGTGTATCTGAGCTATGTTTTCAGCTTTCAGTAGATCTCTATGCTCACAGCTATGAGACTATTATCCATTCTGCCAGAGAATACCTACTTATGCATGAAGAATACATTTTAAAACTGAACTTGGCTCACTGACATTTTCCTAAGCTTTCCACTCTGGCTAATTTAAGGACAATTACCAACACCAAATTTAATGATCTCTTTCCTCATTAGGACCAGAGAGGAAAAAAAATGCCAGCTAACCAAACTGAAGAAGGCTGTGTACTTGAGCTAGGACAATTCTACTTTCAGTTCAGCTGACAGTAAAGATCCATTCAGTTCATTAAGGGTGGTTTTAGGCCTACAATTATCTTGATAAAAGGAACATCACATATACTTTATATTTTAGAAATGTTTCTTAGTTTTTCAGTTTGACACCATTAGCAGTTCTCTTTTATAAATGTGATGGTCTCTACAAGCCACTAGGACATGGACCTACTTTCTCCATGATGCAAAACCTGCAACATACCTGTGATTTCAGCTGGTTTTGCTCAGCTGGTGATCGTTCCACTGCCGGACCTTCACATCCAGCAAACTTCTCAGAGACAGTTTTCAGCTTAGTGCTCAGGCCTGCTACCATATCCTGAAACTGCTGGTGCTCTTGAACATGACTTTCCAATGTCTGCACTATGGTCTAGAAACCAAGGAGTTTCTAGGATTAGTCCTCCATTAACTCAAACAAATACAACTCATCCACAGACTGTCACAGCTTTTCCAAGACCTCAGCAGCACAAAAAAAAGCCTTGTTTGTTTCCCATAAAATACCCAGCTAACCACAGTGCACAGAAAATATCTTGCCCTCTTCTCCAGCACACCATGGACTCCACCATGAACAAAATCTTCATTAGCAGCAGGAAGCAAAAGAGTTTGCATTCCCTAAGAATATACTTCTAAAAGGGATGTTTTCTATCCAAAATGGATGAAAGATTAGATGCAGAATGCCACATAGGGTGCAAATGCAATTCGCACTAAACTGGGTGGAACCAATAACAAATGATGCACAGAAAGCCATTCATTCTTCCAAAAGGAAAAAAAAACTACCGTGGCTTGGAGATTATAGGACCAAATGCTTCACATTATAGCTATCTGAATCTGTTTATACAGGTATTAAATGTTATTCTCCATACTTACCTTGGTCTCATTTATTTAAACATTTATCCCTCTACAAAGCACAAGGCAGTGAAAAATGAGTGTCTGGTGCTCTTTTTCCCCACAGTAAGAGAGAGAGAGAGAGAGAGAGAGAGGAATTCCCTGCCCTTTTATAGATGAACTTTCACCACTCCCAGTTTTACCCATAAACTTGGCAGCTGAATGACACTACGGGCAAACAGCGAGAACTGGAGTCAACAGGCATACCAATAATCTGGTAAGGAAAGAGAGTGAGGTTCCAACCTGTAGCTGGCTGAGCAGATTTTCATGTTGCTGTTTTAATTCCAACCACTCCACCGCTGTGAAGCAGGGATCCCCAGTGTGACCCTCTAAGCGATCTTCCTGGCTTTTCAGTTCTTTAAATCGGGAAGTTAAGTCTTCTGCTTTCTGCAGGAGGTTGGCATAGTTTGTCAGCTGAGCTTGCTTCTTCTGCAAACTAGGCTGAAGAGCAAAACCTAACTCCTGTTGCTGTTTCTCCAGTTCAGTTAAAGCCAGTCTCAGATCTTCTTTGCTTTGCTCATATTGCTCCCTGTCGAACTGAAATTGCTCTTGAAGGCTAAGAAAAAAATATTGCATTTAATAGTATTAAAAAAAAATGTTATTCATTACCTAAAAATTGTCAAATTGTGAACAAGTCAACCATTAGAATGAACTTGAGCCTACTGAATACTTTTCTTCAGGTTTGAAATTACTGATCAGCTTTAGACTGGAATTTTCAAGGTGATGAAAATGAAAAACACTGAAGTTATTGCTGATGAACTGGGTTTAAATGCAGGACAAGTGACTAACCCTATTAAACTTTAACCTATAAACCCATAGTTTCTAGCATTTGAGATGTGATGCTCATGCTCTGTATTTTTCAGCTTTTCATTACAGCAGTTCTGTTTAAAAACTACTTTATGGCTCTGAATCTATTTTCCTTGACAACTTCTTATGACAGTCTCCTGAAAGGGAACGTTCTATATAAGATACACATTGAATTGGTTGAGATGGAGGTGGGGGAGTGCTTTAGAGATACAGACAACAAAACCAGCATATGCACTATGGGTCATGTTAGCACAATCCAGTGCCTACTTTCCTGACCTTGACATTAGATTTCAATTTGTGTGCTTTATAAGCATGCACGCTGACCTGCTGCAGGTGAACAGGTTGCTTTTGTCCCACAGGAAATATGCAACTATGATCAGTGAGACAAAAGTAACATTTGTATGTTCACACTTAGTGATGAAGCTCAGATATTTTCCAAATGGAACTTAAATGGCAACATTTGAAAATAGGATTCCGCACAAACAAATCCAAATAAATAAAGTCTGGTTATAATTCTGTAAAGTACAGCAGGATAAATGAGGACAAAAGCAAAGCTTAAGTGTTTTGTTTTTTGCTCCTCAAGATTTGTATTTTTTGGCAAATGACAAATAAAGCATAGCCTCATATGTTAAGTACTCTTGCTTCAAGTTCCCTAATCCAGCTTCACACTGCTGCCATTACCATGTTTCATCTGTTTTTCACAGGCCTGATCCTGCAAGGTCCTGAGCATCTCTTCAGACATTCTGAGCACCCCATCTCCTGTCTTCAACATACTGTGAAGAGGGTGCTCTGCATTCTGCTGTGTTGGATCCAATACAGCCAATGCTCTGTCTTTCTGAAGGCCACTTGTTTTGCTTGTACTGAGTGCTCAGTAATAAGAGAAGGCAACTGAATATTCTGAAAAATACTTATTTTTAATAATTCACTCCCTGATAATTTAAAAAAAAAAAATATACAGTAGGCCTACTCTAGCTTCCATTGATCTCAACAGCAAAGTTCCCAGTGATGTTACTTGAAGTTGGTTCAAGGATATTACGGCAGACAAATATCTTGAAAGTGTCTGCACGTGCAAAATCAGAACTTCAGTCTATGTTTACACAACATACCTGGAATCATCTGACATGTTTTAAAGGATCAATTTGGCTCTCAGACACAGTTGCCACAGTGCCAGTGACACTAAAGTGCCTTTGCTGGCTTAACAATACCAGCTGTCACAGCCAAAAAAGCCTCTCATAGAGCCTGAATAAACCAGGCTTTAAACCCTCTACTTTAAAAATCCCTGCCTCCTGGATTTACCCCAGACTCTCTTCTGAAGTAGTACAAATCTGTGCAAAGGTAGATCCCACCTCTGCTGGGAGACCATGCCTTGGGCACAGAGCAGATCACATTGCAGGGAAGGGCCATCACAGTGGTTAAATCAGTACAGCTTCACTGCATGGTCTAATGGAACAAGAAGCAAAGGGTGCACTTTTTTTTTTTTTTTTTTTAACGAAAGTGGCAGGGCTACTTCAGTATCAAAGGGAATCTGAGGCAAGCTGGCCAGACTCCATCAGCTGTCCTGCCACCCACCTTATACCTCCTGGCTACACCCCCCAACTTGACCGTTCAATCCAAACTGTGATCTGGCCCTCCACAACACAGAAGAAATACAAGTATTTTTGTAGGTATTTTGTTCTGTCCCCAAAGAACACAAATTCAATGGAACTGGTGCAGGAAGAAGAGAAGAAAGTCAGTATAGCAGTAAGTGATCTGTACTGCCTGTTGGCAAATTCCACATTACCTTCTACATTCAGCAGCTAACCGACAGGTACTTTCCCACTGGTTCTGGAGCTCAGAAATACTCTGCTGAATCACTGGATTCTTATCTTTCTCATTTCTCATTAAAGTTTCTCCTAGAGCTACCATGTTCTGTATTTTGGTGTCCCCTGCACCTTTGAGAGCTGTGATTTCCTGTATTAAACAAGAAGCAGTACATACACAACCATTTTTGGTTAAAAAATAAAAAGTATTACCAATGATCTTTTTCATGCTTTGTATACTGCTGTTCAAGACAAAAGAATTCTCCTTCCAACATATCACATAACTGATACATAAATGGATAGATCATCTACTTTTAGAAAGTCTGGGATAACGAGGCTGATTTATTAATTATTCTCTACGTAACAAAACCAATATTGTTCTGAAAAATTAAAAAATGCTCCAAATCTTAAGGAGAGATATTTGTCACAATACTGCCCCTTTCACAGAATGAAACATGTAAATCCCAGCATCCTCGTTTCTGGCTACTCTGTTAGGAGGCCTCCTAAGCAGTCAGAGAGAAGAGACACCAAAGAGGACAACTGGGGCCTGAGAGACCCACCCAGGCAGTAGAGCAGCCCAGCACAATGGCACTGCAGGACACGCGAGAAGCCATATACTTTGCAGATGCCTCCTGGATGCCCCATCTACATTACTGACCTCCCTCTCTGCCTCTGGAGTAGGCTATGATGGAAAGATGCACAGCCACCAGCACCTTATGAGTTCAGTGCTGCTCCACCCAGAGGTGCAGCAGAGAATCTCATCTTATTTGTGTAATAAAACTATGCAAAAACAAACAAACCCCAATACCTTCCCACCCCACCCCCCCCAAATAAGCCACAAAACCACAGGCAATCAGCAGTGACAGTATCTTTTAGGAGGTGCTGACTCATCAAGCATTCTCCTGATACTAGCATGAGCTGTGAAGTGGAAAAGAAACACATTTAACACAATCCCTTTATGTGATTAATCCTTTTGTGTGATGGCAACTAATTTTCCTGTGAATTCAGGTTATTAGCAGCCTTCTTGAGCTTTTTGATTCAGCAAGAAACATCCTGGGCAAGTTCTTCAAAATTTTGCTCTTCCACTGGAAGTCTCTCAGTATTCCCTGCCACTTCACTTACATGTGTTATCAGTGTCTGGTATCTACTAATAAGATCACTGGCTTCTGAAATGTTTTCATCTTCTGTCAACTGAGCCTCCCTCAAGGAATTTGCTAGCTGAGCCATGGAGTCAAATCGTTTTCTGAAAAATACAAAAAAATTAATAAATATCTATTTGTTGTAACAACATGGAGCAATCTTCTTTAGAAGACAGTTCTTAGAGACCAAAGAAAATGATACCTCTGCATTAGTAGTGTTTTATAGAAGTTTTCAAGTTTTGTCTCATCTTTTTTGATCTCTTCTAGTTTTGCTTCCTGAGCAGTGAGCCATTCTGCCAAGACTGTGATGCTTTCTTCAAGGCTAAAGGGCGTATAAATACAGATACAGGTCAGAATGACAGGCATTACATGACTAAAACCTGCTGACAGCAGTGTTTTGCTGAAAAAGTAACATAAATATCATGTGCCTGATCAAGCAAAGTTTTAAGCACAAGCTTAATTTTAAGTATCTTGGTTCATGCCGCTGAAACTATCCATAAGCATATACTCCCATATAACACTGAGTCTGCTACAAAGTGAAAAAACACATGAAGCATACAACAAAACACTTGCTACCCTTTATTAAAATGCCACCTTTAATAAAAAGCAGGGTTGTTTGCTATTCACTATGGCTGTTTAATAATGAATCATTTTATATCACTTGTGATTAAAATGTCAGAAACTACATTAGTTCCCTACCTACTGAGCTGCTGGTGAGAAGCATCAAGTTCCTTTTCTCGTTTCTGACATTTGGAGATCAATCTTTGTAGTTCTGCTTCTTGATCTCTCACACGGCTGTTAAGGTGGTTAATGCTTGCTTTGGGCAAGTAATGCTTCACTTTATTCAGTAAAGTTTTAACCTCTTGGATATCTCGGTCTTTGCCTTCAGATGTTAGGAAGTGCTGAATGAGAGCACAAACACAACATGCATTTGTCAAATTTACTGTTGTATAATAGATAACTGTCACAAGAGTTTTTCAACTCCTGTTACCTCCACCAACATTGTCTATAGCAATTCCAGTTCTTATATATGTTAATATATATATGTGTTAATTCACAGTTTGCTGACTATTCCGCTTGCAAACAGAAAAGCTGCTGTTTGTAGAATAAAGAGAAAGTGAAGCAGATTACTTGGATTTTCTTCTCTACAGCACAAACACATACAGAAGAAATAGGCAAGCAGCAGTCAAATCTTAGCACTGACATCACTGTGTCTTCTTCTGCCACTTAACTGTGATTGCTTCTTGCAGATGGGGCTTTTCCATCTCTTTTCTGTCAATTCTGTCTGACTTAAAGTGAAAATCTGGCTACAATAAAGTGAACGTAAATTTTTCAAATTTGAGTCCAATGGGTCTCAGAATTTCATTTTACTCCCTACATATTAGACTTTCTGCATCTTTGCACACTGAAGTACTTGGTCACAGTCCATTGACTTTCACTCACTACTGTCCTGTCTCTCACTTGCCCAACTATGTATGAACTCGAATGGTGATACTCCATTTTAACAAAGTTTTATTTTCATTCCACTAATGAATGCTTCAAGTTACATGAAATGTTCTTTCAGCCTCAAGTTACAAAACCAATGTAGATGAATTCACTCCTAAGAATAAACTCCTGCGTAAAAAAGTAAAACTTCAAGAACAATCAGCTTAAAAATTAGAACATTTTAATAGCTTACCTTTAGCCTCTGCAGTCTTTCTTCCAGTATCGTTTTTGCTTCTGGGGGGTCAAAGCAGTCCTTCAAAGACAGCTGAGTGCTGCTGAACCAATCATTAAAATTCTTGCACTGACCTGAAAAAAGATACATTCCAATTTTCTCCATTAATTGTATTCTGTAAAAGAAAGTCCTATTTAACATGAAGATTTCAGACAATTTGTGATTACATTTATCAGCGCTACTGTCAAAGGTTACTTTTCACTACAGACCATGTGACAGAAAATGCTGCAGTTCATACTTTTTTTTACCCAACATTAATTGACAATAAAAATAGCTGTTCACTTGGGAGGGACAGTCTGTTATACATAGCAGTTTCAGTAAACAAGACCTGGACTAGCCTATTGGCAACTTTTCTCATTTCCACATAAATAAATACCACTCAAAAACTATTTGAAGATGAGACTGCCTTTGGGCCTAATTCTACACCTGCACAATCCTGTGGCTGCATAAAACAAAAAGTAACTAATAATGCTATTCATTCTCATAACTGAGATTAAATAAAAAATGCCTGGAAAATATGAAAAAGTTTAATTTCCATGTTTTAAAATGAAATGTTCTGACATCTGTTTCTGAATTACGCTTTATACTTCTTTTATCTATTTTTTAAATGTAAAAATAAGAAACAAAATACTTTCATTCAGATTGAGTGGTTTGTTGGAATCAAAAGCCATTTTTATCCAAATCTTGTTCAGAACCCTAAAGCAGTTTGAGATAGCGAAGCAGTTTCAGACACTGAACCAAAAATAAATTAATCGCATAACCTTTAAGAGATTATGATGGTCAATACAAACCTATAAAGCTACATAAACGTGAAATGTGTTTGCTTACGGTTCAAAACACCGATAAAGTGATCTTGAAACACATGTTTCTTCTTATTAAATAAATCAGTGACACATTTAAGCTGCTTATTTAATTCATCCACATCAGGACAATCTGTCTCTTCTTGCAGTAATGTCACATGGTGTTTTTGTTGCAGAATTTTCTGGTGTATCTCCTAAAGTTAAAAAAAAAAAAAAAGGACAACTGTTAAAAAGAAAAATTTGAAGTGCAAGCAGAAGTTCGCTGTACAGAGCTGCTCTAGTACAAACTAGAGTTTTGCAAAAGGGTGTAGCCCTGCCTATGTGTCAAAATAATTTCTTAAAGTATATTGACATTAACAAGGCAATCAATAGGTAGATACAAGCACTAAACTCTTCTTGAGCAGTGTGTATACATCTGTATGCATACATAATCACACATACGTTCACTCATGCACACTTTGGCATCACACAGAAGAGATATGTGAAGTGCACAGTAATACAGTATGTTCCAGAGCATATAATACCTAGAAGCTATAATGTCGTAGCTGACATACCCATTATTTCACTCCTAAACACCTTACGCTGTATGTGAAGTCCCTTTCAAGTGGGTTGAAAAATAACTTAGAAGGAGCTGGGAGACTTAATTAAAAGCTGTATCTTTCTTCCAATGCCTGTGATTTCACTGCCCCAAACACTAGTGGTCTGACACTCAGAATGTGCATAATCCATTCACTGCTCAACAGGAGGTTTAAATCTCACCAGACTTAAATCTCCAAGCAGGAAGCAGTTCTTTCTTCACCCTCTCTCCCTGGTGCAAAGAGGATGGAAAGTTGGCTTAAATTGCCTGCCGGGAGCTCCCCTTGCAGGCAGGCTCAGGTGGCACAAAGACAACCTCTGTCTATTACCCAGTCTTGGAAGAGATACAACCCACTACTGCTTCAACTTATCTTGGGTGGTATACTGTTGTCGTGCCTGTCACTAACCATATCCAACAGCTGCAAGGGTTAACTAACTATATCTGATAACATCCAGTGAAAACAGGCTTTTCATTCATGTTTCTGGCAGTTTAAAGAAATATTCAATCCAGGCTCTTCACTTGAGTTATTCCAGCAGTTTACAACACATACAGGAGAAACACTTAGGAAGACTTGCCCAGGAGAGAAATAATGAACAAAATTATAAAAGATGCGTAATTTGTGGCATGCTACCTCTAATTTAGTAAAGATCTCTAAGGTGTCAGAAGGAGATAAAGCTTTTAAAAGTGATTCAGTGATTCCAATCTGTGTCTTGGCCATATCAAGGTCTCCTTTTAGTTCGGCTGTATTCATGCTGAGTTCACTGGTCCGCCGCTTTGTTGACAAGAGCTCTTTGATTAGCTCTATTTTTTGCACAACAGATGATCTGATGACCTTAAAATTGGAAATAAACATATGTAAGTAATCATACAGGACTGATTTCCTAGAAAATTACAGAACTCCAGGATAGACATAAAAAGCAATGAAATGATTCAAAGTCCAGACGTTTCAATCACAGCTTGTTCCAGTTTCCTTCCCTCCCACTCCACAAATTGAAAAATAATAGTATTTAAGCCCTGCTTTTACTGAGGAGGAATGATCTCAGTTCACCTTTATTAGTGATGCATTTACTGGTGCTGCTTTACTAATAAATTTATTTCTCAGTCTACTCCAATGTCTACACTCAGCTGGATAAAGGCCTTACATGTGCTTCGGCTACCTAGAAAAAGAGGGTGACAGCTCTCTTTGTAACACACCTCCCTGCAGTGACCCCACCAGGGCAAATTCCCCACAGTGATACAAAAAACAGGCAAGGACAACAGAGAGGTGGGGAGCTCTGGCTTGAGACTAGTCACTAAGGAGCAACAGGTCTTTAACCTTATCCTTAAGGCTTCTGCAGATTTGCATGAGACACCAACTCAATGGGATCACGGCCATATGCTGAAACACCACCCCAGCGGGCTCAGGGTGCCTGGTGCTCCCGAGGAGCATAGTGTGCACTGTACAAGGTTGCCAAGTCCTTTCCTAAGCTCCTTAGATCACTTTACCCAGTGAAACTCCTCTGAGTTCACTGTCTGCTGAGGATAAATACACAAATAGCCAAACCAGGTCAAGCTCAAGGCGCATCTGACAGAGACTGGGAGTGGATGCTTAGGGAACTGGTATAGGCTCAAGGTAGGCTAACGTGGTCTCAGGCAGTGGAGGAGGATTTATTCTCTGCTGTGTGAAGTTAACACAAAAAGATGAGGGTTTCCTTGTAATATCGCAAAGGAAAACATGACAGTAAACACCACTCTATGCAAATAGCTACATACTGCCAAGCTACATTAAGCCATATCCAGGTAAAGGTACAGTTTAAAATAGGCAGTTGCATGCTGAGTTGCTGGGATCCCCAAAGGGATGACGCCTTGTTCTTGGCCAATAGCTAAGAGCCAGTTATCACTGATATCGGCATCTTTCAGTAGGCCTCCAAAACAGCTGCATCAGGTCTAAGTCCCTAAAAGGCACAGGACTGAGAGAAGCCTTTGTGTTTAAAATGACACTTGGTTCTAACAGCTTGAGAAAGACAACAAATGAAATGTCACTGCTTATAGCCAACAAAATGCCTCCAATTCTCTGAATAGATTTAAGTCAAACAGAAGCAGGGCTGTCATAATGAGTACCAGCCTATTAGCTGTAAAAGCTTCTTTGTACCTGTAGCTCCAGTGGAGGTTCACTACTATTCAGAAGTTCTTCTATCTCAGCCACCGTGTTGTCAAATTTCTGGAGTTTCTGCTCTTGGACTCGTAAGCATGCCTAAAGGTGGAAAAAACCCATTGGTAACTTTGTTTCCCCATAAATTAAATTTCCATATTTCTGTTAGAAAATTATATTTCTAATACTCTGAATCTGCATTTTGGCACATACAGCTCCCACAGCTGGTTGATTTCCTGATTTTCATTTTAGCAATTCAGACATTTATTTGTATGAGAGTCAGAAACACTCTATGTTTCTCAGGCAAGGCAGTTGTTAATGCAAATCTAGCACAAATTTAACAATCGTAATTATTTTACTTCTATATTAAACCAAGTAAATTTGCAGGAAAATAATCTTAAGTTTGTATTTATTCCTTGCTGCTTCTATTAAAAAGTACTTTTTTAATTTAAATCCTTTATATATGAAAAGACCTCTGCTCATTTGAACGGATTTTGGAACAAGCCAGTAATGTGAAAGTAAAATACCAGCTTCAACTTATGAAACAGGATATAGCTAAAATAGTCACGCTGCCTCACATTCCCAAATCGATATTCCAAATGCTCTCGGGACAAAGTACTCCTTTGCAGTCTCTGTACAAGCAATCATCAAAAGCCACTCACGTGCTGCAGCCCTTAAAAGAGTTCCCATTTGCATACTGGCTACAAGGGAAAACAGAACTTCTTCCACATTATTTATACTGAAACCATCTTTAAATATACAGTCAAATACTTCATTAGTTTGTTCTTTTGCGACAGGCTTCTTGAAAGCACACGCACTGGTGCTCTGCTGGGTGGTCCCAAAGGACGCTGGGTTTCAACTCTATGTAACATGATACACATTGCAACAGTTGGGTTTTTGGTTTTTTTTTTATAATTCATGTAGAGATGTATCGGGATCAACAACAAAATAAATAATAATAAATTGATAAATGAACCTGACACCCTCTGCACTTTAAATCGTTTACAAAAAACCCAGTGCACCGAGTTCAGTTTTCTCTCCTATTCCGCTTTTATAGTAGCTCACAGGAAACGCGGTTTCTCTCTCCCTTGCCTTGCACTCCCCTCTCCCCTGCCCTCCCCTCTCTTTTGAGAACTACCCTCTCGCATGGGAGCAGCGGAGTAACCTTAGCGGAGTAACCTTAGGGCAGGCACCTCCAGCACAGCCCTTCCTGGGCACTGGCAGAGGCAGGTCTGGGGCGTGCTCGCACCGCGCCGGCCGCCAGCGGTTTCAAGTAACAAAACGGTTCTTTTGCTACGCGCGGTTGGCAGCTGGTGCATTTCACTGGGGCCCTCAGGGACCCGAACCACCCCGCGTAAATTCTACCAATAGGATGGTAAAGGCAGTAACAATGTGACAAAATATCCAGCCCTGCACAGCGTGGATACTACTGTTTCGCTGGGAAGATCTGTACACAAATAACAACTTGGCTTTTTATTGAACTGCAAATTAAAACAAACGAGCAGCGCTAACAGTAGCAGTAATGCTGCAAATAAGCATAATAAAACCAGGGCATTTGTAGCATGTCAACACTAAGAAAAAACTGCCCGCATATTTTCAAACAAGCGGATATGGGATATATTTATGTCTCAACCCCACTCAAGCAGGAAATTATTTTTGTTTAGTAGATACTGGCTATAACCACAACGAAGCAGCGCAGCTGGTCGATTATGGCCCTAAAGTCAGAAAATAAAATATTGTGAGACTTTTCAATGGCACAGAGCTAGTGCATGTGTTTTTACACCCACCTGCACCCCGATACCAAGAGCTAATGCTATAATCTGTACAAACGGGGCATGGGCAGTCCAGGCTCTGCTGACGTCTGCCCGGTGCAGCCCCTGGAGACCCTTAGCAGACAGTCACTATTAATGCTGCATTAATGCACATTGGGGAGCACACCAGGACCAGGATCGCAGGAGCAAATAAGCAACCTCTGCAACCTCTTCTTGAACTGCACGCTGCCCAGCCATTTCTGAGGCCCCAATATCTTCACTGATGGGCAATTTCTAACTAGAAAACTAATCATTAGCCTATACACACTCTCTTCCCTTTCTTCTCTAGGCACAAGGAAATATGTGCACCACTGTACACTAGACTACAAGCTTTCCAGGCCTTCTCTTTGCTGTATGTTTGTACAGCACAAAGGAATGTAGTCTAAAGCATTTGCAGTGCTGCATTAATTTAAAACAATTTAATATACCTACATGCTATCTACTTACTAGTTTCCAAGACCTGTACCCCCAATACATTATGCAATATCTTCAGTGAAATTACCCATGCAGATACAGTTGCAAATGTTACAACTTCCTCTGCTTTTGCAGTACTGGTATTTCTATGCAACATGCATGTTTACAGTCTGAAGTCCGTATCACTACAGTGTAAGTTAAGGGTAAAAAAATTTCCATTCAAATTACCTTCAACTGCGTAAGGTCCTCTTCAGTCAGACAATGGTCTTCTGCATTCTTAAGTTCTGCATTTGCCCAAGTGTCAATTGTGCCAGATAAACTAAGAAGTTTGTCCCACAAAGCCTGAGCTCTTCCCAAATTATCACAGTAGTTTTCAGTCTTTTCATTGATCTGCCATGAGATTTATATACAGAAAACATACAGATTTCAAAAATGTTGAGTTACATTCTAAAAGCAAATGCAGCATAATAAAACCTAAGCAAGATGAAACCACCCACAAAAACAACAAGCGCAGCAAGGGAAAAAAATCTCATGTGTTTTCACAGTGAACTGGTCACAGAGAAGATATTTAAATCCCTGCCACACATGTCGCCAAACATACCAATCACAATGGCAGCTTGCCAGTTTTTAAGGCAGGTTTAGGAAGGAGCCCTGCTCATTAATGTTTATCTACTCTCAGTAAATACCATCTAATCTCAGTATTGATGCACTGCTTAGATTGACAGTGGCAAACATTTCTCACCAAAAGCACCAGCATTGTAATTCTCCAGATCATCTCTGAAGTCTAAATCCACAGAAGTTGTTATGGAATCTTACAGATTCATGCAGAAAGCACAAATAATGCCTTTCAGCATTTCCTAGAATTATTTACTGTCAAGGAGTACCCATGACATAAACTACCTGAGAGATCATAAACATTACGCCAATAGACACTCTGCAAGCTTTGGTCTGGTAAACACTTGGATTTATCTCTTAAGAATCTTTGCCATATTGCACTTAATTTATTCCAAATATTACACACCCGTCAGAATCAATTACTAGAATGCATAACAGATAAGACCACCCTGATAATTTACTTTTTACATACATCCAGCCATCTGTCCACAATAACGTTAGCCTCATTCTCGAACGGAGGCTCCTCAAAGCTCCTCATTTTATTGAGCTGGAATTGAAGGTTTTTGCAGATCTGATTTATTTTGTCTACATCTTCACAGTGAGCATTAAATTCCTCTTTTGCCTCTTCAATCTGTGAAAAAGACCAAATGGATATTAACGAGCATGTTTAGTTATGCTTCTTTATTCAGCAAAACATTTTTAACTATGTGCTCTTCTTTTTTGTTTAGAGAAACACAGAGCACCACACAAAACGATCTATTTTACACAATATGACGAGACTAGGAATGAATCCTGTGTTGTTAAAACCCCGTCATGATGATAGGAACATTTCTGTTAGAAATCCGTATTATTCTGTTATTGACTGCAAAATAGCTGAGTGGGAACTACGGATAATATATTTCTGACTAAGAGAGACAAAACTACAGTTTGCTTTAAAAGTCATAATCGCAAGATCCAAGGGAACTGTACGTCCATACACAGAACTTCAGTTATAGAAATAATGCACAATGTAATAATCGTCTGAGATACTATTACAACTCTAAAAAATATGTCCTGACATTCTAATCCCCAGGTTTTGAACTACTTTTTTAAAAAAAACATAAAACCTACTTAAACATAGCCATTGTCAAATATGCCATTGCGAGAAACTGAAATGTCCCTTTTTCCTACTTTCTATTTAAATACTAGACTGCTTCTTTGTGCTTAATTGTAACGTCAGTGTTTACAAACAACATGGAAGCTCGCTGGAAAAGAAACACTGACCTCTAGTGTTAGGCAATTTGATATTAAAAGCTCTCCTTACTTCCCAGAGACAAGCATTACATCTTCTGATATACAGATACTGCCAGCCACTGAGATAAGGAGAGGGACGGCAGAGCAGCACTCACAAACCAGAACAAGGCAGAGAATCTTCTCTGTTATTATGTTATATAATTATACATAATAAATCATCAGCACTCAAGGACGTGCCTTGTACTGTGCCGCAGCTATTGCTGACTGCAATTCTGAGAGTGGGAGTTGCAAAACTCAAGGTGAGGAAGGGTTGCTAACAGAGTGAGGGGTCTCCATACAAGCAGGGGCCAGGATATGCAGGCAACCTCCCCTGCAGCAGGAGCCTGAGTGATACGAGATGCCAGAGGTGAAACTGGTGAAACCAAGAAAAGACCCTGTCTCAGCTGAAGGCGGGGTGGCAACACAGACACCGTCCCATTGCCTGAGGGAAGAAACCGATTACGTTCCTGCTTAAATTTAACCATCCCAGGCACTGCCTGAAAGCAAATGTTCCTGAATGATATGGGTGATGCTGCATCAGAAAGCCTAAAAATGGGATCTAAACAACCAGTTATATAACCCAGCTAGGAAATGTGAAACCTGTACAGTAAATTGCTCAGAATGGACATGCTGCTGTTGGCGAATCCATTAGCCATGGACAACTATGTCCAGTGGCTGTATTCATTTAGCCAGGAAGAATGTAGCTGGCTGTCAAATTTTTGTCTGGAAAAAGTGGTAAAATTAAACTAAATGAGGGGGTGTCCAGCAATACCTGCTTATTCAGTCTTATCAGCTAATGTAAAAGCTACTGCAAACATTTAACTGCTATCAAAGACAGCATGGAGCAAATGTCAGTTACAGAGGCCAAGACTCTTATACAGAAGGTCTAAGTAGGTTTGTAACATAGGAGAAGCCAGACGAGAAGTACCAAACTATGTTGTTATGGCTTCTAACTGCAACACAGTTTGGTCAGCAAAGTCAGCGTGAGGGCAGAGATCCACGCTGCAAATGTAACCAGCTCAAGGAAATACTGTATCATCAGCCCAGTCAAAAACATTTTGGCCTCCAGAAGTCCAGACCCCAAGGCAGCACCATGCTGGCAATCCCCAAGCTGTCTCTTGAGCGCAGTGGCAATGACGTACAGTGAGGTACACAAGCTCCAGCCTGGGAAGCAGGATAGATCTGTCACGGCCCAGCCTCTGAGCAGATGTGCCATGCTGACACAGCCTTACGGCTCCTGCTCCTGCTCCTGCTTGCTCAGGGCTAGCTGAAGATTTCTGCACAGCACTGCACGGTGCAGACAAACCCGGCAGCCCTGCCTGAGACCCACTGACACGAGCAAGGAGAGGATACAGATCTAAATTCTTCGTTATAACCTACAGCAACAGCAGGGAAACAAGCAGCCCCCAGGAGCTGCATTACCTATTATTTTTGCTTTAAGTGGTACAAGATTTTAAAGTACCTTCTTAGTAACAAATTTCTATTTTCATGTATTTACAAATTGCCCACTACAAGGTTGTTAACTCAGTAGAAAATACATAAATATTCTAAAGGGTGTGGGTGAATATGGCTGATTTTAACACGTGTTTTTGGTAGGACAGGATTTCATCTTAGTTTGATACTAGATCGTAGTTTTTCTGTGTGTTTTTTTGTTTGTTTGTTTGGAGGGGTTTTGTTGTTTTGTTGGGTTTTTTTTATCCCTCCCCTTTAACAAGACCTTGATTCACTAAGCAAAGCTAGACATCAACTTAAAACAAAACCAGGATATGGTCCCTAAATATATTTTGGAAGCCAAAGTGAAAGCAAGGTCTTAACATTTGCCCTGAAAGCTAGGTGTACAAAGGAAACCCTACACCCAAAAGCTCCCAGGAAAGGCTTTTCTTTCCTTTTCAGTTAATGCTTGTTACTCACCTTTGTTATCAGTCTGTTCAAATTCTCCTTCCCCATGTAAGAAGTTTGCTGTGAAAGCACAATTTCCTGTTTCTGGATGATGCTGGTCAGACTAGTTTTGCAGCTTTGATACTGCTTCAGGAGGTCCAGAGCCCTTGCACACTGCTCCTGGCTATTAAAAACAGACGTATTATTTATGGCCTAAGCATAAAACAGCAGCCTCAACCTCTTGCCCTTGTTCCTTCTCCTATATTCAAACATACAGGGAATTTGACTACTATGTTTGGAAGAGAGAAAAGGGGGGATAAACTGTACCAGTCATAAACCCTGCAATACCGTGTGATACCTAGTGTGGTATTTGGAGAGTTTTTGGAATTAGAAATGCCCTTCACCATCATATGGCTCTGATTCACATTTAACTGTGATGTGAACTGAGCAGTTCTGTTCATATGATACTCTCCACCTGAAAGGTGAGCTCAGTCACCAGTAAACTGAAATACAATGTGCAGCAGATATCACAGCAGCTTGCGGGGTGGTGGTGGACAGTGGCAAATACCACCTCAGCCCAGCCTTCAGTTGGATTTGAAAACATTACTCCCACTGAAACCTCTGCAAGCCATGAGGATTAACCAGAACTGTGCCAGTCCATGCAAAGCATCCAGACATCTT
This sequence comes from Burhinus oedicnemus, assembly GCA_008921705.1. NCBI lineage: Eukaryota > Metazoa > Chordata > Aves > Charadriiformes > Burhinidae > Burhinus > Burhinus oedicnemus. The sequence continues at coordinate 591,699 of VFFE01007492.1, forward strand.
TAAAGATGGTAAGAGAAGGACAGATGCCCTGGGTGATCAGTCATAGCCTTTCCCAGTCCTCACTCTCACAGACTTATCAAATCAAGCTCTTTTAGTCTTTTCCTGCATAAGAGTCTGTTTTTGCAGCTGTCCTCTTCCATTTGTTTCAATTTGACTTTTCTTTTTGAATGGGCTGGCATGAAATTCAGAGCAAATATAGAAGACATTCGCAGCAGCAGCGAGGTTTTTCTTTTGGGTACCAATTAAGTCCAACACATCACTGTATACCTGCTAAATGATGGGACTGTGATGTCTTAAAAATAAAAAAAATTCATGAACTTTGGCTGCAAACTTCTATGTGCAATTCTTGGCATTATGATAGTTTACAGCATCATAATAGTAACATTTGCCACTGTATCAGCATTTAATTTACTGCTTTTCTGCTCTTTCATTTTACAAGCACACTTCTTACTTGTACAATACTACTTTAAAATGTAACTTTTCTCCTTACCATTCAGCAAGCAAGAGTTTTGTATCCTCCCATAACCTCTCTGTAACTCTGCACTGTTCATTTGCTTCCTCTGCTTTTTCCTCTTTGATCTGTGGGAGCTTATTAGCAATTTCTCGCATAGGTTTCATTTCAACAGCAGCACAATCCAATTCCTTTTCCAGTTCCATTAATGATTTTATCCTTTATTACAAAAAATGAAATACAGCCTTATATTAAAGTAAGTCTTTGATTTTTTTCCCCAATGTAATTAAGTTCCCTCGAAATTCATCCTGAGCTGCACATACCAACTATATTAAATGACATCATAAAAAGTTTAATTTGATCTTCAGTTCATGTAATTTGACACAGTTCTTTAGATGAGTTATGCTGACCTAAGCCCTTTGAGAAAGTAATCCAAAATCCTAAAGTCCAACAGAGCCTGTATGAACATAGTGAATTACGTTCTATTAAAAGGTAAGTGCATTCTGGCTATCTTAAAATACGGTCTAAGAAAGGAAGCTATGCTATAGCATGGGATTTAAGAACTTAAATGGACACAGCTTATAAACATCTCTCCTCTCCCTTTTTCCACCCACATAAACAGTAGTGAATTGTTTATTCATCCTTTGCAAGGCTGCAGAAAGCTCCTCTGAAACAGTATTGGAGACATACAAATCACGTTAGTGGCTTTCTCAGTGTGTGGTAAAATAACACAAGGCTTCTACAGTGCAGTCTCATATCGTGTGTCAGTGCTCAGCAAAAAGACCTGTCTCCCTCTTTGACAGTTTTCTTACTGAAAACTATGATCATAACAATCAACATCCTTCTATTTTTTCTTCATCAATGCTGCTTCAAACAAACACATATATAGAAGTTAAAAAGAAAAGTTATTTAGGCTGCGAGGCTGAGAATAAACCATAAACTCACAACTTCTTTCAGTGCTGCACAGATACTTCTAGCCACATTCAAGTTCCAGTGCTCTACTGCAAATGGGCCACAGGCCCTCTGAGTTCACTGAAATTACGAAATTAAGAGCTTTAAAAAAGAATTCACCTTTGTTGAATAGCTGGAATTGTTGGATCCTTCAAGCCTATTTTGTTAATTCTGTCACGTAGATCCTGAATGTTTTTAAGGAGTTCACCATTTTTTGTCGAAAAAATCATGTATAAGTCTTTTTCCTCTGAAAGCATCTGTTCACTTGGGGGATCATAAGTTGCATTTAGCTCTTCAGATAAAGTCAGAACAAGGTTTTCACAGCAAGTCTTTCTCCCACATTCAGCATCTTCCAAACAGATATCAACTGTTTTCAAGCGTGCATCCAAACATTTAGCCTCTTCTGCCATATGAGAAACTTCTTGTGCAGCCTCTCTCAATGCTTGTCCTTGTATTTCAGGTTGACCTGAGGGATCTGTGAGACATTTGATGGAAGACTGAATCTTCCTCAATGAGGCCATAAAAGCTTCCAGATCTTTAAGGACTGTCTCGCGGATCTGCATTTTACGGCTCATTTCTTCAAGCTGGTTTTGATAGTGGATCATAATTTTACTTGCAGCTTGCAGGTCTATTGGATTAAACTCATCTCTTGCTGAACTATCTAGGTGTTCCAATTGTTTGTACACTTCAATCTGATTTAATATGGATCTCTGTAGCTCCTGAGATTGACAGAACGACCAACAGTGTTAGCAAGTGAAAAGAAATATGTAGCCTGCATTCAAGCTCAACTTATGACTGAAAAAGAAATTATACTCACAATAAAATAAGTATGCTAAACAGGGTGGTTGAGAAAGAAAACCTATTTTTTCCTACTCTGGACTTTGGTAGAAGAAAGGAAAAAGAATAAAAATCAAATAAAATGTTATTTCACATACAGGGAATTTGGTCAGCACTACAGAAAGCCCAAGCCTCTTTCCAGTGATCAGACAAAAAGGAGAGAAAGATGGTAAGAGTCCTGGGACCGAAACCAGCAGGGTCTCACAGCAGGAGATCACTCAGGGCACAGGCCGGCACATAGATGTTTGTTACTCTGCAGTCTTTTAAGTTCTTTATGCCATACCTTTGGAGGGAACTTACATGCATTTAAAAATCTCTTGGTGAAGTCTGCATGCTATCTGGTTACGGCTCTCAGACAAACTGCAGTGTTTCAGTGTTGTGAAACTCCAAATGTTCAGAGAGATGGGAAAAAATGCAGGGCCCTTCCAGCCAAAAAGAGTCATCTCAGACAGAGAGTGCACATGATCTCTGCCCTGCATCTTGAGAGACCTAAACACTATTTAGCTCAAGAGCCAAGGGCAGGCAAATGCAAACTTTCAGTTCTGTGTAGCAGTCACTGTGTTCAGCTTGGAGTGCGTATCAAGAACAAAACAATATTCACCCCGCCTAACAGACAGACCGGAGCCTAGGCATAAGATACTAATAGCAGGTGAAGAAGTCATTGCATACACGCACAGCTTCCAAACCATCCTGGGGTGTGCTCAGATACCTCAGCAGACGTGACACAAGGCAGCTTAGCTTAGCTCACAGATTAACACATTATGTATACGACTCCACAAAGTGATATAAAGCCAGGTAGGAACAGTGTAAATCTGGAAAGTCCTAACCTAAGATTAAATGTTCACGACTATGTTTTTTACAGTACAGCCTATTGAGGGTCTCTGCCTGGCTTTACAGGAAGAAGGACGTTTAAAGCAAAGGGAGTAAAATGCTGTCAGGCATTAGAAGGTTTGCGAAGTCTTGTGACCAGTCCCAAAATTTTGAGTGAAAATCCCATTAAGTTCTCTAGTTCCTAGACATATTAAAAACCATTCTGGCTAGGGTGTGGTCTCTGCATTTTCCCTTACCTTTAGTTCCCTATAAGCAAGATCACTATTCATCAGATTAAACTGCTGGATGTCCTTTTTCTTCAGACGCTGATCTAATTCACATAGAAGAATGGATTCATTTTCTATTGGCAAAACAATTTCCAAAGCAGTCCTTAAAGAGTTTGTTCTACAAGAAGGGTAACAAAACATGAACTGGGAAAGCAAGCATGAAAAAACACTCAACATTTTCGAGCATGAAAAGCCACAAAGATAATGTAATTGACTGTCTAAGAGATCTAATCTTCCTCCTTCTAAGGACAAAGGAGTTTTTCCATTGATTAATAAGAAAAGCAGTGTGAATCCCAGTGAATTTAACCAAAAGGTTGAAGGAAGTAACAGTAAACTTGGAAATACTGCACAGTGATGTTACAAAGATCTGGCTCTGTGCTTCTTGGAGAGATTCACACTATCTGCAATGTATATATGAACCAAGTCTAATTAAGAAAAGCTTAATTTCATGCAATTTAAAAAAAAAAAAAAAGGTTAAAAGTGTGCAGGTATTTTCTGTAATGCATGCTATTCCCTTCACAATACACACATTAGTTACAACGAACTATTCCTTAGCTAATACAATGTATTGTTATTTTATACCTGGTATTTATAATATCCTGAAGCTCTTTCCATTCTCCTTTTAGTTTGCTTCGCTTATCAGAGATAGCGGCCTGCTGCACTTCATCCACAAGATTTTCTAAGGTAGATGAGATGTTTTCCAATTGTGTCCAACCAGAGTTGGTTTCACTCTCTATCACCTAAAATATATGCAGCATTAATTGCAATAATTGTATTTCTCAATGGACTGGACAGTTCATAAAATTACAGTCACAAGAGTCTCTGCAGAAAAAGTTAAAACCACATGAAAGTAAGGGTATCTATTGCTTTCTTTTTCTTTAAGACTCCAGTTTTAGCTGCACGCAAATCTCTACCAACTTTTTATGATAAAAATTGCCCTGTCTCATATATGCCTTGGCTACATTTTATAAAAGGTTCAATAAATATGGTTCAGCCATTTTTATTACAAGAATGAATGGAAAATATCTCAACTTAGTTATGTTCAAAAGAACAAAAAACAAGTGTAGAACTGAGGCAAGTTCTGAGATGCTAGATAATCTTTGTAATCCTTTCAAGCAAGGACTTGAAAAATTGCAGTGATAAATTTTCCAATATCAATTCTGTGCCTTTTATCATCCCCTTAAGGTTCTCACAAACCTAATCAAGTTGTAAGTCCTGGAACAGTTTCATTCTGCACATACACCACTGCCACTTGCTGGTTCAACTCTGATGACTCCTCCAGCCCTGACCATAGTCCATCACTTACCACTCCTTGTGACAAAAAAGCTGCTTTTCATAGTTATTTTTTCCATTAGACCTATTTCAGCCTGCAAATCACAAACTGAGAGCCACCAATTTCTTCTTTCAGCAACACTTGCAAAACTCCACTGTTAAGTAGGAATGCAGTTTTGCTGAATGCTAAACCATCGATTTCCTTTCTACTTCTAATAAACCTGGTTGTAAGGATGCTCCTTTTCCCTTGGCAATACACATAGCACAGAGAACGGCTCTACACAAGAAAGTACAATTTAAGCACCAAGTACGTTTTTAAAACATGAATACTTACCTGTAGTTCAAGCAGCTTATTCTGAAGGCATGAAGTGCCTTTTATTTCATCAGTAAAGCCAGATGCTACTTTATCTCTGCTGATTTGTAAAAGCTCCTCCAGGTTATTTCTTTGTGTGTTATAGCTAAAGAAAGATATAATCACTTTCAGAGAGAATATTACTTCTAATTTAGTGGAACATGGCAGGAGCTGGGACTTGCTGACCAATAGATTACCATAAAAAATAAGCACAGTCTATTGCAAATGCATAGCTTTACCTAAGTCCCAAATGAATAGGCATAAATGAGCAACACATAAAAGAGCTGAGAAATTGCTCACCTGGCTAATTTTCAAGTATGAATGCTTGCCTGCATTCTCTAAATTTAGTTTTATGAACGTAAAAATGTCAGTTCTTTAAAACCTTGACACATTTTTTTATTTTGCAATATTTGAAGTTATTAGTAAGGCAGATAGAGATTTCTCTGGCCCAAGAAAAGAGCAGAAGAAAAAGTTTTATAGCTCTACATGTCCTTGCTACAAAATCTAATGTTTCAAGTGTTTAGCCACTATAGTGCTTCCTTATCAATTACAGACCAATGTTAAGTAAACTGTAGCAGAACAAGAACAGAGTTCTGCATAGCAAAAGTGCACCTTATGTTTGACACACTCAATTAATTTATGAATGTCTAGCATAGTATCATCTCTCCATAAATATGCATTGTATCCTTTAAAAATTACCTCTCTAATAAAGCTGGCATGGGCAAATCACTGCCTTCCTCAAATTTCTTTGCACAGTTTTCTCCATTATGATGTTTCACATCTGGTTCCAAAACTACATCTGCAGCAGGTCTTGAGGTCTAAGTGAAAATAAAAAAAGGTAACAGTGACCTCTGCATCATGCTCTGTCAATACACAGTGAATACTAACAGACACCTGTGAACTCCTGAAAGGACGAATTGCTTCATGTGTCCCAAGGGAGATGAGAGATACCACTCATGAATGCAAGATGTGTTTAAACTCAATCATGAAGCAAAAGAGCAAATTTTTGAACACTTGCAGCCAGGTCATTTATTCCTTCCACCAATGCTGGGCCTTTGACAAGCACAAGCCACTTGTGCAAATGTTTGCTGCAGCTCCATGGACACCCTTGAGCAACCAAGGCACCATCTTCCACAGCTTTTGTCAGGCTGCTTATACCAGATGCCTTGCATGTCTCTTGCCCTTGATTCCAGGATATACTCTACTCCTCTGATACTAATATACTCAGTCTGAGGCTGGCTGATGTTAGTTATACAATTCATATTTTGATTACCCATCATTGCAACAGATTTCAAAACTGTATCAGGGACAATATTAGTAGCCTTACAAGAGATCTCCCTTCATATAGCCAATTCCTACATATCTTCAAACTTCATGTAAATACAATGGGTTCCTCCCTACAAACCACCAGCCTGGAGGCTGTCTGATGAGCTGTTTGCAGCCTTGCTTGCATGAATGTCTATCCTAAACAAGACATCTTCTGTGGCATCCAAATGATGAAGTGCAGTATCTTCTCTCTCTGAAATTACTTCTAAGAAGATACATGTGTTCTGTTTTTTCCTATATTTTTCTAAAGCAAATGCCTCCAACTCTTCACTATTTTTCCTCTCCGTGTCCTCTGAAACTTGTTCAAATTACTGGGACACTATGAGGCATTTGCATTTGAACACAGCTTCACACATGACTCCTCCACCTGAAACCCATTCTTTAGCAAAATATAACACAAGGTTGGAGACTCACATCTCCTTGGGATACCTAGTGCTGTTCCTTTTTAACATTTACTTAGTCTACGTTCCCAAGCACAACGGGTTTTTGATGTCTGACCAGAGGCCTGAGGTCCAACCACAATAAGAACAGTAAAAGAAATAACCATTTTTCCCTTTTGCCAATGATCTCCCCTAGACAGAGCACTCATTTCTAACAGCTAGTATGGACTTCTTACCTCCTGTACCGAAAGGATATCACTTTGTTGAGAAGAACGGGACTTTTCTCCATTCTCAGAAGTAACAATGGAGTTCCTATGGTTTAAAAGAAATTTCAGATTAAGAACAAAATATGAAATACAAAGGGAAAAAAGAAAGCATAGAATCATAGAATGGTTTGGGTTGGAAGGGACCTTTAAGATCATCTAGTTCCAACCCCATTGCCATGGGCAGGGACACCTCCCACTAGACCAGGTTGCTCACAGCCCCATCCAACCTGGCCTTGAACACCTCCAGGGATGGGCCATCCACAACTTCCCTAGGCAACCTGTTCCAGTGTCTCAGCACCCTCAGAGTAAAGAATTTCTTCCTAATATCTAATCTAAATCTACCCTCTTCCAGTTCAAAACCATTACCCCTCGTCCTATTGCTACATTCCCTGATAAAGAGTCCCTCCCATCTTTCCTGTAGGCCCCCTTTAAGTACTGGAAGGCCGCTATAAGGTCTCCCTGGAGCCTTCTCTTCTCCAGGCCAAACAATCCCAACTCTCTCAGCCTGCTGTCATAGCAGAGGTGCTCCAATCCTCTGATCATTTTTGTGGCCCTCCTCTGGACCTGCTGCAGCAGGTCCATGTCCTTCTTATGTTGGGGGCTCCAGAGCTGCATGCAGTACTCCAGGTGGGGTCTCACCAGAGCAGAGGGGCAGAATCACCTCCCTCGACCTGCTGGCCATGCTTCTTTTGATGCAGACCAGGGTACGGTTGGCTTTCTGGGCTGCGAGCACACATTGTTGGCTTCTCATCCGCCAACACCCCCAAGTCCTTCTCCTCAGGGCTGTTCTCAATCCATTCTTCACCCAGCCTGTATTTGTGCATGGGATTGCCCTGACCCACGTGCAGGACCTTGCACTTGCCCTTGTTGAACTTCATGAGGTTCGCACCGGCCCACCTCTCAAGCCTGTCCAGGTCCCTCTGGATGGCATCCCTTCCCTCCAGCGTGTCGACTGCACCGCACAGCTTAGTGTTGCTGGCAAACTTGCTGTGGTACACTCAATCCCACTGTCCGTGTTGCCAGCAAAGATGTTAAAACAGCGCTGGTCCCAGTACCAACCCCTGAGGAACGCCACTCGTCACTGGTTTCCAATTGGATATCGAGCCATTGACCGCAACTCTTTGAGTGTGACCATCCAGCCAATTTCTTATCCACTGAGTGGTCCATCCATCAAATCCATGTCTCTACAATTTAGAAGCAAGGATGTCGTGCGGGATAGTGTCAAATGCCTTGCACAAGTCCAGTAGATGAGGTCAGTGCTCTTCTCTTATCCACCAACGCCATAACCCCATCATAGAAGGCCACCAGATTTGTCAGGCACAATTTGCCCTTAGTGAAGCCACGTTGGCTGTCACCGATCACCTCCTTATTTGCCCTGTGCCTTAGCATAGTGTCCAGGGGGATCTGTTCCCTGATCTTCCCAGACACAGAGGTGAGACTGACTGGCCTGGCGTTCCCCAGGTCTTCATTTTTCTCCTTTTTTAAAAATGGGGGTTATGCTTTCCCTTTTCCAGTCAGTAAGAACTTCACCGGACCTCTTAAAGGAGTCCGTAGTAAAGTATCAAAAATGGAAGTGCCCAAAATCTGTGATGCCTCATCTTGCACAGCAAGTCCCTGGTGGCCATGTGTCAGGAGCAGCACAAAGCCTCACTCCAGGCCATCTCATAGGCTCCCATCACACCGATCAAGACATTTCACCCAGTCTCTGACAGGCATGGGACGTGGCCACATATATTCCGTAGAAATGATGCAAAGTTCAGGGACCTTAATCGTTCTTCTTTGGTATCAAATTTGTCCCTAAAAGAGGAGTTACAAGGACAGCATTTGCTTTTCTCCAAAAAGCATACACTTATATTGTCTGCAACCTTTTAGCGGGTATGCAAGGGTGGAGAATATCCTCATACCCATACAAGGGCCATCACAGCCCATACATGCAATGTATACATGCTTTATCCATGGTTTTTGTATGCTACTGATGTAATTTTATTAGGTAAATAAGTTACATTCAGTTCTTTTTATTTTTCATTGTGATGATTTTCTTGCAGGAAGCTTTTAATGCTCTGGACAATAAAGTTCTTGACAAATTTTTGAAAGCAGCTGAACAACTGAAAAATATTTCATCTGATCACGAAAAGCTGATAGTGGAAGAAAAGAGTAAAGATGTGCGTAAAAGATGGGAGGTGAGATAATATTGGAAGGAGAATCCACTGTCTGTTCTCATTAGGCCTGGCATCTTTGAAAAACAATTTTTTGTCACAATACGTTCTGAGGTTTTTATTTGCTTTATAATACTATCTCACGATCTCACCAGGATAATGTGTTTTGAATTTTACAGGCAGTTCATAATGAAATTATATCCTGTGTCCAGCTTATAATAGACAGGGAAAAGAAGAAATTTAACGCAACTTTTAAAAAAATCAATAAGCAATTAAGCAAAGAGAAGAAACTCCTAAGTATGGATAAAACCAAAGGGCTCATCAAGGAACATGAGGTACCTGCCACACTCCTTTTCTGCTTACCTACCTCTCTTTGTGAATGCATTGTATGTCCTTCTTGCTCCTTTTTAGGTACGTTTTTGCAGCTTGTATTTGTGGAACAGGGCCCTTGTGCTTGGTGTTATGTAAACACAGAACAAAGAGGCCACTCAAATTATTTCTTTACCTTTTTTGACTGCAGATATTAGCCTCCTTGCAGACTATTAGAATTACATCCTTGTTATGTGGATGGTATCTTTTTCCCATTTTTTTTTAAGACAGCCTTGAAGCATTAAAACAGATTTAGCTGTGCCAAGTGTAAAAATAGGAAATGGTTGTGTTCTCCAACTCCCTTGATTTGTTACAGTTGCATAGCTGGTGTTAGGTGCTTCAGGTGGGAGTGTCTTCTCACAGTTCAATAGCTGCACTTTACCTCTGTGTTTGTGCTGTGTATAAATTAACTACAGAATTAGACTAGGACATTCATGTTTCACGTGCCAGGGTGAGTCATGGTGAATCTTACATATTCCATAAGCAATGGGTTTTATACTTCATTGCTTCTAGTATTTTCCTTCATCCTCCTCTTTGAGATGCCTTGATGTGTCCAGTTTACCACTTACAAGGGTAGGAAATTGCTCTCCTGATGCAATTGTGGTCTTCACTGAATTCAGTGGAATTTTAGTCTTTGCTTCTCATGGGTTCATGTTCAGCAAATATTACATATGCAAGAGTAAAGAGAAATAAGCGTTCTTGGATGCATTCCTTCTGCTCATGTTTGTATTAGATTTTTAGCAGATCTTGATTTCACTGTATAAAGTATAATTATTGATAGGGAATATTTTAAAGAAATTTTCGAATTCTACTTTTTCTGTAGTCACTGGAACATGTATATCTGATGTCAGTGTGAAGAGGACTTGGGACCAACGTAGCTAAAATCATAGTAACATAACAAATATCAAAATCAAGCAAGAGTCGGTAATAGTCTTGTGAATACAGCTGGGGAACATGTTGCCAGAAATTCTTATTTCTTTCCTGGCTCTAATTGAAACAGAATCGAGGGAAAATAAATGTTTCTCTCCTGGTGTGACAGTTTACACTTTAAGTGTACTCATCTGAGAAGACAATGGAAATAGAAAAAAATGTATGAGAATAATTGCATATCCTTATGATTTAACATGGGTTTATTATATTGTTTTTCTCTGTTTAGGCCTTTTTTTCACATGAAGGCAGCCTAAGGGAACTTAGCAAGTCATTAGAAGACCTTAAAATATTGGGAAGACTATCAGAAGAAACTGTCCCAGGCATACAGATGCTGACTGCAGACTGTGAACAAAAGCTAGAAAAGCTTCACCGAATTGTCGGAGATACTTACACAGCCCTGCTGTCTCGTGCTGGAAAAGGACAATCATCTAAGAAAGAGTGGGTGACTGAGTGCATGATGTGTTGTAGCTTCATAGAAATCAGATATATGGATAGATTTTGTGACACTGTAAATGTACTACCAAGTATGTTACTCTGTACATTACTACGGGCAACTGTACATTTAAACATTTAGCATTACATCATAAACTAGCAAGTACAATGTTTGATTATCCTCCAACAGAGCTGCACTGTTTTTAATCATTAGCCAGGATGTCATAAATTAATCATTAGCCTCCATTTCATGGAGACATGGTGGGTATGACTGGAGTATCGGAATGGAAGGATACAGGCTCTTCAGAAAGGACAGGCAAGGGAGACGAGGGGGGGTGCCCTCTATGTCAAAGACCAGCTGGAGTGCATGGAGCTCCACCTGGGGATGGATGAGGAGCAGACCAAGAGTTTATGGGTCAGGATTAAAGGCAAAGCAGGGACAGGTAACATTATAGTGGGGGTTTGCTACAGGCCACCTGACCAGGAAGACTGAGCAGATGAGGCCTTCTATAGCTAGATAGGAGCAGTCTCATGTTCACAAGCTCTGGTCCTCATGGGGGACTTCAACCACCCCGATATCTGTTGGAGGGACAGCACAGCAGGGCATAAGCAATCTAGGAGGTTCCTGGAATGCGTCAGTGATAACTTCCTTCTCCAAATGATGGAGGAGCCAACAAGGAGAGGTGCTATGCTGGACCTTGTTCTTACCAACAAGGAGGAGCTGGTGGGGAATGTGAAGCTCAAGGGCAGCCTTGGCTGCAGTAGCCATGGCTCATGAGATTGTGGCTCAAGATCCCTAGGGCAGCGAGGAGGGCGCACAGCAAGCTCACTACCCTGGACTTCAGGAGAGCAGACTTTGGCCTCTTCAGGAATCTGCTTGGCAGAGTATCATGGGATAAAGCCCTGAAGGTAAGAGAGGCCCAAGAAAGCTGCTTAATATTCAAGGGTCACCTCCTCCAAGCTCAGGAGCGAAGAATCCTAACAAAGAGGAAGTCAGGCAAAAATGCCAGGAGGCCTGCATGGATGAGCAAGGAGCTCTTGAAGAAAAAAACTCAAAAAGGAAGCCTACAGACGGTGGTAGCAAGGACAGGTAGCCTGGGAGGAATACAGAGAAATTGTCCAAGTAGCCAGGGATCAGTTTAGGAAAGCTAAAGCCCAAATAGAGTTAAATCTGGCCAGGAGTGTCAAGGGCAACAAGAAGAGCTTCTAGAGGTACGCCAGTGATAAAAGGAAGACTAGGGAAAATGTGGGCCCTCTCTGGAAGGAAATGGGAGACCTGATTACCTGGGATATGGACAAGGATGAGGTATTCAACAAGGTTTTTGCTTCAGTCTTCACCGGCAAGAGCTCTAGCCACACAGCCCAAGGCACAGAAGGCACAGGCAGGGACTGGGACAATGAAGAACTACCCATTGTAGGAGAAGATCATGTTCGAGACCATCTAAGGAGCCTGAAGATGCACAAGTCCATCGGACCTGATGAGATGCATCCGTGGGTCTTGAGGGAATTGGCGGATGAAGCTACTAAGCCACTGTCCATCATATTTGAAAAGTCATGGCAGTCCAGTGAAGTTCCCGCTGACTGCAAAAAGGGGAAACATAACCCCCATTTTTAAAAAAGGAGAAAAATGAAGACCTGGGGAACGCCAGGCCAGTCAGTCTCACCTCTGTGTCTGGGAAGATCAGGGAACAGATCCCCCTGGACACTATGCTAAGGCACAGGGCAAATAAGGAGGTGATCGGTGACAGCCAACGTGGCTTCACTAAGGGCAAATTGTGCCTGACAAATCTGGTGGCCTTCTATGATGGGGTTATGGCGTTGGTGGATAAGAGAAGAGCACTGACCTCATCTACTGGACTTGTGCAA